>JAGIQG010000044.1:793538-1038538 GCA_024679065.1 Sphyrna mokarran
GTGCGGCCGCACTAGAGTTTTGTACAGTTGCAACATGATGCTGCGGCTCCTAAATTCAATCCCCCTACCAATAAAAGCTAAGACTCCATATGCCTTCGTAACAACTTTATCCACTTGACTGCCTACTTTCAGGGATCTATTGACACATACACCAAGATCCTTCTGTTCCTCAACACTATTAAGAGCCCTACCCTTAGCCCTATACTCTACACGTTTATTGTTCCTGCCAAAATGCATTACCTCACACTTTTCCACATTAAACTCCATTTGCCACCTCTCGGCCCAGCTCTGCAACTTGTCCAAGTCCCTCTGCAAACTATAACACCCCTCTTCACTATATACCACTCCACCGACTTTAGTGTCATCTGCAAATTTACTAATCCATCCTTCAATACCCTCACCAGATCATTTATAAAAATTACAAACAGCAGGGGCCCCAAAACAGACCCCTGAGGTACACCACTTGTAACCGAACTCCACGATGAATACCTCCCATCCACCACCACCCTCTGTCTTCTATCTGCCAGCCAATTCCTAATCCAATTAGCTAAATCACCCTCTATTCCACACATCTGCATTTTCTGTAGAAGTCTTCCATGGGCCACCTTATCAAACGCCTTACTAAAGTCCATATATACTACATTATTACAATATTAGAGGGCAGTTTTTCACACAAAGGGTAGTGGGGGTTTGGAATGCACTGCCGAGTAAGGTGGTGGGAGCAGGCACGCTGGGGCTGTTTCAGGGTCTCTTGGACAGCCACATGAGCGGTATGCAGATAGAGGGATATAGTACGACTGTTTAACTACGGCTTTTTTCCACAGGAAATTCGGTCCATACTTGACCAACATTGAGCATGCATTCGGCAGGTGGTGAGGGTACAGTTCTTGGATGTTGATTCATGGGTTGCCTGGTACCTCATGTCGTAAATGAGTGCTTTATGTGGACCATCTGAAGGGCACCATGACAGCTCAGAGACTATCGATGTGGCTGTGCAGACACTTGGAATTGGGCCGGTGTCTGCAGGAGTTTGCGCGTTCTCCCCGTGGTTGCGTGGGTTTTCTCTGGGCGATTCGGTTTCCTCCCACAACCCAAAAATTCGCTCTTAGGCTGATTAGGAAACAAATTGTCCCTATGGTGAGAATTTTCCATATTAGGAATAATATATATATTATTATATAGGAATAATATAATAGGATAATGGATTTGCTACTATATAGTTATGACGGCGGCGCGGGCTCGTTGGGCCGAAGGGCCTGTTTCCCGTGCTGTGTTGCTCTTTAAAAAAAAAGAGAGAAAGAAGGAAAGAGAGAATTGGAGAGAGAATATTGGGATGAGAGAGGGAATGGAAGAGAGTGAGAGAGTGAGACAGAGGGAGAGAGCGAGAATAGGAGAGAGTGGGAGAGAGAGAAAGAGAATGGTAGACAGAATGGGAGAGACCGACATTGGGAGAGACAGAATGGGAGAGAAAATAGGATGAAGATAGAGAGGAGAGAGAGAGCGAGATAGAAACAGAGGGATTAGGCGTAAGAGACAGAATTGGAGAGAAAGAATGGGAGAGGGAGAAATGAAAGGGAGAAAGATTGCAGGAAAGTGTAAGTGGGAGTCAGAGAGAGTGGGAGAGAGGGACATTGTTTCCACAGGCAATTCGGTCCATCTTGACCAACAAGGTGCATGCACTCGGCAGGTCGTGCGAGGGCTGCTCTTGGATGTTGCTTCAGGAGTTGCCTAGTGCTTCACGTCGTTAGTGTATGCTTAAACTGGACCATCTGATGGGCAACATGACAGCTCAGAGACTATGGCTGTTGCTCTGCAGACACATGGATTTGGGCCTGTGTCTGTGGGAGTTTGTGCGTTCTCCCCATGGTTGCGTGGGTTTCCTCCGGGTGCTCCGGTTTCCTCCCACATCCCAAAAATGTGCTCTTAGGCTGATTGGGTAACAAATTGTCCCTATATTGATCCCTATATGGGAATCTTCCACAATACGCATAGCCTAAGGTCATGGTTATGTCATAAAGACGTTGGGACGGCGGCGCGGGATCGTTGGGCCGAAGGGCCTGTTTCCCATGCTGTGTTGTTCTTTGTTCTTTGACACAGGGTGAGCGAGAAAGGCGGGAAGGGAGAATGAGAGAGAGAATGGGAGAGTGAGTGAATAGCAAAGAGAGACAGAATGGGAGATAGAGAATGGGAGGAAGAGGGAGCATGGGAGAAAGACAGACAGATGACGGGGCAGTGGGGGGGGGAGAAGTGAAGAGAGAGAACAAGAAAGAGTCAGATAGGAAGAAATAATGAGAGAGGAAGAGAGAATGAGACAGAGAGTGAGACAGATGAGAAAATGACAGAATAAAACAGGAAGAAAGAATGATAGAGTGAGACACAAAGAGAGAACGAGAGAGTGATATTGAGACAGTGATTGAAACACCCATAACACAGAATAAAATGGACAGCGTTTCCTCATTGGCAACTCCTCCAACTAACAGCCTTTGCCTAACCCACAATGTCCCGCTCTTTCTTTCTCCCATTTTCCCCCTCTCTCTTTCTCTCTGCCCCTCTTCATCTTTTTCTGATGCAGTTGTTGGTATATAGGAAGCCACAAATTACCTCTCTCCTTCTATTTTCCACATTCACTCTCTCCATGCGTCGCTATTCCTAAATATTTTTCAATGAGAAAATAAAAAGGATTGCAATAGAGAGATCTAAAAAAAATTCTAAAAACTTCATAACAATCTTAACCTTCCACCCCTGCCCATCTTTTGTCGCCCTCCCTGTCTCCAGAAGCTGCTCAACTCTACATTCAGTTTGGGAAGAGGCTGCTGATTTTTTTCCAGACGAGTTTTAAAAAAATCCCTCCCATTTTTTCACTCCACAATTAAGGAGAGAGGAAAAAATGAGAGCGAGAGAAGGGAGAGATAGAGTTGAGATAGAGACAAATAGATAGATATCGATATAGAGACAGGGAGAGGATGGGAAGAGACAGAATGGGAGAGAAAACGAATGGGAGGGAGGGGGAGAATGGGAGGGAGAGAGAATGAGACAGGAGAGAGAAAATATGAGGAAGCGAATCCAAAATGGAGAAAAAATTTCGAAAGATAGAGAGAATGAAAGAGTGAGAGAGAGTGTATGAGTGAGAGAGAGAATGAAAGAGTGAGAGAGAGTGTATGAGTGAGAGAGAGAATGAAAGAGTGAGAGAGAGTGTGTGTGTGAGAGAGAGAATGAAAGAGTGAGAGAGAGTGTATGAGTGAGAGAGAGAATGAAAGAGTGAGAGAGAGTGTATGAGTGAGAGAGAGAATGAAAGAGTGAGAGAGAGTGTGTGTGTGAGAGAGAGAATGAGAGAGAGAAGCAGAGATAGGACGAGAGAGGAAGATGGGAGAGAGAATGGCAAAGAGTGAAAGAATGGGAGAGAGAGAGTGAGAGACAGGGAGTTCTCTCTCCCATTCGTGTGAAAAAGTACTTGAGAGGATGCGAATGGCGCTGTAGCCAGGCGTTAAAGATTGGTGACCCGTGCATCATTTCTGTCTTTCCCACTCACCCCACCCTCACTGGCTCAGGGTTCACTGCCCACTCCTTTCGCTTCCCTCTGTCTCTGTTTCAGTGATGTGGGGGGGGGGGTGTTGAATTGAAAGATGTGGGGTGGGAAGATTTTGCTTCAGGGCTGCGATGAAGAGGGAAAGTTGTGTTGATCTCAGGGGGAGTGCTCAGATGAGAGGCAGAAGGTTGAAACGAGAAGGGAGCAATGAGATGAGAAGGGGGACTGTTGATATAAGGTGGCATGTGGAGGTGAGCAGATAATTTTTGATGTGAGAGTCGGAGGTGGGGGAGACATGAGGTAGGAGGATGAGGGTTGATCTGAGGGGGAGTGTTCAGACGAATGGAAGAATATTTCGATGTGAGGAGGGAGTTGAAATGGTTAGTGTATGGAATGGCGTTATATCAATAAACATTGTTACAAAAAACACTCACAGGCTATTTGCAGCACGATTTGATGCAAGTACACAACCAATTTGTCTCTTCACTGTACTATTAAACGTGTATGTTGAGAGGCTTTAAAGAGAGAACAAACTTCATCTACACCGTATCATCAAACACTTCAATGTTCACACACACCTACAGACTTACACACACAGATAGACACACACAGACACATACGTGCACTTACACATATACTGAAAAAACGCACATAATCTCTCACAGACACGCATTCAAGATTAATCTTCCACTGAGTAAAAGGTCAAATGCAGGCATCAGAGCACATGAAAATATTAGGATGTCAAACTTAATCAAATGTGCCTTCAGGGACAATAGATGCCACTCTCGCCTTAGCTCTTGAATTAGGTTTTATTTTTCTCTAAGAATAGGCCAATATACATTCTGTGGCCCTGATGGAAGATACCGAGATTCTTTAGGATGAGCTTTCTGGGGACACTGCCTCAGTCTAACAAAAAAAAAGGAACAGTACAGGAACAGGCTCTTCAGCCCTCCAAGCCTGCGCCAATCACATCCTATCTAGAACAACCGCCTGTATTGCTCTATTCCCTGTCTGTTTATCTGTCAGTCCAGATGAGTTTTAAATGTCACCAATTTATCTGCCTCAATCAACACCTAGAGAAGTGCACTCCAAGCCAATACTGTCCTCCGTGAAAAAAAAAACTTCCCTTGCACATCTCCACTGAACCTTTCCCCTATCACCTTGAACTTGTGAACCATAGATAGATTGCAGAGCTGGGCCGTGAGGTGGCAAATGGAATTCAATACGGATAAGTGTGAGGTGATTCACTTTGGTAGGAATAACAGGCATATGAAATATAGGGCTAATGGAAGGACCCTTAATAGTGTTGTCGAGCAGAGGGATCTTGGGGTACAAGTACATAGCTCTTTGAAAGTTGACACCCAGGTTGATAAAGTTGTTAAGAAGGCGTACGGTGTGTTAGCTTTTATTGGTAGAGGGATTGAATTTAGGAGCCGTGAGGTTATGTTACAACTGTACAAAACTCTGGTGCGGCTGCACTTCGAGTATTGCGTACAGTTCTGGTCGCCGCATTATAGGTAAGATGTGGAAGCATTGGAAAGGGTGCAGAGGAGGTTTACCAGGATGTTGCCTGTTATGGTGGGAAAGCCTTATGAGGAAAGGCTGAGGGACCTGAGGTTGTTTTCATTAGAGAGAAGAAGTGACTTAACTGAGGCGTATAAGATGATCAAAAGACTGGATAGGGTGCATAGTGAGAGCCTGTTTCCTCGGATGGTGATGACCAACACGAGGGGACATAACTTTAAATTAAGAGGTGGTAGTTATAGGATGGATGTCAGAGGCAGGTTCTTTACACAGAGGGTGGTGAGGGCGTGGAACGCCCTGCCTGCAGCAGTTGTGAACTCGCCTACTTTGGGGGCATTCAAATGTTCGGTGGATAGGTATATGGATGATATTGGAATAGTTTAGGTTAGAAGGTCCACTGGCCGGCGCAACATCGAGGGCCGAAGGGCCTGTACTGCAGTGTAATTTTCTATGTTCTATGTTCTATTATAATTTGTGTCCTGGGAAAGAGCATCCAACTATTCACCTTGTCTATGCCCCTCATAATTTTATAAACTTCTATCAGATCGTCCCTAACCTTCATCGTTCCACGGAGAACAATCCCACTTTATTCAATCTCTCCTCATAGCTAGTACCCTCCATATCAGGAAATACCGTGGTCAACCTTTTCTGTCTCCAAAGCCTTTCTGGCTGTGTGGTAACCAGAATTGCTCACATATTTCAAACGTGGCTGGACCAATGTTTTATATAACTAAGATTATTTCTCAATTTTGATAATCGATGCCCCGGCCAATAATTGTGTAGATTATTGTGTGCTGTGTATTATGTGTGGCTGCGATTGGAATCTGATGACCAATCAGACGAAAGTGATTGGAAAGCAGGTTTTTAGAGGAGCCTTGTTCTGCGTGGCTCGCCTCATGATATAGACCGATTGATAGGAGCATCAGACCGAGATTGGTTCCACGTGGCATGAGGTATAGGAATGTATAAGGGAACTTTTTTTTTAACTGGGAAAGCTGTTCTTCATTCATGGCATCAGGACTAAGCCAAAATATAAATGTCTCCTCGCTGTCATATCACAATACGGCAGACAGAAAGTTCTACACTTTTTTTTTCATCTATGTCTCATCTCTTGCTTGTCCCAATTTGCGTTGTTACGAAAAGCAATGTATCTTCCATCTTCCTCCAGTTATCGAGTTCCAGTCCATCACAGATCTTCATTTCACCTTGATAACAAAAACAACTGAAACACGCAAGCATACACATTCTCTCTCACACACACATTCACACACACGGTTACACACTCACCTTCTCTCTCTGTCTCTTACACACGCAGACTCAGACACAAACCTAATTGGCACATGGGAACACGTACACACAAACACACAAACACACACTCTCTCTTCCTGAAACACACAGATACAAACTCAGAACATAGACACACAGACAAACAAACAGACACAACACACACATACACATCCCCGAGGGCTATCCATTTTTTTTAAGGATGTGGAAGCCATACAAAAGGGTGCAGAGGAGATTTACAAGAATGTTGCCTAGATAGGATGGCATGCCTAATGAGGGTAGATTGACAAAGCTCGGTCCTTTCTCCTTTAGAGAGACGAAGGATGAAAGGGGACCTAATAGAGGTTTATAAGATGATGATCAGGGGGGCTCTCAGAGGCTTTTTCCCAGGGCTGAATTGGCTGCCACAAGGGGTCACAGGGTTTAAGATGCTGGGGAGTAGGTACAAAGAAGATGTCAGAGATAAGTTTTTCACTCATAGGGTGATGGGTGAGTGAATCGGCTACCATCGGTGGTGGAAGCAAATTCGTCAGGGTCTTTTAAGAAACTTCTGAATGTGTATATAGGACTTAATAGGATTGAGGTTATAGGTAAGCCTAGTAGGTAGAAACATGATCGAAGATCATGTAGAAGCATGTACATGGTAGAAAGAAGCATGTGTGCCGAAAGGCCTTTTTTTCCTGAGGGGATTTTTTTTTCTATGATTCTATGAAAAGTCAGAAATGGTATCCACTTCAACTACTATCTCTGACAATTTGTTCCAGACATTCACCAGCCTCTGGATGAAAACATTCCCACACTGGACAGTTTCGTATTTCTCCTCTCTCACTTAAAACATTGAGCATAGCACAGTATAGGCCCTTCGGCCCTCGATGTTGAGCCGAGCTATGTCTGAGCACAAGATCAAACTATCCCACTCCCTATCATTCTCATGTGCTCCATGTGCCTAACCAATAAACGCTTGAAAGTTCTAAAAGTGTCCGACTCCACTATCACGGCAGGTAATGCATTCCACACCTCAACCATTCTCTGAGTAAAGAACATCATTCCTATATCTTCCACCATGACCTTTGCAGTTATGCCCCCTAGGTCTACTCATTTTCTAAACCTCTATATTAAGTTGCCTCTCATCCTCCTCCACCCTACAGAGAAAGTCATGTTGCAACTGTACAAAACTCTGGTGCGGCCGCACTTGGAGTATTGTGTACAGTTCTGGTCCCCACATCATAGGAAAGATGTGGAGGCATTGGAGAGGGTGCAGAGGAGGTTTACCAGGATGTTGCCTTGTATGGAGGCAAGGTCAAATGTGGAGAGGCTGAGGGATTTGAGGTTGTTTTCATAGAACATAGAACAATACAGCACAAACAGGCCTTTCGGCCAATGAGTTGCGCCAATCACATCTACCAATCCACAGACCTATCTATAACCCGCATCCTATTCTTTTCCATATACTCATCCAGAAGTCTCTTAAAACACCCCAGTGAGTTTGCCTCAACAACCCCCGACAGCAGTCGGTTCCACCCTCTGAGTGCAAAACGTACCCCTGACATCTCCTTTGTATTTGCTTCCCTGCACCTTAAATTAAGAGGTTAGTAGATAAGTTTATGGATGAAAAGGGAATGGGTTAACTAGAGGGTCACTGCTTGTTCCTAATTGGTCGGCGCAACATCGAGGGCCGAAGGGCCTGTTCTGCCGTGTAATGTTCTATGTTCTATGTCCAGTTCCCAGCAAGTTAATTTTATTTCTGTTAGTCACACTAAACCTACTATTCATAGTCTGCAGCTTTGTTAGATTGAAGCTGTATGCAAGGCTGTGGAAAAGTAGCACATTTTAATATTAGAACCTTATGAAAATGTGAAGTCGATGTTGATAACGGTTTCAAAAAAATAATTTAAGGCACAGCACCGTCACTACTTGTGCTTATTTGCTTGTTTGTTCTTAATCTAGTTTCCTCCCTTCCGACACTGTTTCCGATCTTCAGCGATTCACAACCACATAGGGTAAAATTTCTTACTTCTTTATTGAAAAGTTCACCTTCCATTTGTATTTTGTACCATGGACTGTACTGCCAATACATCTCCTCCATCTCCATCCCCGCAGTCTGGCCTTTGCTGACCTGCTTGATTTCTCTTGTGCAACACCACCATCAATTTCTCTTCTTGCCTTCCTGAAGGAAGCGGCTTTGAGCTGAATCATTGAGTGTGAACAGTCTTCACAGATCCACCCACATTCTCTGAGTAGTAGTTTTTTTTCGTTCATGACATTATGCTACAACATTCTAGAATAGGGATTACTTCAACAGGGATGAGAACAAAGTTGCATCGAGACCAGACTAAAATGTACGCCACTTGTTAGACAACAAGGTGGACCAAAGCACCTGTAGGATAAAAACAAGTACATCAATATCATCATCTATTTACACACTTCCCAGGAACTCTCAAGGCTCATGATCCCTATTTTAAATCAGTTTTCTATACCCTCCATTCCCATTCTGTTCATGTGCCCATCTAAGTATTTCTTATATAACTCCAGAGTACCTGCCCCCACCACTTTACTTGGCAGCGCATTCCATACCCCACCACCCTCTGTGTGTAAAAACTCCCTCTAGCATCCAAATTATACCTTACCCCCCTCGCCCTTAGCCCGTGGCCCCTCGTGCTATTTGAGTCCATCCGAGGAAAAAGCTTAAATCTGTTTACTCTATCTATACCCCTCATAATCATGTACACCTCTTTTAGATCTCCTCTAAGCCTACGTCTTTCTAAGGAAAACAGTCCCAATTTGCCTAATCTCTCCTTGTAACTCAGACCTTCCATACCAGGCAGCATCCTGGTAAACCTCCTCTGCACTCTCTCCAGAGTCTCCACGTCCTTCTGGTAGTAAGGCGATCAGAACTGGACGCAGTACTCACAATCTGTTACTTGACATAAGATGAACATTCCCTTGAATATGGAGCCTGGCCATGATTTGCGACATGGACATCAGCCTATTGATGTTTGCCTACTTTTTGTGAACATTGATCCCAGGATTTTCACTGATCACAAGATCTTCATATCAGCAATTGTATAATTCGAAAACTTCTTGGCAACTGGGCAATGGTTTGATCTGAAACCTGATTGCTTTGTTCCTTCAGGTCAATCAGATAAAAACGGCACGAAGGCTGGGACTCTCAGTACCAAATCATGTTGAACTTTACTGCATGTAACCTACATGTCAATCATAAAGATACATTAGCTTCGAATGTCTGTAACCATTAATTTTTGGTAATGCGTTGTGACATCTTCGATAAGCTTCAGAGCACCTTTATCTCCGGAGATTGCAATGTACTTAAGGAAACAACTTTGGCCAAAAATCAGGTTTGAATGAATGAATTCTTTCTGCGTGGTAGAAGTTACATTTCTGCAGGCCATTGGCAACACAACGCACAAAAGACTCATTGCATCGGAACCACCACCAAAGTGCGCTAATCGCATTATCCAGAACTTGCCCCATTTCTTAAAGTGATCTTTCAAGATCCCTTTTTTTGAAGGTGTACGGTCCTTGTTATGTTCTGAGGCGGTGCACTGCAGAGGACGTTTACCAGGATGTTGCCTGGTATGGAGGGCACGTCTTATGAAGAGAGGCTGAGGGATTTGAGGTTGTTTTCGTTAGAAAGGAGGAGGCTAAGAGGGGACCTGATCGAAACATATAAGATGATTAGAGGTTTAGATAGGGTGGACAGTGATAGCCTTTTTCCTCGGATGGAAAAAGCTAGCACGAGGGGACACAGCTTTAAATTAAGGGGTGATAGTTATAGGACGGATATCAGAGGTAGGTTCTTTACCCAAAGTGTGGTTCGGGAGTGGAATGCCCTGCCTGCAGCAGTTGTAGATGCGCCAAGTTTGGTGGCGTTTAAGAGGTTAGTTGATAAGTATATGGAAGAGAAGGGAAGGGTTTAGTTTGGAGGGGCAATGCTTTTTATATTGGTCGGCGCAACATCGAAGGCCGAAGGGCCTGTTCTGTGCTGTAATGTTCTATGTTCTATGTTCTTTGAAACACTTCCTCAAAGTGTATCTACCATCTTCTGTCACTGCTCAGCCAATCTACACAACACACCTTTATACTTAGAAAACATGCAACCACCTTCTTTACTACTAACGACCTATCAATCTTGGTGTTCTTTACAAACATCCTAAACACCCCATCACCTATATTTTCAACTGCACCATTTATGGATGTAACAAACAATAAGAATATCATTACCATCCATATCCTATATCATTGGACACTGGCCTCCGGTCACTAATCAAAGAAAAATAACAAAGAATAACACAGCACGGGAAACAGGCCCTTCGGCCAACGAGCCCGCGCCGCCGTCCTAACATCTTAATGACATATCCATGACCTTAGGCTATGCCTATTGTGAAAGATTCCCATATAGGGACCAATATAGGGACAATTTGTTACCCAATCAGCCTAAGAGCACACTTTTGGGATATGGGAGGAAACCGGAGCACCCAGAGAAAACCCACGCAACCAAAGGGAGAATGCACAAACTCCCGCAGACACAGGCCCAAATCCATGTGTCTGCACAGCAACAGCGACAGTCCCTGAGCTGTCATGTTGCCCATCAGATGGTCCAGTTTAAGCATACACTAACGACATGAAGCACTAGGCCACTCCTGAAGTAACATCCAAGAGCAGCCCTCGCACAACGTGCCGAATGCATGCACCTTGTTGGTCAACAAGGTGGACCGATTAGCCTGTGGAAACAAATAAAGTATTTAAACAGCCCTCCTAAATCCCTCTATCTGCAGACCGCTCATGTGGCTGTCCAAGAGACCCTTAAAAAACCGTAGCGTGCCTGCTGCCACCACCTTACTCGGTAGTGCATTCCACACCCCCAGTACCCTTTGTGTGAAAAACCGCCCTCTAATATTCGTCTTATATATAGCCCCCCTCACCCTAAGGCCGTGACCCCTCGTTCTATCTGATTCTAATGGTGGAAAAAGCTTACCACTATTTACTCTATCTATACTCCTCATAATCTTATATACCTCTAATAGATCCCCTCTCAGCCGACGTCATTCAAGGGAATACAACCCCAGTGCGTTCAATCTTTCCTGGTAAGACAGCCCTTCCATAGCAGGCAGCATCCTGGTAAATCTCCTCTGCACTCACTCCAGGGCCTCCACATCCTTCTGGTAGTACGGCGACCAGAACTGGACGCAATACTCCAAGTGAGGCCTAACCAACGTTCTATACTCTTGCAACATCAGACTCATTGAATCATTGTTTCAAATTACGAAAGTCAGTTTCTCATCTATTCATGAAGTTTCCCTGAATTACATGCATTCAACGTTGTCAATCAGTCTCCTATTTGATATCTTGTCAAAACCTTTACAAAATTCGATACAATTTAGAACAAAGACAGATTTCCTTCATCCACATATTTGTTCAAATTTCTGAAAAATTCGAACACATTTATTAGGCAACACCTCTCTCTTGATGAAGTCATGCTGACTTATGAAGTGTTATGAAGTGTTATGAAGACATCCACTGACTTGCAGGGTTCCATACGACAGTCTCGCTTAAGCCTTTAATGTCCTTAATGGATGGCAAGATTACTCTAAATATCTGTCTTTGTTCTGCCACGTTACAACTACTTTATATCCAGATTTATCTCATAGATGCCCTGCATAACGATTGGTAGTGATGATGCAGAGATGTTGGCGTTGGACTGGGGTAAACTCAGTAAAGTTTTGCAATACCAATTTTAAATCAAACCAATTTATTTGATAGTAAATCCGCGAGCTTTCGACACTAGGTTGTGCCTTCGTCAGGCAAATGCAGTGTTCTGATCTGCAGAGGCACTCATATCCACACAGACAGTTACAGATTGCTGATTAGAATGCGAATCCTTACATCTAACCTGCTATTCAAGTGTTAAAGTGGCTCACAATGTGTGTGAAGGAAATCCTGAGCATTGGTTAGAGAATTGTCTATTTTCTCCAGATAGCACAGTAAGTGAGATTTTTTGCTAACCCAGGCAAGTTACGGGGGTTACAGATAGCGTGACATGAAGCCAAGATCCCTGTTAAGACCGTCCTCATGTCTGCGGAACTTGGCTATCAGTCTCTGCTCAGCAACTCTGTGCTGTCGTGTGTCACGAAGGCCCCCTTGAAGAACGTTTACCCGCAGGTCGGAGGCCGAATGCCCATGACTGCTGAAGTGTTCGCCCACAGGCAGGGAACAGTTTTGCCTGGTGATTGTTGAGCGATGATCATTCATCCGCTGTCGTAGTGATGCATGGTCTCCCCAATGTACCATGATTCGGGACATCATTTCTTGTGACATATTAGGTAGACAACGTTGGCCGAGTTGCAAGAGTATGTACCGTGCAACTGGTGAATGGTATCCTCACGTTTGATGATGTTGTCCATATCTATGGTCCAGCAAGTCTTGCAGAGGTTCTGTGGCAGGGTTGTGTGGTATTGTGGTCACTGTTCTCCTGAAGGTTGGGTAGTTTGCTGCGAGGTTATGCGGCTGTCTGAAAGCAAGAAGTGGGGGGGTGAGGATGGCCATAGCAAGATGTTCATCGTCATCGATGAAATGTTGAAGACTCCGGAGAAGATGTCGTCGCTTCTCCACTCCGGGGAAGTACTGGAGAACAGAGGGTACTCTGTCCACCGTGTCCCGTGTTCGTCTTCTGAGGAGGTCAGTGTGGTTTATCGTTGTGGCACGTCGGAACTGTCGATCGATGAGTCGAGTGCCATATCCTGTTCTCACGAGGGCATACTTCAGCGTGTGGAGGTATCTGTCACGATCCTCCTCATCTCAGCAAATTCTGTGTATACGGAGGGCTTGTCCATAGGGAATGGCTTCTTTAACGTGTCCAGGCTGGAAGCTGGAGAAGTGGAGCATTGTGAGGTTGTCTTCAGTTTGCGGTACAGTGAGGTGCTGAGGTGACCATCCTTGATGGAGATGCGTGTGTCTTGAAAAACTCGACATCGGCACCAGCAAAAACCAAACCTCCCTTGGCACCACCGTAGAAAACAACACTACCGCAGGGAGGTCCTTTGTTAACTTGTCGGACTACACACTTCTATCAGATGAAATCGAAGTTAATAGAAAATAAAACATAGAACATTACAGCACAGAACAGGCCCTTCGGCCTTCGATGTTGCGCTGACCAATATAAAAAGCAATACCCCTCCAAACTAAAGCATTCCCTTCTCTTCCATATACTTATCAACTAACCTCTTAAACGCCACCAAACTTGGCGCATCTACAACTGCTGCAGGCAGGGCATTGCACTCCCGAACCACCCTTTGGGTAAAGAACCTGCCTCTGATATCCGTCCTATAACTATCACCCCTTAATTTAAAGCTGTGTCCCCTCGTGCTAGCTTTCTCCATCCTAGGAAAAAGGCTATCACTGTCCACCCTATCTAAACCTCTAATCATCTTATATGTTTCGATTAGGTCCCCTCTTAGCCACCTCCTTTCTAACGAAAACAACCTAAAATCCCTCAGCCTCTCTTCATAAGACCTGCCCTCCATACCAGGCAACATCCTGGTAAACCTCCTCTGTACCCTCTCCAATGTCTCCACATCTTTCTTATAATGTGGGGATCAGAACTGCACACAATACTCCAAGTGCGGCCGCACTAGAGTTTTGTACAGTTGCAACATGACGTTGCGGCTCCGAGTTCTCAGCTGAGGGCTCAATTTCTGTCCCACCACCAAAATGGACCCCATCAGTCTCGGAGCGGACACAGAGGAATTCATCAGGCGAATGAGGATGCGTGAGTTCTTCCACAAACCCCAAGAGGCCAATAGCAGACTCAATGAGATAGCTAATGAACCAGAACAGCCGACAGAGGGATCCGCAGTGCAGCAACCGAAGAGGAATGATTCCAATTGGACTCCTCCGGAAGGCCGCTGCCCCCTACTGGACATGTATACCCAAGCCATCAGGAGGTGCGTGAACACCAGATTTATCATCCGCACTTACAAGACAGTCCCGAACATCACCCAAGCACAATGCAAGGCCATCCGTGCTCTCAAGACCAACTGCAACATTGTCATCAAACCAGGAGACAAAGGAGGTGCCACCGTCATACTGAACAGAACAGACTACTGTGAAGAAGTGTACCGACAACTAAACAATGAGAAACACTACAGTCAGTTACCAGCAGATCCGACCAAAGAACACACTCGTCAACTCAACACTCTGATCAAAACCTTTGATCCAGACCATCAGAACACCCTCCGGACTCTCATTCCACGTACTCCCCGCATTGGAGATCTCTACTGCCTCCCAAAGATACACAAGGCAAACATACCCGGCCGTCCCATCGTATCGGGCAATGGGACCCTGTGTGAGAATCTCTCTGGCTATATCGAGGGCATCCTGAAACCCATCGTACAAAGAACCCCCAGCGTTTGTCTTGACACTACGGACTTCCTACAGAAACTCAGCACACATGGAGCAGTTGAACCAGGGACACTCCTTGTCACAATGGATGTCTCTGCGCTCTACACCCACATCCCCCACGACGATGGTATTGCTGCAACTGCCTCAGTACTCAGTGCCAACAACTGCCAAGTTTCCAGAGCAATTTTACAACTCATCCGCTTCATCTTGGACCATAATGTCTTCACCTTCAACGATCAGCTTTTCATCCAGACACACGGAACAGCCATGGGGACCAAATTTGTACCTCAGTATCCCAACATCTTCATGCACAGGTTCGAACAAGACTTCTTCACCACACAAGATCTTCAACAAAGGTTATATGCTAGATACATTGATGACATCTTTTTCCTTTGGACTCATGGTGAACAATCATTGAAACAACTATATGATGATATCAACAAGTTCCATCTCACCATCAGACTCACCATGGACAATTCTCCAGAATCAGTTGCATTCTTGGACACACACATCTCCATCAAGGACGGTCACCTCAGCACCTCACTATACCGACAGACAACCTCACAATGCTCCACTTCTCCAGCTTCCACCCTAGACACGTTAAACAAGCCATTCCCTATGGAGAAGCCCTCCGTATACACAGAGTTTGCTCAGATGAGGAGGATCGTGACAGACACATCCAGACGCTGAAGGATGCCCTCGTGAGAACAGGATATGGTATTCAACTCATCGATTGACAGTTCCGACGTGCCACAACGATAAACCGCACTGACCTCCTCAGAAGACGAACACGGGACTTGGTGGACAGAGTGCCCTTTGTTGTCCAGTACTTCCCCGGAGCGGAGAAGCTACGACATGTTCTCCGGAGTCTTCAACATATCATTGATGACGATGAACATCTTGCCAGGGCCATCCCCACGCCCCACTTGTTGCTTTCAGACAACCGCACAACCTCAAACAGATCATTGTTCGCAGCAAACTACCCAACCTTCAGGAGAACAGTGACCACAATACCACACAACCCTGCCACAGCATTCTCTGCAAGACATGCTGGATCATAGACATGGACGACATCATCAAACGTGAGGATACCATTCACCAGGTGCACGGTACATACTCTTGCAACTCGGCCAACGTTATCTACCTAATACGTTGCAAGAAAGGATGTCCTGAAGCATGGTATATTGGGGAGACTATGCAGGCACTACGACAGCGGATGAATGATCATCGCTCAACAATCACCAGGCAAAACTGTTCCCTTCCTGTGGGCGAACACTTCAGCAGTCATGGGCATTCGGCCTCCGACCTGCGGGTAAATGTTCTTAAAGGGGACCTTCATGTCACACGACAGCGCAGAGTCGCTGAGCAAAGAGTGATAGCCAAGTTCCGCACACATGAGGACGGTCTTAATAGGGATCTTGGATTCATGACACACTATCTGTAACCCCCGTAACTTCCCTGGGTTAGCAAAAAATCTCAATTACTGTGCTATCTGGAGGAAATACACAATTCTCTAACCAATGCTCAGGATTCCCTTCACACACATGTTAGCCACGTTAACACTTGAATAGCAGGTTAGATGTAAGGATTCGCATTCTAATCAGCAATCTCTGACTGCCTGTGCTGATGTGCGCTATTGCAGACCAAAACATTGCATTTGCCTGAGGGAGACACAGAGTGTTGAAAGCTCGCAATTTTACTATCAAATAAATCGATTGGATTTAAATTTGGTGTTGCTAAATTCTTACAGAGTTCTTACCACCCCACCCAACGCCGGCATCTTTACATCGCAATTTATAGAGTCAGAGAGAAAAACTACAACTACCGGCAAGCCCCCTAATGACGATTTCTGGTTTCGTTAGTTTCTGAAAAAAACGGCAAAAAACTACCACCGCTCGCTACTTTAACCAAAAAGAAAATGTTAAAAATTACTTTAAACTCGGACTTTACACTCGAGGTAAAGAGGTTAGTAGATAAGTTTATGGACGAAAAGGGAATGGTTTAGGTTAGAGGGTCGTTGTTTTTTCCTAATTGGTCGGCACAACATCGAGGGCCGAAGGGCCTGTTCTGTTCTATGTTTCAAATTAAGAGTTGCCACCAAGATTATATTTCTGTGCGTCTCCAACAAAATTAATTTTATATATTAATAGTTGCATTACTAACGACACTTGTCCAATGCAATTACCCGTCAAATTATATAGCCGTGTGTAGTTTATAAATTTCAATGAGGAAAATATTCAGAGTTTAAATATTATTAATTTTAAAAGTTGATTTTTACATTTATAACTCAATTTTACTGAAGCTTATCAATTAATTGGCGAATTATTGTGGCCACAATGGTTAAGGAGATAGTATAAACAAGTTACTGTAATGTAATGGTACATTCGTTTTAATCCCACATTTAACAAAGTTGGCTTCATAATATTGGCATCTGTCGCCATTTGAATTCAATGTTTCACTCTAAATCAAATTATAAATATTTCCTATTTTTTTCTATTAAGTAAAAATTTGCCATAAATTTATTCCCATTTGCCCTTCTGACAGTACAACTTAAAATGTAATGCAGTTTTATTACACTATGCATTTTTCCGCATAAAAAAAAGTCATTAACATTATACCCCAGGCATTAATCTCTACCCCCATCTGCCAATTAATAATAAATTATGCCCAAGTGTATTATTGATCAGACACAATGTGACAGGAAACTGAACGTCATTTTAATTGCCTGTTGAGCAACATATTGTGTTGATGATCACGTCATTGCCCCATGCAGAATTTCACATCTCAATGTTGACGCTGGAATACAAACCTCTTCAGCCATTTATTGCTTATCAAGCTAGTTTGAAATCCACAGCAACAAAAAAAACATTGACACATTGCTACGATTCGAAATTTAAGAATTACAGATCATGTTAAAACATGACGTCCATGTATTTATTTGACTTATCCATCGTTTTTGCTGTATTGTTACAAAACTGGCGCAAGTTGTCACAACTGTTAACATGTTTACATAGGTAATAACCAAATCCACTTATGTTCTCTTATTGTAGAGTTTGCTGCATGCATTTTCATCGAACATACAACATAGAACAACACAGCACAAACAGGCCCTTCGGCCCATGAGTTCCATCGATCTACCAATCCACAGACCTATCTATAAACCCCTATCCCATTCTTTTCCATATACTCATCCAGAAGTCTCTTAAAAGACCCCAGTGAGTTTGCCTCAACCACCTCCGACGGCAGTCGGTTCTTTTCACTCACCACCCTGTGAGTGAAAAACCTACCCCTGACATCCCCTCTGTATTTGCTTCCCTGCACCTTCAGTCTGTGTCCTCTCGTAGTGACCATTTCAGCTCGGGGAAATAGTCTCTGAGAGTCCACCCTATCTATTCCCAATCAACATCTTAAAAAAATCTATCAGGTCGCCTCTCAACCTACGTCGCTCCAGTGAGAAGAGTCTCAGCTCCCTTAACCTATCTTCATAATGCCTGCCTCCCAATCCAGGCAGCATCCTTGTAAATCTGAATTGTGTTTCACAGGTCGGTACAGCACTGAAGGGCCGAAGGGTCTGTGCTAAGAGCAGACCCTAAGAGCAGCCCTCTCACTACCCATCGTGTATATGCCCCTTGTTAGACAACAGGTGGACCAAAGCACCTGTAGGATAAAAACAATATATCAATATTATCAACTATTTACACACTTCCCAGGGAATCCCAAGGCTCATGATCCCTATTTTAAATCATGTTTCTATCCCCCTCCATTCCCATTGTATTCATGTACCCATCTAAGTATCCCTTAAATAACTCCAGAGTACCTGCCTCCACCACTATACTTAAGACCCTCTTAATAGCCAATCATCATATCTGTTTAATCGATGAGAAATTTTGATAATGTGACGGCATGATGCACCTTTGTTCCACCAACTGTAGCAGTAAACTCGTGTTCACATCTCGGGCTTCAACACACATCGGTTCGAGGTCTTATAGCCACAAACCAGAGTCCCCAGTCTCACATTGAAATGTTCTCCCCTTTGACTGTCCTGTCTATTGTTTGGACAATATTTTACAGATTTATCTGTTCCCATTACTTCAAGGCTTATGAACCCCAGCAATGATTCATTCAGTGGCACTCTGCTTCGTATTATTTATGATTTTAATTTGGAACAATTTTGAGAAGGAATCTCAAACTTGCCGAGGAAAGGTGGTCAGGCTGGTAAGTTATTCAAATAACAATTTAAACTTATCGAACATTGAAACAAACAACAGTCTGTCTGCCTGCATCTTGGGCGTGACCATGTCTCTGAATCTGCTGTTTTCCGCCACCTGCATTCTCCTAAGTGCATCCAACTGCAGCGACATTCGCCCTGTGAATAGCTGTTATTCTCTGCAGATGTAGCTATCGGCAACACTGGAAGAGTCGTGGCATTCATGTATTCCCTACGGTACACAAGAAGGTCAGTCAGCCCATCAAGTCTTTACGGATCACAATTGCACCCAAATACAATTCCCATGACCCCACATATTTATCTTTCTAGTTCCCCCGAGGCTATAATCAATTTTCCATGTCCAATCTTACTAAACCACACATCTTTGGAATGTGGGAGGAAACTGGAGCACCTGGAGGGAACTCACGCAGACACGAGGAGAATGTGCAAACTCCACACAGACTGTGACCCGAGGCTGGTATTGAACCTGGGTCCTTGGCACTATGAGGCAGCAGTGCTAACCACTGACGTCACGCATCTCACAGTTAGAACACTGCACCCCACTAACTGACAATTTAGTATTAATTAATCTATCACGTCAAGATAAATACTTATTAAATTTAGCACTAATTTAAGCCCTTCTTAGTCCTCATGCAACCAATTTCAGGCTTACTGATTACGAACAACAATGTATATTTTTAAACTGTTAAAGATGGTAAAAATTCTGAGGAGTCTGCGACCTGATGGTGAGGTCCCAGAGGGCTGGAGAATAGCTAATGTTGTACCGTTGTTTAAAAAGGGTAGTAGGAATAAACCTGGAAATTACAGGCCCGTGAGTTTGACGCCAGTAGTAGGGAAGCTGTTGGAGGGGATTCTTAGAGACAGGATTTACGGCATTGTGTCCTGATTAGGTAAACGCAGGATGGCTTTCTAAAGGGGAGGTCGTGCCTTACGAATCTGGCAGACGTTTTTGAGGAGGTGACGAAATCGGTAGACGAAGGGCGAGCCGTTGATGCTGTCTATATGGATTTTAGTAAGGCGTTTGACAAAGTACCTCATGGGAAGTTAGTTGAAAAGGTCAAGACTAATGAGATACAAGGATAGGTAGCTAGATGGATAAGTAACTGGCAAATGAAACGGAAGAAGGAGTAAGTGGAGTGATCAGCAAGTTTGCCGACGACACAAAGATGGCTGGACTTGCGGATAGTGAGGAGAATAGTCAGGTGATGCAGCAGGACATAGATAGGCTGGTAGCTTGGGCAGATAGATGGCAGATGGAATTCAATCCTGATAATTTGAGGTGATGCATTTCAGGAGACAGAATGTAGAGGGGAGGTATATGATAAAGGGTAGACCTATTAAAAGTATAGAAAAGCAGAGGGACCTGGGGGTGCAGGTGAACAAGTCTCTGAAGGTGGCAGAGCAAGTGGAGAAGGTTGTGAAGAAAGCATATAGTATGTTAGCTTTTATAGGAAGGGGTATAGGGTAAAAGAGCTGGCCTTTAATGTTGCAGGTGTATAAAACGTTGGTTAGACCTCCTTTGGAATACTGCGTCCAGTTCTGCTTGCTCTACTACTGGAAGGACTTGGAGACTCTGGAGAGAGTGCAGAGGAGGTTGACCAGGATGCTGTCCAGTATGGAAGGTCTGAGTTACGAGGAGAGATTAGGCAAAATGGGGCTGTTTTCCTTAGAAAGACGTAGATTCAGCGGAAATCTAATAGAGGCGTACAAGATTACGAGGTTATAGATAGAATAAACAGGGTTAAGCTTTTTCCTAGGATGGACTCAAATAGAATGAGGGGTCACGGGCTTAGGGTGAGGGGGGTAAGGTGTAATTTGGATGCTAGAGTGAGTTTTTTCACACAGAGGGTGGTGGGGTATGGAATGCAGTGCCAAGTAAAGTGGTCGAGGCAGGCACTCTGGAGTTATTTAATAGATACTTAGATAGGCACATGAACAGAATGGGAATGGTGGGGTATAGAAAACTGATTTAAAATAAGGATCATGAGCCTTGGGACTTTCCTGGGAAGTGTGTGAACAGTCGATGATTTTGATGTATTTGTTTTATCCTACAGGTACTTCGGTCCGCCTTGTCTAATAAGGGGCATACACGCGATGGGTCGTGTGAGGGCTGCTCTTGGAGTTTTCGAGAATATCCGAGTGCTTCACGTCGTTAGTGTACACTTGACCTGGACCAATTGATGGGCAACACGACAGCTCAGTGACTATCGCTGTGCTGTGCAGATACATGGATTTGGGCCTGTGTCTGTGGGAGTTTGCACAGTCTCCCCGTGCTTGCGTGGGTTTTTTCTGGGAGCTCCGGTTTCCTCCCACATCCCAAAGATGTGCTGTTAGGCTGATTGGCAGAACAAATTCTCCCTAAATTGTCTCGAACTTGGTTCTAATGCATAGGTCTATAAACATAGACAGGGCGAACAGGGATCATGTGTAGAAGTGGGAACATCGAGGTGGCAGAGCGGGCTCGTTGGGCCGAAGGACCTGTTTTCCATGTTTTTTTTTCTTTGCTCTTTGTTCTTTGTTCTGATCCAGTGCTTTCAGATCAGCAATCTCCTTTCTAGAGTCAGCTACCTGTTTCACCTAACTCCCTCTTTCCACCCAACTGCAAAAGCATTATCAATGAACAAGGCAATACTCAGAGTGCAGGCGGTATAACACTTACTGGCCTCGGTTTTTATAGGTTACAACTTACAATGCCCAGGAATTCGTTTGATTCATTTGCACAATTAATGACTCACGGCAACAGCTTAGAGTTGACTCCTATTTAAGAAATGCACTAACTAAAGTGCAAATTTTAACTTCACAATTAAATGACTTATTTAGCTCTCCCGGAGATCAAATTTAATGACTACGCCTCTTCTTAAGACTTACAACTTCAACTCCCTGTTTTCACCATATCTAAATCAACCCTGAATTAGACAAGCAACACTTCACAGTACAGATAGGCAGCATTTGCTGGCCTCTGATGATTCTGTCATGCCTTCTGTGGATTTCAGAAGACTGTGTTTTTCCCAATTCGTTGTGAAATAAAGCTCAACATTCAGTTCCATGCTACCCACTGAAGTTGTGTGCTGCAAGATTAATGCACGACTACCCTAAATGTCTGTGTTCTGCAGGTATTTGAAGACGTAGCGAGGCATCCCTGTTGTACAAAAAAAGACCATTCGACCCATCAAGTCTGCACCGACAACAATCCAACCCAGATCCATTTCCCGCATATTTATCCAACTAATCCCCCTGACATTAAGGGGGAATTTAACGTGGCCAAGTCACTTAACCAGCTATCTTTGGAATGTGGGAGGAAACTGGATCATCCCCGGGAGGAAACCTAAACAGGCACAGGGAAAATGTGCAATCTCTACACAGTGACCGAGGCTAGATTAGAACCTGCTTTCCTAGTGCTGTGAGGCAGCAGTGCCACCATGCCACCACTTTAGTGGTGAATTTCACAAAAACTTCATTGCAGTGTTAATGTGCATCTACTTGTGACGAGAAGAAATAAACTTTGTGCTACTTCCAATTCCTTTTATTCCCCCTTCCTATTATTACCCACCTCTTCCTCCTCCTCCCTGTTATTCTCCCTCTGCTACTCCCCATTTCGGTTATTCGCCCTCCAGGTTATCACCCTCCCTGTTATTCCCCCTCCCAGTTATTCTCCTCCAAGCCCAGTCCTCCCCAATTCTCTTCCCCATCTCCTCTCACATCTTCCTTGCTCTCCATTTCAATCACATTCAGCTCTTTTTTTTCACCAAATGTATTATGTTACATTTTCTTACATTATATTCCAATTGCTAACGTTTTACCCAATCCCTTGTCTATAATCCTTCTCTGAACCCTTTCTGCCATCATCAGCATTTGGCTTCTCAGCTGTTTTGGGGTGAGCGTATAAGAATCGTGGGTAAGCAAACCCATAGACAAATGGTAAAAACACAAAGAGTGAAGTTGGATAAAGGAGACAGGACAGGGTTATTGATTTGGTATCAAAGGGGGACAGATTAAAAGAGAATAATTTGTGAAACAAAGATGCAGACGGATGCTGGAAAGAGAATTTGTGAAAATGATTGGAACTGGAAATGAGGGAAAGTTAACAAGAGCAAAGACGATGATATTTCAGCAATGCGGTAATTTAAGGAAATAGGAAACAGTATCCTCTTTTCAAATGGTGTTGTTAGTCTGGGTTTACAAATCACCAACATTGAATAGTTACCGTCATCCCAAAAGACTGACCTGTGTTACTACAATCCCTAATGAGATCTACAGTGAGTGAACAGTTGTCGTCAGCAGTTTGTTTGTTAACCAACCTGTAAGTAATATCGTTGAGGATGTGAATGCTTATTAGCATCTAACCTCAGCACTTTTTTTTTAAGAAACAAAGAATGTGCTGGTCAACAATTTCCGAGACGTGCTGTTTTGTTCTTTGAACAGATAGAGGAACTGATGTATGAGGCCAGCGTAACTAGGTTAGGATTGTTTGTTGCTGAATTTCAGACGAATCAGGGTGGATCTCATAGAGACTTAAAAATTCGAACTGATATAGATAAGGTAGATGCAGGAAGGACGCTTTGAACCGTAATGCGCAGACATTCAGAATAGGTTACAAAAACTGACAGCACAAATCAAGGTAACTGGATTTGATCTAATAGCTTCGACAGAAACTTGGATAAAGGGAAATCAGAACCGGGATATTAATTTTCAGGGAATTTCGACCTTTCACAATGACGGAGGGAAGGGAAATATGGTGGGCTCGCACTTTTAACCAGCTGAAATGAAAACAATTTTTGAGAGAGCGTTAATGCTTAGATAAAGCAGGGTTTATCAGAGTGAAGATACTAAACAACAATGGGAAGAAGACATTGGTAGGAGGATATGTATCTTGAAACGATAGCCACGTCAGAAGAAAAGGAATATATCAACACACATAATATCAACATGTACATAACAGAATAATAATAATAATTCTGCGTCAACATGATTTTGTGTTGATTGTTTTAATAAAGTTGGAAATGATAGCCTTAGAAACACAGTCGCAAAGTGCATAGGGCTGGATTTAGTGTTAGATAAATGGAGCAATATGTTCTGGTGCCAACTAGGGAACAGCCATTCTTGCCTCTGGTAATGCAAATTTACTATCAAATAAATCGGTTGGATTTAAAATTGGTGTTGCTGGACTCTTACTGAGTTCTGACTACCTCTTGCAAGCACGAGGGGACACAGCTTTAAATTGAGAGGTGATAGTTATAGGACGGATATCAGAGGCAGGTTCTTTACCCAAAGGGTGGTTCGGGAGTGGAATGCCCTGCCTGCAGCAGTTGTAGATGCGCCAAGTTTGGTGACGTTTAAGAGGTTAGTTGATAAGTATATGGAAGAGAAGGGAATGGTTTAGTTTGGAGGGGCATTGCTTTTTATATTGGTCGGCACAACATCGAAGGCCGAAGGGCCTGTTCTTTGCGGTAATGTTCTATGTTCTATGTTGTACCCCAGCCCAACGCCGGCATCTCTGCATAATGGTTAATTATGCAGCTTTAATAAATGACAGCAGAATAAAGGA
Source organism: Sphyrna mokarran (assembly GCA_024679065.1). Classification (NCBI taxonomy): domain Eukaryota; kingdom Metazoa; phylum Chordata; class Chondrichthyes; order Carcharhiniformes; family Carcharhinidae; genus Sphyrna; species Sphyrna mokarran. The sequence continues at coordinate 818,064 of JAGIQG010000044.1, forward strand.
TCCTCAGGGAAGTTCAATCATTCATAATAGGATTGATTAACCAGTTTGAGAGTGAGAACTCATGGCCAGAACAACGATGCTTGAATTAAATAAAGGGAAATATGACAAAGAGAGGATCGAGTTCGCTGAATTAAACTGGGTGGATAGAATAGCACGGAAGATAGTAAGCACACAGTAGCTGGAAGTTAAGGAAGCGATTTAGAGTCTCAGCAAACACATATTCCCATACGGACTAAAGATTCCAAGAGAGTAATAAAGAAATCATCGCTCACCATGGAAGTGAAGGACAGAATTGATTTTAAAGAAAAAGGCTTTAGAATAGATCGTAGATTATAGAATCCCTACATGCGAAGGAGGCCATTTGCTCCACCGAGCCTGCACTGACCACAATCCCTCCCAGACCCTGTTCCCCAAACCAGATTCATTTACCTGCTAATCCCGCTGACACTCGGGTCAATTTAGTGCAGCCAATCAACCTAACCCGCACATCTTTGGACTGTAGGAGGAATCTGGAGCAACCGGAGGAAACCCACGCAGACACACAAACACCACACAGTGATCCAAGCTGGAAACTGAACCCAGTTCCCACTTAGCGCTGTGGGCAGAACTGCTAATCACTTTAAGAAAGCATGTATCAGAGTGGCAAACATTCAGATTCCAACAAAGGATGCCAAAAAAGATATTAAGGAGAGAGAAAATAAACCACGGCTATCAATGAAAAGAAAACCTGACAAAATATCATAATTAAACATATAAAAAGGAGACAGATCAAAGTAAACTGAGGCCACTTAGAAAATGAAGCTGAGGAAGTAGATTTGTGAAATGATTACTCCTATGTAAGGAGCAAAAGGATGGTTAGAGGGAAGATTGGACCTCTCAGGGACAGAGGAGGGGAACTATGCTTAGAGCCTGAGGGAAAGGGGGAGACCCTGAATGAATACTTTGCATCGGTATTCACGCGGAAGAGGTACCTGATGTCTGATGCCGGCTTTGAGGATTTTGAGGACCCATTAAATGAAATAATCATTACGAGGGACGAAGTGTTGGGGCTTTTAGGTAGCATAAAGACTTATAAAACTCCGGGGACTGATGGTATTTATCCCAGGCTGCTAAGGGAGGTGAGAGATGACATTGCTGGGCCTCTGACGCAAATCTTTGTCTCTTCTTTGGACACGTGAGGTCCCAGAGGACTGGAGGATGGCAAATGTAGTACCGTTGTTTAAAAAGGGTCAGAGGGATAACCCAGGGAACTATAGGCCGGTGAGCTTGACTTCAGTTATAGGTAAGCTAATGGAGAGGATCCTCATGGACAGGATGTATGAGCATCTGGAGCGCTGCGATCTGATCAGGGATACGCAGCATGGCTTCGTTAAGGGGAGGTCGTGCCTTACGAATCTAGTGGAATTTTTTGAAGAGGTGACAAAAACGGTTGATGAAGGACAAGCCGTTGATGTCGTCTACATGGATTTCAGTAAGGCGTTTGACAAGGTTCCCCATGGTAGGCTGATAAAAAAGGTGAAGGCGCATGGGATACAGGGCCAGGAATGTAGATGGGTTGAGAACTGGCTTGGGAGGAGGAGACAGCGGGTAGTAGTGGAAGGCTCTTTTTCCAACTGGAGGTCAGTCACTAGTGGTGTGCCACAGGGCTCAGTACTAGGACCTCTTCTATGTGTGATTTATATAAATGACTTGGAAGAGGGGGTAGGTGGTGTGATCAGCAAATTTGCTGATGACACTAAGATGCTTGGATTGGCGGGGACTGAGGAGCAGTGCCAGGCAATACAACATGACATAGATAGGCTGGTAGATTGGGCAGATAGATGGCAAATGGAATTTAATCCGGATAAATGCGAGGTGATGCATTTTGGCTGGAATAATGTAGAGGGGAGTTATAGGATAAAAGGTAAAACTATCTGGAGTATAGAGATGCAGAGAGACCTGGGGGTGCAGGTTCACAAGTCTCTGAAGGTGTCAGTACAGGTGGAGAAAGTGATAAAGAAAGCGTATGATATGTTAGCCTTCATAGGAAGGGGTATAGAATACAAGAGTAGGAGTCTGATGTTACAAGTGTACAGAACGTTGGTTAGGCCTCACTTGGAGTACTGCGTCCAGTTCTGGTCGCCGTACTACCAGAAGGATGTGGAGTCCCTGGAGAGAGTGCAGAGGATATTTACCAGGATGCTGCCTGGTATGGAAGGGCTGTCTTATGAGGAAAGATTGAACGCACTGGGGTTGTTTTCCCTTGAAAGACGTCGGCTGAGAGGGGATTTATTAGAGGTATATAAGATTATGAGGGGTATAGATAGAGTAAATGGTGGTAAGCTTTTTCCACCATTAGAATCGGATAGAACGAGGGGTCACGGCCTTAGGGTGAGGGGGGCATAAGACGAATATTAGAGGGCATTTTTTCACACAAAGAGTAGTGGAGGTTTGGAATGCACTGCTGAGTAAGGTGGTGGGAGCAGGCACGCTAGGGTTGTTTAAGGGTCTCTTGGACAGCCGCATGAGCGGTCTGCAGATAGAGGGATATAGCAGGACTGTTTAAATACTTTATTTGTTTCCACAGGCTAATTGGTCCACCTTGTTGACCAACAAGGTGCATGCATTCGGCAGGTCGTACGAGAGCTGCTCCTGGAGGTTACTTCAGGAGTGGCCTAGTGCTTCACGTCGTTAGTGTATGCTTAAACTGGACCATCAGATGTGCAACATGATAGCTCAGAGACTATCGCTGTTGCTGTGCAGACACATGGATTTGGGCCTGTGTCTGCGGGAGTTTGTGCATTCTCCCTGTGGTTGTGTGGGTTTTCTCCGGGTGCTCCGGTTTCCTCCCACATCCCAAAAATGTGCTCTTAGGCTGATTGGGTAACAAATTGACCCTATATTGGTCTCTATATGTCATTAAGATGTTAGGACGGCAGCGCGAGCTCGTTGGGCCGAAGGGCCTGTTTCCCGTGCTGTGTTGTTCTTTGTTCTTTGTTCTTGTTCTTTGAAACAGATGTTCACCACCATTGTCTATGGTGAAACCTATTTCGAATACCCCATCAATGCAACGGAAAATGGGGGAGGAATTATCACTGGAGATTAAATATTAATCAATCTGATGACAAAAGAGAAAAAAATATCCACTGGCTTTGCAATTGTTATTCTATATGTAGTAGCCACAATGGATGCATTGATTATATTTTTCTTGACATTTTTGGATTATGGAGAAGTGCTTGATGATTGAAAAAAGTATGTCGATGTGACATTTCTATTCACAAAGGGAGATGAGGCAAAAACGGCTCACAGTAGATAACCCTATTATTATTGATAAAATAATATATCAATATATATAATAATATATAATAATAATAATATCAATCTATTATTGATAAAACATTGAAACCATTTCTTTTTAAGAAAGTAACAAGAGCACATTTGGAAAATCATAATCTAATCAAATACCGTCAGTATGTCTTCAAAGATGGGAAATCATGTTGACTATGTATTAAAAATTTCCAAAGATGTATCCGTCTGATTGAATCGTGCAAAAGGAGTAGATGTGTTGCGTTTAGACTTCCAGAAGTTTCAGCCAAAGTATCTCACAATAGGTTTAGTCATAATATAAGAGCCTATGGTTTTGGAGGTAGATTATTGGCATTGATAGATAATTGACGAAGGGAGCAGCAAGTGGGGATAAGGTGCTATTTAGCAGCTTGGCGACCTGCAGCCAGTGGGGTTCCATAGCGATGACTGCTAGGCAACAAGCATCCTTTTCCATCTGTACCCTAAAGTAGACAGAATTGTGGTCACTGTTAGCCACATGTTCCCCTACTACAACATCAACCACTTGCCCTGGCTCATTACTCAGAACTAAATCCAATATAGCCCCCTCTCTAGTCGGGCTAGCCACATACTGCTCCAACGGCCCTTCCAGTACACATTTTACAAATTCCTCCCCGTCCAAAGCCCTAGCACTAGGTACCTTCCAATCCACCCTAGGGAGATTAAAATCTCCCACTATAACGTCTCTGTTCTTTCTGTACCTATCCAAAATGTCTTTACATATGCCTTTTTCAACTACCTGCGGGGTATTGGGTGGCCTATAATACACCCCTAGTATAGTAATCGCTCCCTTTCTATTCCTCAACTCCACTCCTAACTCCTCTGTATTGTCCTCCCCGTGCACCACTATGATGCTCTCCCTAACTAACAACGCCACTCCCCCACCTCTTCTGGACCCTCCTCTGTCACGCCACTGCTCCCCTTCCTTTAACCACAACCACATCCAAGTTCCTCGCAAACATTAAGGCCCTAAGTTCATCCATTTTTCCTGTTACGCACCTCGCATTGAAACAGACACACTCCAGACCTCCAAACCCACTCGGAACCTACTTCTCCCTGGTGTATTTCTTCTCATCCAAGCTTAGTCTATCTCCCATCCCGCTCTCTACCGAGCTATCGGTCTCAGCACCCCTCCCTCATATTAGTTTAAATCCTGCCGAAACACTCCAGCTAACCTCCCAGCTAAGATATTGACGCCCTTCCCATTTAAGTGTTCCTCGTCCCTTCTATACAGGTGCCCTTCTTTCACAAAGGCTTCCCAGTTATCCACAAGTATGAAACCCTTTGCCCTACACCAGTCCTTCAGCCACGCATTCAGCTGTAGGATCTCATTTCTCCCGGCTCCGCTATTACCTGGCCCTGGAAGCAGCACTGAGATCGCCCCACGGGAGGCCCTGCTCTTCAGCTTACCTCCCAACTTCCTGAACTGCCTTTGTATGTCCTCCCTGCTCTTCCTTCCTACACCCTTCTCTCCTACGTAAATAATCACATCCACCTGGGTCCCCTCACCCTTCAAAATGCCCTCTACCTGTCAGACACATCTTGCACCCCTGCTCCAGGGAGGCAATCTACCATCCTGGAGTACCACCCTTGACCAAAAAAACTGCCTATCTATTCCTTTAACACTCCCGTCCCCCACCTCCCCTTTGAGGTACTCTGGTCCTCCTGCCTTACCTTTTTTACCCCTCAACCCTCGATATTTTGGGGGATTGTCACTGGGGAATTCTTTGGACTGTCTCTTCTCTCCTTTTTCCTCTTCCTTACGGTAGTCCATCTGTTAGGGTCAGGTTCCCCATCCTTAGGCTCTGGGTCCACCACCTTATTATGCCTCCCTTCCATTATTGCCTCGTTCTCCCTGACTAAAAATGCATCTTCCAATCGCCGCTCTTGACCGAGCCCTCAAACGCTGCAGCTCCAAACACTTGACACATATGTGGACTTTCGGGAGAGGTCTTGTCTCCAGGAACTCCCACATATGGTACCGTGCGCAGATGAGGCGTCTTCCCTTAATCCCTGCCATTGTCCTGAACATCTTTGGAGGTATGAACGCAACTGGAAAACCAGTAGCACACTCTGCCTAAGCCTGCTCTCGCCCAAGCCCCACGAGCCAAAGCCTTTATATCTCACTCTGCTTCCCTACTCACTCCACTGCCCGGTCCCGACGCTGCCCTCTGTCTACTGTTACTTTCTTTTTCTACTCCCCGGTTCCCTTCCCAGCTTAGCCCACGCCTAACTACAGCAGCAAAATGCAATCAAAAACAGAGAGGAAAAAAAAGCAAATTGAAAAATTCACACTCAGCCACCAGCACTTCCAAACACTCTGTCCCAGAGAACAATGAGGTGGATTCACAGGTAAGTTCCTGAGCTCTTAGGCTGATTGGCGAATCAAATTGTCCCTAAATTGTCTCCCCAAATTGGCGCCAATGCAGATTTCCGTAATCAAAGACAAGGGCCATGGGTGGAAGTGGGAAAGTTAAAATGGCGGCGCGGGCTCGTTGGGTCGAAGGGTCTGTTTCCCGTGCTGTTTTATTCTTTGTTCTTTGTACTCATTACCTGATACTGGAAAGACCATAGCTGAAGTGCTGTGAGCATTGCATTTAGGGTGCCTCATTTAACAGAAATAGTGTTTAACTGGGGCAGTTCAAAGAAAGGTGCAGAGGATGATCACAGGTATGCAGGGATCGTTTTCAGAGGAAAGGCTGAATAAGTTGGCTTGCTGCGCATTCGTATTCAGAAGAGTAAGAGGTAATTTCATTGAAACATTGGATTCTTATGAGGATTGGCAGGATAAATGTTGAGAAGATGTTGTCCCATTAGAGACTCTAGCACCACACTGAGCAGTCTCAGAATAAAGGGGCAACACTGGAATTTGAAGGATTTTCTCCTCTCAGTAAGTTGTGAATCTTTGGAGACAATTTAATGAACTATAGCATTTAACTTATTCTTCTATGTAATACGTAAACTTGTCTTTTTTCTCACCATCTTATCATTTATCAGTTAACTTTATTTAGTTTCATTTTCAAGCTATATGTCCATTGTAACAAGTTAACCCTAACCCTTGACCACTTTTGTGACCAATAAAAGCTACCATCGTTAAAATGTGGTTTTGATTGGATAAATTGCAAACAAGTCTTCACAGTGCTGAATCCATCTGGAACACCAATTCTAATCGTCTTGCGTCTATATCAACATATTTTACCCATCAATTTCATAGCTTCATTGTAGGCTTTCAATATTTCTGAATGCCCCAGGATTCCATGCATATGAAATTGTCTCGGATATTCACTGCCAACTGATTTCAAACATTTTACGGCTAATGAAGTAGTTTTGAAATGTCGTCACCCTTGCAATGTAGGAATTAGAGAGAAAATTTATGCACTGCCATCTTTCATAGTGAATTACAAGAGTTTAATGATGAGTAGATAATCTGCTTTTGTGAATTTGTTCAAATAATGAATTTTGTTCCGAACAAGCCTACTCACTCAATTTTTCTTTTGTATGGTCAGCTGATCATTTATAACCAAAATGGCATCTTGGCCATTGGATGAATAGCTCCGATAAAATATCACATGGCCCAAGCGTGCAGCAACTCGCTCAGCACAACACCAGAGTCAGCCTAATGTGTCTGTTGAAGTTCCAGAGTGTAACTAGACCTGGAAATGTTTGAGATAGAGGAAAGATTGGAACCTACTAAAAGCGAGATGACAGGATGTCATTGCCCCATTCATTAGTGTATGAGATGGTAACTTCCCAAAGAAATGTTGGGCACGAGAAAAATACGGTTTACCGTATCTAATATGATGACCTTTGTGAGATTTTGTTGATGTTGATTATCTGTGCGATCCCATCATGAAATGTGTCCTGACGTCTTTGTATTGTCCACGTCTAGATATTTTCTCCGTCTGTTGAAATTTGATTAGTAAGCTTCCGAATAGTGTTTCGCAAATTATCTATTATTCTGGTATTCTCTTTTGTTTTTGAGTCATAGTATCAATATTTGCTTTCCACCAGCATTACACACTTTCGTAATGGTTTGGTGAAAAGGTGCAACACTGTCCCTGCTAGACTTTTACTTTCTTTGAAAATGGATGGAGGAAAAGCTTCCCGATGTGTTTAATGTTTTTTATTCGTTTTTGTTTCTACCTGTTTATACCATTCCTATTCATCTTGATGTGGGGATGCCAGTGTTGGACTGGGGTATTTACAGTAAGAAATCTCACAACACCAGATATTTGCGACCAAATAAACTGTTGGATATTAACCTGGTGATGTGAGACTTATTATTCACACTTTGTGAAGTCTTGTACTTAAGTGTTACCTCTGGTATAAATTGAAAAGAACATTTAATTAATATTTCTGTCATTTCAAAATCGTTGATTGTTAGTAAAAACTGCCCCTCGAAAATACAAGAAATTAAATCTGAATTGGCTATTTTATTTCTGCTTTGATTGAATATTTTGCTATTTTAGTTAACACTGCATTATTTAGAACAAAACAGCACGGGAAACAGGCCCTTCGGCCCAAAGAGCCCGCGCCGCCACCCCCGATGTTCCCACCTCTACCTTTTACTGAGATAGTCTTCCTCATCTGTCATCTTAACCAATTACGTCATCTCTTTTCCCTGTTCCTCATTTCCCTTGGCTCAGTTCGCGATTCCACTGAGTCCAACACATTTCCCCGTTGTGTTTTTCCCTGTTTGCATTGGTGGCATTTATACTTAATGATTTGGATTTGTTTTTCCTTGTTCCTGTTATTCGGTGAAAAATATATTTTCTCTTTGATTCAGCTGAAAATGGTATTAAGGCGTCCCATTGTAGCAAAAATAACTGTTGGACTCCTATTATTTTCCCAAACACGCATCTGTCCTTGTAATTAAGTGTTGTGTACGCGCCAGCAGTAATGCATATTATATATAGATCTATATATCCAATCAAATGTTTTACTCATTATTATTTAGGTCACAACTTTGATGAATACAGGGTGCAAAGCAGTTGAAAATTGGAAACGTATATTCTGTTTGCTATTTTTACCCAGAAAACAAAAATATTCTTAACAATAATGATTGTTGGAAATCTGAACAGCATGTTCATCCTCTGAAGATAAATAAGGTCGTCTAATATCTCCTTTCTACATGATGACGGTGAGAGTGTTGCTTTTCTTGACTATGGTTAAAGGGGGTAAACAAGAAGCGACATTTTTGAGAGCAGCCCGTGTTCCAAAAAAACATGACCCTGAAACAGGAGATTGAGCGTATAACTTGTCAGGAGGAATGTTATCTATTTCTTCATAAATGGCTTGGTACAAAGCAGACGTGGATCTCTGCTACCCGTGAGAGGTTCTGTTGGGCGGATAGCATGTTATTTCGTTGTGCAAATGTACTTCTAATAATGATTTTTATTGATTTCACATCGCAATCTGTGTCCAGGTTAGATTCAAACCAGAGTCTGGAGAATTTATCTTGTTTCTCTGCATCATCAATCCAATGATGCATCGAGGGAAAACACAATGAAAGTCACAAGGAAAACTGAGCCATTTCGGGAACAATGTCAGTCAGTGCATAAGATATGAATCAAGAAAGCTTAATTAAAGTTCAAATACAGGCATTAGTTTCGTTCATCTGCCCAAATTTAATGCAGCACAAGGCAGACATTGACCAGGTTCCATCGCCATATTTTGACATGGAACAGGTTGCTAAACTTTCGCCAGTGGAACGGCCCTCCATACCAAGCATGACTGAACAGGAATCTTCACCGTTCTCATTGTTGTCACCGTATAACATTGTTGCCTTGAAAGGATTTTACAGGAAGTTTTTAGTTGATAAGTACATGGAAGAGAAGGGAATGGTTTAGTTTGGAGGGTCATTGCTTTTTATATTGATCGGCGCAACATCGAAGGCCGAAGGGCCTGTTCCGTGCTGTAATGTTCTATGTTCTATGTTTTGACAATTTAACCGCATGAAGTCTTCGAGTTAAACATGCGGCATCTGCCTCACAGAGCGGGAAGCTACTCACTATATCACTGGTACAGAACCTGTAAAATTACTGTTGTAGTTGAGCAGTGATGCATGGATTAGCGCACACAATTGTGGAAATTCAGATAAAAATATCAAATCACACATCAAAATGAATCGAATTCTGTTCGAAATGTTGACACTGGACTGACCTCAGACAGCCATGATTTGCAACCGATAGCAAATGGATATAAAATGTAAGTTGCTAAATAATTAGCTAATACTTAGGAGCGGGAGTAGGCAATGTATCCCTTCGAGCCGGCTCCACCACTTAACTTGATCATAGCAGATTCTATCCTGGTCTCAATTCCATTCTCCCGCTTTTCAAGAGAAATATGCCTGCATCTTTCTTGAATTTTCTGATTGAATCTTCTTCAGGGCGGCACGGTAGCACTCTGGTTAGCACTGCTGCTTCACGGCTCCAGGGGTTCTGGGTTCGATTCTTGGCTCAGGTCACTGTCTGTGTGGAGTTTGACTATTCTCCTCGTGTCTGCTTGGGTTTTCTCCAGTTTCGTCCCATAGTCCAAAGATGTGCGGGTTAGGTTGATTGGCCATGTTAAGAAATTACCCCTTAGTGTCCAGGGATACGTCGGTTAGAGAGATTAGTGGGTATAATATATGGGGATAGGGCCTGGGTAGGATTGGATTCAGTGTCGATGGGCCGAAGGGTCTCTTTCTGCACTGTTGTGTTCTACGGAACTCGATGATTTGCCTCCCCTGCGCTCTGGGCAGTCGTTCCACAGATTCACAGCTCTCAGTCCTCATCTCAGCTTTGTATCCATTTTCCCTCTCTATATATCTATGAACTCTTGTTCTACAATCTCCTACAAGGTGGAGCATCTGTTCAAGATCCACCTGATCACTCCCCTTTAGCATTTTGTTTACCTGGATAATATGCACCATCATTATCTAACGTCAAGCAAGTATAAGCCCAAGCTATTTAAATGTTCCTTGTACAGCGGGCCTTTCATCTCTGGAATCAAAGTGTGGTAACAACCCCTGAACTGCATCCTTCCTAAAGTATGGAGGCTAAAACTGGCCACAATACTCCAGGAGTAGTCTCAACGTCTCATACAGCTTTAGCAACATGCTGTTACATTGAAAACCCATGTTTTCGGAGATAGACCCCAAGATTCAATTGCCTTCCTTATTATATGCTGTACATGCATAGCCAGTTTCCATCATTCTTGCACCAAAGTTACCCAAATCCTTTTGCACTGGTACACGTTAAATCTGCTTCCCATTTAAATAATAATTTGACCTAAATGATAACTTCGCACCTACCCATACTAAATTCCATCTGCTAGATTTTGGCCCGTTCTCTAAAATCCATCTGCAAACTCTATAATATCGTCACCGCATACTTTCCCACATATTTCAGTATCACCCTCGAATTTTGCTGTGTTACACTCTGTCCCCTCTGTCATTTATATAGGTCGTAAACAGTTGTGGATCGAAACTGAGCCCTCCAGCATCACACAAGTTACAGTCCGCTTGCAATCCAGAGAAGGCCCATTTATCCCAACACCCTGCTTTTGGTCAGTCAGCTAATTTTCTATCCAATACAATTCCATGCCACCAACTCTTGTGACTGAACGTTCTTTTATGTGGCATCTTGTCAAATGCCTTCGAGAGGTCAAGTGACATCACATCCACATGATGATCATCATCCTCACTGCCGGTTAAAAAGCTTAGAAACTTCAAGCAAGCTTATCAAACACAACTAGCTCTTCCTAAAACCGTACTTACACGGGTGAATTGAGCTTTTTTTCCCCAGTGGTCAGTCCCATCTCTTCAATGATTGATTCTAGCAATTTCCTACCATGGAACTCAAATTAATTGGTCTATAGTTTCCCACTTTTTATCTCTCTCCTTTTTGGATTAAGGTTTGCATTCCAATCCATTGGTCACTTTTCAGAATCTCTGCTGCCAACTCTTTACTAAACTGGGGTGCAGGTCATCAGAATTCAACTGGATTGAATTCAAATTTTATATCTTTTGCTGTAACAATGAAACTCATGTACTGTTGGATGAATCAGGAATATATTTGCTCAATACACCCTCATTTAAATGCACTGTTTTGCTATTTTTTTTCGGCGGCTTGAAAGGAATTACTGTCCAATGCTCAGTTAATTTGTTTCTGGCATTACAGAGAGCTTGCCTGAGAAATGCTGGAGAACAGATACCTCTCAGACGTATGAACCAGTATTCGCCATTCAGGGTGGGTTCAGAAACATGATTCGAATCTCATCTTTTATTGCTGATTTTCTCTGCACTACCAATATTAGGGCGATTACCATGCATATCAACAGGACACTGAGAGATAAGCAAATCACAAGAGGAGTGAAGTGCTCTCATCTTCATACTCCTGATGAAAGATTCAAGAATGTTTTAAAACATAAAATATTCACAATGTTTATCGAATGCTTACTTAATTAGCAGATATTCAGATTGTCATAGAACATGGAACACAAACAGGCCCTTCGGCCCACAAGTTGTGCCGAACACATCAAAACCTACCCAGCCATAGACCTATCTATAACCCCCAATCCCATTGGATCCCATATACTCATCCAGAAGTCTTCTAAAAGACCCCAGCGAGTTCGCCTCGACCACCATCGATGGCAGCCGATTCCATTCACTCATCACCCTCTGAGTGAAAAAACTTTCCCCTAGTATCCCCTCTGTACTTGCTTCCCTGCACCTTAAATCTGTGCCCTCTCGTCGCGACCATTTCAGCTCTGGGAAATAGTCTCTGAGAGTCCACCCTATCTATTCCTCTCAACATCTTGTAAACCTCTATCAGGTCGCCTCTCAACCTTCGTCTCTCCAGGGAGAACAGTCCCAGCTCCCTCAACCTGTCTTCATAAGGCATGCCTCCCAATCCAGGCAACATCCTTGTAAATCTCCTCTGCACCCTTTCAATAGCTTCCACGTCCTTCCTATACAGAGGCGATCAGAACTGCGATGTCTACGAACTCGTTAGACATTGACAAAACTAAGGCAATGCCAAAAAGCCTCAATTATGTTTCCTAATATAAAATTACCAGTAACAGTGATGGTTATTTATTGATAAGCACTACCAGAATGTCCAAGCGGAGAGGTCGGGATAAATTCAGACCCGAGGAAGACATGGTAAAACTGGAGCAATTATTTGCATTTTTGGTTAGAAAACCATGATTCATATTCAGTAAATAAAGGACGGCCGTTATTACACGGGCCCAACCCATACCATTCAGTGCGATGAATACTAGAGCAAATCACACTGGCATCTTCCTTGTAATCACAGTCAGATTGCGCTGAGGACGAAAAAGAAATAGATTTGCTGCCGATGCATTTCACCTGATCCAGGCGGATAGTTTTCCAGGTTTCCCTGATATAAAGCAACTCCTCCAGGGACCATTAAAGCGGTCCCACAGCCCAGGTCTCCAAAAGCAATAATTGGCATCGTTCAGGTGTCAGAAATCATCACACACGGTGCCCCAGGCGCTATTGCACAATATTCCCACTCTCCCAGAGCAGTTGCTATTATCTCCAGCGAAGAGTAAATTATTCCTGAATGTGTCAGAGATAATAAACAATTAATCTAGATGTAGCACAAGATTGGAATAAAATCAGAGAGCTTTTTTTATTAAAGTTAAGAAACATCTGATTTCCTTTGCAGCCGTTTATATTGTCATGTTCTTTCCTCAGTAGATCTCTGCTTGTCGATAAGACAAACAAGCTTACTCCATGAGCTACACCAATATTTGAAATCATACCTGCATGAAAACAATTGTGTTACTTCATCAGGTGTCACCTGCATCTTCCAGCTTGACACAGTTCTGTTGACCCCACATGGTCTGCCTGGCAACTACCAAAGTGTCGACTTGTATGAACGACATTTGATCTCATCCAAGCAAATATGTCCGGGACCTACTCCAAATTGCCGAGAGTAATAATCAATGGAAACGGGTGCACCAAAGTCTAACTTTCTACAGATCACTTCTGCATCATGCCAATCCATTTTTTCCAATCACCCTGTCCCCATGTCCCGTTATAGAACACTCCATTCTCCCCTTAGAACAATGCGTTCCCATCGCCAAATGCGACTCTTTGTGAAATACGAAATGCCCAGTAGCTCAATGATCAATTCTGTATCCATAGTGCTCTGTGAACATAGAACATAGAACATTACAGCACAGAACAGGCCTTTCGGCCTTCGAAGTTGCGCCGACCACTTAGGAAAAAGCAATGACCCTCTAACCTAAACCATTCTCTTTTCGTCCATAAACTTATCTACTAACCTCTTAAATGCCACCAAACTGCCGCAGGCAGGGCATTCCATACCCTTACCACAATCTGGGTAAAGAACCTACCTCTGATATCAGTTCTATAACGACCACCCCTTAATTTAAAGCTATGTCCCCTCTGGCTAGCTTTCTCCATCCTAGGAAAAAGGCTATCAATTTCCACCCTATCTAAACCTCTAATCATCTTATATGTTTCAATAAGGTCACCTCTTAGCCGCCTTCTTTCTAACGAAATCTCAGAGACTATCGCTGTTGCTGTGCAGACAGATAGATTGGGGCCTGTGTCTGCGGGAGTTTGCGCGTTCTCCCCGTGGTTGCGTGAGGTTTCTCTGGGTGCTCCGGTTTCCTCCCACATCCCAAAAATGTGCTCTTAGGCTGATTGGGTAACAAATTGTCCCTATATTGGTCCCTATATGGGAAACTTCCACAATAGGCATAGCCTAAAGTCATGGATATGTCATTAAGACGTTAGGACGAAGGCGCGGGCTCGTTGGGCCGAAGGGCCTGTTTCCGGTGCTGTGTTGCTGTGTTGCTCTTTGTTCTTTGTTCTTTTAAAACAACCTCAAATCCCGCAGCCTCTCGTCATAAGACCTGTCCTCCAATACCAGGCAACATCCTGGTAAACCTCCTCTGTACCCTCTCCAATGCCTCCACATATTTCTTATAATGCAGGGACCAGAACTGCACACAATACTCCAAGTGCGGCCGCACTAGAGTTTTGTACAATTGCAACATAACATTGCAGCTCCGAAATTCAATCCCCCTACCAATAAAAGCTGAGACTCCGTATGCCTTCTTAACAACCTTATCGACTTGATTGCCAACTTTCAGGGATCTATGCACATATACACAAAGATCCCTCTGTTCTTCAACATTATTAAGAATCCTACCATTAGCCCTATACTCTACACATTTGTTATTTCTGCGAAAGTGAATTACCTCACACTTTTCCACATTAAACTCCATTTGCCACCTCTCGGCCCAGCTCGGCAACTTGTCCAAGTCTCTCTGCAAACTATAACACCCTTCTTCACTATCTACCACTCTTCCGACTTTGGTGTCATCGGCAAATTTACTAATCCATCCTTCAATACCCTCATCCAGATCATTTGTACAAATTACAAAGAGCAGGGGCCCCAAAACAGATCCCTGAGGTACACAAGTTGTAACCGAACTCCACGATGAATATCTTCCATCAACCACCACCCTCTGTCATCTATCAGCTAGTCAATTCCTGATCCAATTAGCTAAATCACCCTCAATCCCAGACATGTGCATTTTCTGCAGAAGCCTTCCATGGGCCACCTTATCGAACGCCTTACTAAAGTCCATATATACCACATCAACTGCCTTACCCCCATCCACCTCTTTGGTCACTTTTTTCAAAAAACTCAATAAGGTTAGTAAGGCACGACCTTCACTTCACAAAACCATGCTGACTTATCCCCAATCAATTCATTTCTCTCTAAATAACTATAAATCTTATCCCTAATAATTCTCTCCGATACTTTGCCCACAACAGAAGTAAGACTCACTGGCCTATAATTCCCTGGAAGGTCTCTCTTCCCCTTCTTGAACAACGGGACCACATTCGCTATCCTCCAGTCCTCCGGAACCACACCTGTAACCAACGACGACCTGAAGATCAGAGTCCCTGGAGAGAGGGTTTGAAGTTAGATAAGTCCCCTGGGCCGGACGGGATTTACCCTAGGATTCTCTGGGAGGCAAGAGAGGAGATTGCAGAGCCTCTGGCTCTGATCTTCAGGTCGTCGTTGGTCACGGGTGTGGTTCCGGAGGACTGGAGGATAGCGAATGTGGTCCCATTGTTCAAGAAGGGGAAGAGAGACCTTCCAGGGAATTATAGGCCAGTGAGTCTTACTTCTGTTGTGGGCAAAGTATCGGAGAGAATTATTAGGGATAGGATTTATAGTTATTTAGAGAGAAATGAATTGATTGGGGATAGTCAGCATGGTTTTGTGAAGGGAAGGTCGTGCCTTACTAACCTTATTGAGTTTTTTGAGAAAAGTGACCAAAGAGGTGGATGGGGGTAAGGCAGTTGATGTGGTATATATGGACTTTAGTAAGGCGTTCGATAAGGTGGCCCATGGAAGACGTCTGCAGAAAATGCAGATGTATGGGATAGAGGGTGATTTAGCTAATTGGGTTAGGAATTGGCTAGCAGATAGAAGACAGAGGGTGGTGGTTGATGGGAGATATTCATCGTGGAGTTCGGTGACAAGTGGTGTACCTCAGGGGTCTGTTTTGGGGCCCCTGCTGTTTGTAATTTTTATAAATGATCTGGATGAGGGTATTGAAGGATGGATTAGTAAATTTGCAGATGACACTAAAGTCGGTGGAGTGGTAGATAGTGAAGAGGGGTGTTATAGTTTGCAGAGGGACTTGGACGAGTTGCAGAGCTGGGCCGAGAGGTGGCAAATGGAGTTTAATGTGGAAAAGTGTGAGGTAATGCACTATGGCAGAAATAATAAATGTGTAGAGTATAGGGCAAATGGTAGGATTCTTAGTAGTCTAGATGAACAGAGGGATCTTGGTGTGTATGTGCATAGATCCCTGAAAGTAGGCAGTCAGGTCGAGAAGGTTGTTAGGAAGGCATATGGAGTCTTGGCTTTTATTGGTAGAGGGATTGAATTTCGGAGCCGCAACGTCATGTTGCAACTGTACAAAACTCTAGTGCGGCCGCACTTGGAGTATTGTGTGCAGTTCTGGTCCCCACATTATAAGAAAGATGTGGAGGCATTGGAGAGGGTACAGAGGAGGTTTACCAGGATGTTGCCTGGTATGGAGGGCAGGTCTTATGAAGAGAGGCTGAGGGATTTGAGGTTGTTTTCGTTAGAAAGGAGGCGGCTAAGAGGGGACCTTATTGAAACATATAAGATGATTAGAGGTTTAGATAGGGTGGACAGTGATAGCCTTTTTCCTAGGATGGAAAAAGCTAGCACGAGGGGACACAGCTTTAAATTAAGGGGTGATAGTTATAGGACGGATATCAGAGGCAGGTTCTTTACCCAAAGGGTGGTTCGGGAGTGGAATGCCCTGCCTGCAGCGGTTGTAGATGCGCCAAGTTTGGTGGCGGTTAAGAGGTTAGTTGATAAGTATATGGAAGAGAAGGGAATGGTTGAGTTTGGAGGGGCATTGCTTTTTATATTGGTCGGCGCAACATCGAAGGCCGAAGGGCCTGTTCTGTGCTGTAATGTTCTATGTTCTATGTCGGAAGTTGTTGAGGCAAACTCATTGGGGTGTTTTAAGAGTCTTCTGGATGAGTATATGGAAAAGGATGGGATAGGGAGTTATAGAGAGGTCTGTGGATTGGTAGATGTGATTGGCGCAACTCGTGGGCCAAAGGCCTGTTTGTGCTGTATTGTTCTATGTTCTATGATATCCACATTCCCCACTACACACACACATCCCTGTCCCCCTTATCCACCCCCCACTACCCACATACATCACGGTCCTCCTTATCCAATCCCCCACTACCCACACACATTACTATCACCCTTACCCACCCTCGACTACACACATACATCACTCTCCCGCTTTTACCCACCTCTTTACCCACATATACACTGCCCCCCTTATCCACCCCCCCATTGCTCACACATATCACTTTCCTCCTTATCCACCACGCCACCATACACACGTCACTGTCCCTCTTATCTACCCCAACTACCCACTGATATCACTGTCCCCTTATCCAGCCCCCACTACCCACATACATCATTGTCTCCTTTATCCACACCTCCCTACTAACCACATACATCATTTGGTCCACCTTGTTGTCTAATGAGGGGCATACACGCGATGGGTTGTGAGAGAAATGCTCTTGGATCTTTTTCGAGAGTATCCTAGTGCTTCACGTCGTTAGTGTACGCTTGACCTGGACCATCTGATGGGCAACACGACAGCTCAGTGATTATCTCTGTGCTGTGCAGATACATGGATTTGGGCCTGTGTCTGTGGGAGTTTGCGCATTCTCCCCGTGCTTGCGTGGGTTTTCCCCGGGTGCTCCGGTTTCCTCCCACATCCCAAAGATGTGCTCTTAGGTTAATTGGCAAAACAAATTCTCCCTAAATTGTCTCAAATTTAGTTTTTAATCCATAGATCTATAAACATGGACAGGGATCGCGGGTGGAGATGGGAACATCGGGGTGGCGGCGTGGGCTCGTTGGGCCGAAGGGCCTGTTTCCCGTGCTGTTTTGTTCTTTGTTCTTTGTTCTTGAATGAAGTGTGTAGACTCCTGAGAGAGATGGAAATAAAGCTGAATCCAAAAACGTTTGCAGAGAACGATCCTGAAGCAGAAGTTCACTGCAAGGTGATTGATAATTAAGCCGAGAAAAATTGATGCCCTTACACAAACAGCTTTGGAAGCTGGGATGAGCCAGGGGAAGCTCCCACTAAGGTGCCATACTGCTGAACTGATAACAATGGATTATTGTAACCCCAGCAATGTTCCATAGGCAGTGATCTGTGACCAAACACTCAAAGAATCCGGCCAAAGGTTTGCAATTTAGCTGTCGCACCCAAACATACAGCTGGTAATATTCTTATCTATGGCCATCCAACATTTTGATTCAGGTATGTTCAGTGTTAAAGACATGCTGTAGCATTTACAGAACTTCAATACAGAATAGCAGAGTGGTTGATTTACCCTGACTTCTTCCTGAATTCCGCTGCTCCAAACTCAAGGAATGTCATGTCTGAGATTTAAGATTCCTACCTGTGCAAAAAAGACGGAATCATGAAAACATGTCTTATTATATGAAACACTAATACTAGTGTTTCTGAATATAAAACTCGTACACTTGGGGAATTGAAATTCTATTTTAATAATGTGCTTTAGAGAAGGACACCTGCGGTGTTTACCCGTTCTCACCTACATATGATTCTCTAACTCCAACAACGGGGTTAAAGTTTGCCTGCACCTCGACTGTCATGATAGTATCAGGGAGGGTGCCGAGGCCAGAAAAAGACAGGGCCTCATTGACATCTTCTACCTTTAATCTGAGTGCAGTCACTAACTATGAGTCATGTGCATGTGCCACATTCCTCCATTTCTAATCCGAAATATATCCAGTCCCATTAGTGTTGAAGAGCCAGAGGTGACAACAGTTTGACACTTATTCATAATCAATTTCCCATGCAAATCCTCAGCATTGTCCTCAGATACGATGGAACCAAGTGCAGGAAAGGAAATCTACTGCTTACTCCCATATACCAGCCTTGCTCAGATGAAATTTTCCTGATCGTGTCATTAACTTCACTCTCAATTTACTCCATATCAATTTCTCGATAACAATGACAATCCTATCACCCTGGCCAAAAGGTATCTCTGACCACAATAATTGGAATTAAATGTTGGACTCAAACTCTTTTTTTCCCCCAATTTGATGTAAGTAGCACATTATTTGCTCCAGGAGAATTTTGGTCTCCGGGTTTGAAATTAAAAATTGATGTAAGTTTGAAAGACTTCTGGATGAGTACATGGGATTTAATGGGATTGGAAGTTACAAATTGTTCTATGGCTGGTAGGTATGATATGATCGGCGCAATTTGTGGGTTGAAGGGCCTGTTTGTGCTGGACAGTGCTATGTTTTGTTTCTGTGACAACAGCCTCCTATTTAAATAACCGGAAGCTTTCATTTGGACTTAATCCTTAGCATTGAATTTCAGAACCAAAACCCAAGACTCTGGTGAAGCCAAAACATTGAGAAACATAATTAAAAACCCCTTACAGTTACAAGGAAGAGACAAAGCAAAGTACGAAGGGAAGTTGGGAGGGAGGGAAAGACGGGAAAGGGAGGGATGGAGAGACGGGGAGGGAGGGAAGCAGAAAAGGAGCAAAGAAAGGAGGAAGAAAGGAGTGATAGATGAATAGATGGATGGATAGATGGATGGATGGCTGGATGGAAGAATGTATAGAAGGAGAGACGCATGGATAGATGGATGAATGGATCCACTGAGCCACTAATCCATCTGACCCACTAAGAACAATGTAAGAGTTACGACAGAGTTTTTCATAAACCCACTGCAGGAGTTTGATATATAAATTAATGGACACGGAAAATAGATAAAATATTGACGTTAAACAAGGATCGAATAACGTGCATATACTGTCCAGGCAGATTAGATGGGTCAATTTGGCGTTGGCAAGCTTTAACTCCCGAGATTACGGCAGAGATCAGTGTTCATGACCCAGCTTTCAAAAATGTATATGCATGATTTTGAACTGGGGAGCAAATGTAAAGTTTTTATGCTCGTGGAATTCACAAGTACACAACGGTTTCAGAATAATAGGGACATATGCATCAATGAGAAACGACATGGAGAAAGTTTGGCATCGTGGAAAATTCAGATGCTATCTACTTCGTGAGAAGAACATTTGTGCAATGAATGTCACACATTTAATGGACTAGAAAGCGTCAATGTTCAAAGCAGCCCATGCGTCCAGGGCAATAGGGCATTGAAGACTAACATGCAGATTGATCAAGCAATCATGCGGGCTGAAAATGTGCTGATTTTACTGCATGAGCATTTGACAGAACATTGGCAAAAGGCCATTTGGAGAGCTGTAAATTTTTCTGGTCATCTTACATTTGAAAACCTTCGAGGAAATGCAATGATTGCTCTCCATGCTTGCTCCCGGAAAAGCAGACTATCCTATGAAGTAAGTATGACGAGCATTCATATGACGAGCATTCTGCAGAGTTTCAAAAATTTGAAAGTTGATATCATTGAAACCCATAGAATACTTAAAATATTGTTACATTTCGAAGAAACGTAAAAAAAAATGAAATAGTTGGTCAGCGGTGATTAATACTAGTTCTGGATCAGTTTCGGATGGCTGAAAGGTTTACTCTTCACTTTCGGCACAGAAGATGCCTCTATGTTCCTATGTTCACACTTTCACTGCCTCTTCACTATAAAGGGAACAGTTTCCAATGAAATAAACTCAATCTCAAGACATTAGATCAAACACTTCTGGAAGTCCATTTGCAGGACAACAGCCGGGTCTTCTTATCAACACTCTCCACTCGATCATCAAGTGTTTCCATCGGGAATATCAGACATAATTCCCGTTAAGATATCTGTGCCTCTTTTGAACATGTGCATTTGACAAAGAACAATTGATTTTTATCCCAGATTAGAGGATTTTTATTTCCCACAACTTTTCACTACCAGCTGTGTATATTCAAGTTCTTTAGTTCCTGGCATTGTAAATATGGTGGGTGACATAAAACCTTGGAGTCTCTCATATCCAAGGAAGATGGAAGTAATGTTTTCGGATTGTTCTAACATTCCTTCTATATGGGACCCTCTCACATCTCTTCCAGATCGGATCAGTGTTTTGCATTATTGTGCGAGATGAGATGTTGACATCACAGCGGTTAAAGGGAGCTGTTCGTTCAATGACTGTAATTAACGCCAGTCCCTCTATCTCCTAGCTGCGTCACGAGAGGGCTCTGCATTTCTATTAATAAGGAGGCTGCTTTTCATGTGTTACCATATCGTGTCAGAGAGAGCAATACCTCTGTCACTAATAGGGGGAAATCAGCAGCTCCAGAAGGAGGACTCCGAAACCGAGAAGAATATATACAACAACGGGGAGAATTATTGGGAACAACAGACTGGAATTTCGCAACAATGGGTCTGAATCTGAGAGCAGCTGATCGGAATTTTACAACAGGGGACAGGGGTATGAACTGGGCACTTTACAAACTTTCTGTAGATTATAAAAATCTGTCTTTAGCTCTGCGGATCTTTTACACACTTCAGATTATTCAAGCGGTCTACTATCCCATCCTGGCTATTGTCGGTGTCCCGGGTAAGTGTTTGTCCACTGATGCAAATTATAAAACATGTTGCATGTCATTAGGATTTTCTATTATTGTTTACATTTTGGGAATAGGTGGACATCCTCAGTCATGAACACCTTTCTTTGTTCATGAAATCCACAGCCTTTCTGAAAAAATACCGGAATTGGAACGCATCTACTCACATGATCTGCAATGTATTTTACGTTGAACGAAACTCTCACTCAGCATTTTCTCCATTTACAATTTTGTAAATTGCAATCTATATAAGATAATGGATAGCCTTCTCTTCTTCCGCCGAATTCCGAACTAATGTCAGCTCTGTTTCATAGTCAAATCCAAACTCAACTCGTGCCATGTTATGCTGAAACTTAGAGCCACTAAATTCCACAACTCATCCAAAATATTGATGTTGATATCCGTATCCTTCACCCACCTCCCCTGTGCTCATTGATTGATAATTGTTTCTCGTCTGGCTCAATTTAAATATTCATCTTCTTGTGATTGATTCTCTCCTTAGCTACAGTTTAATCATTTCATATAAATCATTCCCTCATTCACACGCTTATTTATTTGTTTGTGTAATTTTTTTTTAATACTCAATAACTCTCCGTGGCCATGATGTTTTTTGCCTTCGACAAGTATCAATTGTAATGGGGATGCAATGATAGAACATAGAACATAGAACATTACAGCACAGAACAGGCCCTTCGGCCTTCGATGTTACGCCGACCAATATAAAAAGCAATGCCCCTCCAAACTAAACCATTCCCTTCTCTTCCTTATACTTATCAACGAACCTCTTAAACGCCACCAAACTTGGCGCATCTACAACTGCTGCAGGCAGGGCATTCCACTCCCGAACCACCCTTTGGGTAAAGAACCTGCCTCTGATATCCGTCCTATAACTATCACCCCTTAGTTTAAAGCTGTGTCCCCTCGTGCTAGCTTTTTCCATCCTAGGAAAAAGGCTATCACTGTCCACCCTATCTATACCTCTAATCATCTTATATGTTTCGATTAGGTCCCCTCTTAGCCGCCTCCTTTCTAACGAAAACAACCTGAAATCCCTCAGCCTCTCCTCATAAGACCTGCCCTCCATACCAGGCAACATCCTGGTAAACCTCCTCTGTACCCTCTCCAATGCCTCCCCATCTTTCTTATAATGTGGGGACCAGAACTGCACACAATACTCCAAGTGCGGCCGCACTAGACTTTTGTACAGTTGCAACATGACGTTGCGGCTCCGAAATTCAATCCCTCTACCAATAAAAGCCAAGACTCCATATGCCTTCCTAACAACCTTCTCGACATGACTGCCTACTTTCAGGGATCTATGCACATACACACCAAGATCCCTCTGTTCATCTAGACTACTAAGAATCCTACCATTTGCCCTATACTCTACACATTTATTATTTCTGCCATAGTGCATTACCTCACACTTTTCCACATTAAACTCCATTTGCCACCTCTCGGCCAGCTCTGCAACTTGTCCAAGTCCCTCTGCAAACTATAACACCCCTCTTCACTATCTACCACTCCACCGACTTTAGTGTCATCTGCAAATTTACTAATCCATCCTTCAATACCCTCATCCAGATCATTTATAAAAATTACAAACAGCAGGGGCCCCAAAAACAGACCCCTGAGGTACACCACTTGTCACCGAACTCCAAGATGAATATCTCCCATCAACCACCACCCTCTGTCTTCTATCTGCTAGCCAATTCCTAACCCAATTAGCTAAATCACCCTCTATCCAATACATCTGCATTTTCTGCAGAAGTCTTCCATGGGCCACCTTATCAAACGCCTTACTAAAGTCCATATATACCACATCAACCGCCTTACCCCCATCCACCTCCTCAGTCACTTTTTCAAAAAACTCAATGAGGTTAGTAAGGCACGACCTACCCTTCACAAAAACCATGCTGACTATCTCCAATCAATTCATTACTCTCTAAATAACTATAAATCCTATCCCTAATTATTCTCTCCAATATTTTGCCCACAACAGAAGTAAGACTCACTGGCCTATAATTCCCTGGAAGGTCTCTCTTCCCCTTCTTGAACAACGGGACCACATTCGCTATCCTCCAGTCCTCCGGAACCACACCCGTAACCAACGACGACCTGAAGATCAGAGCCAGAGGCTCTGCAATCTCCTCTCTTGCCTCCCAGAGAATCCTAGGGTAAATCCCGTCCAGCCCAGGGGACTTATCCAACTTCAAAACCTCGAGAATATCTAGCACATCCTCCCTATCTACTTCGATACCTTCCAGTTTGCTACCCTGTACCTCAGTGTTCTCCATAACTACATTTACATCACCCTGCGTGAATACCGAAGAGAAATATTTATTCAGTACCTCTCCAACCTCCTCAGGCTCCACGCACAACTTCCCACTGCTGTCTATGACTGGCCCTAATCTTGCCCTAACCAGTCTTCTATTCTTAACATATGCAAAGAAAGCTTTAGGATTCTCCTTAATCCTATCAGCCAAAGTTTCTCGTGTCCTCTCTTCGCTCTCCTCAATTCACTCTTTAGCTACCTCCTGGCTAATCTATAGCTATCCATTGCACTAACCGAGCCTTCAATCGTCATCCTGACGTAAGCCTCCTTTTTCCTTTTAACCAGCAAATCAACTTTTTTCGTACACCAAGGTTCTCTTACTCGACCATTTCCTCCCTGCCTGACAGGGACATACTTATCAAGGACTCGCAGCATCTGCTCCTTGAATAAGCTCCACATTCCAAATGTTCCCAGTCCCTGTAGTTTGCTAGTCCAATCTATGCACCCTAATTCTCTCCTGATGGCCTCATAATTACCCTTCCCCCAGCTATAACTACTGCCCCGAGCTTCATGCCTATCCCTATCCATCACTAAGGTGAACGTAACCGAATTGTGGTCACTATCACCAAAATGTTCACTAACTTCCAAGCCTAACACCTGGTCTGGCTCATTGCCCAGCACCAAATCCAATGTAGCCTCACCTCTAGTTGGCCTATCTACATACTGAGTCAAAAAACCTTCCTGCACACTTTGTACGAAAACTGACCCCTCTAACGAGCTAGAGCTATAGCTATTCCAATCAATATTAGTAACGTTAAAGTCCCCCATAACAATTACCCTATTACTTTCACTCCTGACCAGAATTGACTTTGCAATCCTTTCCTCAACCTCTCTAGAACTTTTAGGAGGTCTATAAAAAATTGCCAACAGGGTGACCTCTCCTTTCCTGTTTCTAATCTCAGCCCATACTACCTCAACAGACAAGTCCTCATCAAACTTCTTCTCTGTCACTGTGATACCGTCTTGGACTAATAATCCCACTCCTCCCCCCCTTCTACCTCCTTCTCTACTCCGACTAAAGCATTTGAACCCTGGAACCTGCAACATCCATTCTTGTCCCTGCTCTACCCAAGTCTCTGAAAATGCCACAACATCGAATTTCCAGGTGCTGGTCCAAGCGAGGGATGGATTAGTAAATTTGCAGATGACACTAAAGTCAGTGGAGTGGTAGATAGTGAAGAGGAGTGTTATAGTTTACAGAGTGACTTGGACAAGTTGCAGAGCTGGGCCGAGAGGTGGCAAATGGAGTTTAATGTGGAAAAGTGTGAGGTACCGCACTTTGGCAGGAACAATAAATGTGTAGAGTATAGGGCTAATGGTAGGGCTCTTAATAGTGTTGAGGAACAGAAGGATCTTGGTGTACGTGTCAATAGATCCCTGAAAGTAGGCAGTCAAGTGGATCAAGTGGATTAAGAAGGCATATGGAGTCTTAGCTTTTATTGGTAGGGGGATTGAATTTAGGAGCCGCAGCATCATGTTGCAACTGTACAAAAGTCTAGTGCGGCCGCACTTGGAGTATTGTGTGCAGTTCTGGTCCGCACATTATAAGAAAGATGTGGAGGCATTGGAGAGGGTACAGAGGAGGTTTACTAGGATGTTGCCTGGTATGGAGGGCAGGTCCTATGAAGAGAGGTTGAAGGATTTGAGGTTGTTTTCGTTAGAAAGGAGGCGGCTAAGAGGGGATCTTTTGAAGCATATAAGATGATTAGAGGTTTAGATAGGGTGGACAGTGATAGCCTTTTTCCTAGGATGGAGAAAGCTAGCACGAGGGGACACAGCTTTAAATTAAGGGGTATGAGTTATAGGACGGATATCAGAGTAGGTTCTTTACTCAAAGAGTGATTAGGGAGTGGAATGCCCTGCCTGCAGCTGTTGTAGATGCGGCAAGTTTGGTGGCGTTTAAGAGGTTACTTGATAAGTATATGGAAGAGAAGGGAATGGTTTAGTTTGGAGGGGCATTGCTTTTTAGTTTGGTCGGCACAACATCGAAGGCTGAAGGGCCTGTTCTGTGCTGTAATGTTCTATGATCTATGTTCTATGTTCTATGTTCCTCCCCCTTTTTGCGAATACTGCTTGCTTTAAAGTATACGCATTTCAAACCATGCCCTCCCCCACCCTTATGCTGCTGTGTTTGACGGCTTTCCTCTATGACCCCCTAACTCTCATCCCTCTTAGCACCCCAACTACTTAGGATCCCACCCCCCCCCCCCCGAATCAGTTTAAAGCCCCCTGCATAGCCTTAGCAAATTTCCCACCCAAGGTATTAGTTCCCCTCTGGTTCAGGTGTAGACCATCTCTCATGTAGAGGTCCCACCTTTCCCAGAATGAGTTTCAACTGTTCAAGAACTTGAACCCCTCCCTCCTACACCATCCCCGCAGCCACGAGTTGAAACATTCCCTCTCTCTATTCTTCTCCAAACTATCCCTTGGGATGATGGCACAGCCAACCATGAATGGCGTTGCCATTCACTTCTTTGCTATATGGTCCAACATGTGTACAGGATCTCCAGTGTTTACAAATAATTCTTTGAAACATATTTTGTTACCCCCCCTCCTTTAGTACTGATCACTGAACTTATGTTCAGCAGGAGGAGGAACCCACTCCACTCAGAGGACGACACTGCTAGCTTGCAGTGGAATGGGGATATTGACAATATTTTTTCTTGTTGGAATATTGCTTTGGGGGATGTGGAATGTTGTGATCAGAGCTTCTGCATGAATTAGGGGGTGAGAAGATTTGATCAGATCATATTGGTAATTTTGGTGCACCTTTAATTACAATGTGTGAAACGAATGAAGTGGAGGCTGCAAAGAGGGAAATCTGTGAAGAAGGAGGGGAAAAGGGAGAGGAAAACATTTTACCAGATGGGTTACCATGCTTTATCAAACTCAACAGCAAGTATTGAGGCGATTCTGATTCAACAAACATTTATACATAGAGCTGTGCTCTGGAGTTCACCTGACCCACACTCTGGTATGAGGACGGTGCTGGCAGTACGAGTTGAGTTCGAGGAATTGAAAATTTTCAGACAGGAGTTCAGGTCTTGTCCATCATCTTTTATTATGCTCTTAGAACATAGAAAACTACAGCACAAACAGGCCCTTCAGCCCACAAGGTATGACGATCATATCAGGAACTACCAGGCCATAGAACTCATCCAGAAGTCTCTTAAAAGACCCCAGCGAGTTCGCCTCTACCACCACTGACAGCAGCCGATTCCACTCACCCACCACCCTCTGAGTGAAAAACTTATCTCTAACATCTCCTCTGTACGTGTCCCCCAGCAGCTTAAACCTGTGTCCTCTCATAGCGACCATTTCTACCATGGGAAATAGCTTCCGAGAATCCACCCTATCTATACCTCTCAACATCTTATAAACCTTCCTCAGGTCGCCTCTCAACCTTCGTCTCTCCAGGGAGAAGAGACTTGGCTCTCTCAACCTATCTTCATAAGGCATGCCCCCCAATCCAGGCAACATCTTTGTAAATCTCTTCTGCACCAACTCAATAGCTTCCACATCCTTCCTACTGGTGACTGACGTCCATGCAGAAAAAGACCCATCCACAACTACTCTCTGCCTTCTGCAGGCATGCAGTTCTAGTCCACAAGGCCAAACGCCCTTTGGATCCCATGCCCTCTCATCTTCTCAAGAAGTCTTGCACGGGTGACCTTATCAAACGCCTTGCTGAAATCCATGTAAACCACCACCACTGCTCTTCCTTCGTCAATTTGTTTGGTCACATTTTCGAAGATTTTCCACTTCATCAATTTTCCACCATGTGGCGGGGTACCTGCATATAACGTGAGGTGGAGACATTGCTTTGTGTCTCAGAGAAGAGAGGCAAGTTCAAGGCTCTCATTGCCTTCCCTGGTTCGAGAGTTACTGATGCTGGAAGAGATGCTTGTGGGCCCCAAAACAATGTGGGAGATGTTATAGAACTGGAAATCCTCCTAATATATGATTTGCATTTGATGTGTGACAATGCCAGTGTGTGATGTTAGTCATTGACAACGAGCCTGGCAACAACAATGGTACCTTAATTCTAGAACAGTAAACCATTCCGTCCAATTGCAGCTAAGGAGAATGAAAAAATGCCTTCTGAGAGATGAAGGTTCCACCATAGTGAAATAGTTCATGTCACTCACACCAGATGGATCCCCATCGCCAAACAACCCCGTTAAAATAGCACATTAATATCCAGAGTAATGGAGCCACCAGGGATAACGTGGAGCAAACCATCATTGTGATGTTACATTTCTGATTCGGGAATCGCTAGGCTTGAGGTTTTCAATCTCCAATTGTCTTCGAGAAACGGGTTGAAATTTTCCAGGCTGGCAGAGTTTTCAAGCACCATCTGAAGAAGTGCAAATTGATGAATTGTTATTGTTTTATAATCAAAATAATTTTATGTCATTGTTTTACACTCCTGATAATCCAATTCTGTGTTATCCTTCTCAATCATGAGGCTATCTGTTTCAGGAGAGAGTGTTTGACATGCTTTCCATTCCACATAGAGTAATGATTGCACTTGAATTTTAAATTGAGTTTTTTTGGCCGCATCTCCTGAATTACCTCACTGGATGAATTAAATACTCCTTCTCTGAAACGTCATGTGTTGGAGACAGAAGAAAAATAACTGGATGAAAGGAAAGAATATCTCAGATATTGCATTTTTCGGTAACACTAACATGCAAAATGCTACTTCTCAGACAGCCTAAATTCAAACATCTCCCCTTGTGTTTCTTGTGTGAGCGAGTGTGCAAATGTGTGTGTTTGCGTTTCTTAGTGTGAGTACATGCCTGTATGATCCATTAGTTTTAATTTGATATATTATTTTCATATGTATTCAAACTATTGTTTCCCGTGTGCTGTACATGAAACACATACTATTCATAAAGTACATAAGGGAAGAGGAAAGGAGAGAGGGCAGAATATAGTGTTACATCATCGCTATAAGAGATTGAAATCGAACATTATTGGAGAGTTTAACGTAGAGTACAGTTTCTAAAACGTAGAACGAGTTATAAATAGGATTAGAGGGTATAATGGTGGAGCTTCCAAAAAAAATCGCTTCACACCACTGACGTCTTCGAATTTGTATGTACATGCGTTGGTCCATGAGTTTGTGTGTGTATATGTCAGTGAGATTATTTGTGCATGTTGTTGTGCATTGGAATAACTGTATTTCTGCATTTGAAATGGTCTTTGGCAGTGTATGTCTGTATGTTTCATGTATTTATTTGTGTGTGTACATGAATTTGAGTATGAACTTTTGTTCATGTATAGACGTATGCATGTTTATGTGCGTTTTTACATTAATAAAAATCAGTATGCCTGGGTGTGTGTATCTGTGAGAGTAGCCATTCAAGATTCCTCCAAATACTCACGACTTCTTCTTGTGTCAGTTTCGCACAGATATTGTGTGGAACATGGAGGAGTGATTCTGAGGTTGCTTTTGATATGAGTTCTTTCAGTGTTGCAGCTGTGCAGGTCAATGCAAACTTAGACTTCCTCTCAAAAATCAACCGGTTAATTTTCTTAATTTGCTTTGTCAAACATGATATAAAATGACATCACCCAACTACGAAGTATTTTTTTTAACAAGAATAAAATTAAATATTAATTTTATTAATAAATATATAGAGTGTCTGTTAAATATATAGAGTGAATTGTAATACAATACTCGTCTGTTTCTCTTTTAGCTTAGTGTGTAAAAATAGGTTACACGACAAATATATATAACCAGATACATTTGAACCTAAAAACACCTCATTAGCACACAATGTTAGTTTTTTTTCTCTGGATTGCTTATCAGAATTGTCACCTTATTAAAGGTTTCCAGCTTCAAATAGAACTGCGAGACACATTGCCACCAACATGCACGACTCCCACCCTTCCTGTCCCCAACGGGGGTAATGATTTTTTGGCTCAGGTGTCAGGATACAGGACCTCCCTCAGGTTAGTTATCGGTAGTTTACATTTAAAATCCATAATACGCTATAAAAAGTCTGTTGGATATTGGAACAAAGCTCCCTGAGAAGAGAGAAATGTTGTTTGCTCAGACTGAAAACTGATCAGATGTTCCTAGCAATCAATACCTGTTAAATAGGACCTAACAGCATCTGAAATTTGTTTCTCTTTTTACCCAAACAAATATCGGGAATCTGAATAAATGGGCTTTGTAAACCTGGCACCTTGTTCGTTGGACAGGCAGACATATCTAACTGGCATGTTCATCATGCCTGGAATAAGAACAAAGAACAGAACAGCACGGGAAACAAACCCTTAGGCCCAACGAGCCCGCACCACCACTTCTACCCTGCCTATGTTTATAGGTATATGCATTGGAACTAAACTTAAGACAATTTGTTCTGCCAATCAGCCAAACATCTTTGGGATGTGGGAGGAGACCGGAGCATCCATGCAAGCACGGGGAGAATGCGCAAATTCCCACAGACACAGGCCCAAATCCATGTATCTGCACAGCACAGCAATCGTCACTGAGCTGTCGTGTTGCCTGTCAAATAGTCCAGGTCAAGCATACACTAACGACGTGAAGCACTGGTATACTCTCTAAAAATCCAACAGCAGCCCTCTCACGACCCTTCGCGTTTATGCCCCTTGTTAACAACAAGGCGGACCGAAGTACCTGTAGGATAAAACAAATTCATCAATTTCATTAACAACTTACACACTTCCCAGGGAACTGACAAGGCTCATGATCCCTATTTTAAATCAGCTTTCTTAATCCCTCTATTCCCATTCTGTTCATGTGCCCATCTAAGTATCTCTTAAATAACCCCAGAGTGCCTGCCTCCACCACTTTACTTGGCAGTGCGTTCCAGGCCCCACCACTCTCTGTGTGAAAAAATCTCTCTAGCATCCAAATTATACCTTACCCCCCTCACCCTAAAGACCATGACCTCTTGTGCTATTTGAGTCCATCCTAGGAAAAAACATAACCCTGTTTACTCTATCTATACCTCCCAAAATCTTGTACACCTCCAATAGATCTCCTCTAAGTCTACGTCCCAATTTGCCTCACCTCTCCTCGTAACTCAGACTTCCATACCAGGCAGCATGCTGATAATCCTCCTCTGCACTTTCTCCAGAGTGCCCACGTCCTTCCCGTAGTAAGGCGGCCAGAACTGGTCACAATATTCCAAATGAGATCTAACCAACGTTTTATACAACTGCAACATTAAAGGCTAGCTCTTGTACTCTATACACTTCGTATAAATGCTAGCATACCATTTGCTTCCTTCACCACATTCTCCGCCTGCTCTGCTGTGTTCAGAAACTTGTGCACCTGCACCCCAGGTCCTTCTGCGTTTCTGTACTCTTAATAGGTCTACCATTTATCATATTCCTCCCCCCACATTCTTTCTCCCAAGATACATCTCCTCGCATTTATCAGGATTGAATTCCATATTTCATCTATTTGCCCAAGCTACCATCCCGTCTATGTCCTGCTGTATCGCCTCACAATGCTCCTCACTATCCACAAGTCCAGCCATGTTTGTATCGTCTGCAAACTTGCTGATCACTCCACTTACTCCCTCTTCCAAGTCATTTATATATATTACAAATAGAAGATGTTCCAGTACCGACCCCTGTGGCACATCGCTAAGTGACAGACATCCAGCTAGAAAAACACCCTTCCACTATTACTCTCTGTCTCGTATTGCCAAGCGAGTTACTTATCCATCTAGCTACCTGTCCTTGTATCCCATTAGCCTTGACCTTTTCAACTAACCTCCCATGAGGCACTTTGTCAAACGCCTTACTGAAATCCATATAGACAACATCAATGGCTCCCCCTTCGTCGACCGTTTTTCGTCACCTCCTCAAAAAATTCTAGCGGATTCGTAAGGCACAATCTCCCCTAAAAACAGCCATACCGCGTATCCCTAAACAGATCACAACGCTCTAAGTGCCTACACACCCTATCTCTAAGAATCCCCTTCAACAACTTTCCTACCACTGACGTCAAGCTCACTAGCCTATAATTTCCAGGCTTATCCCTAATACCCTTTTTAAATAACGGTACAACATTAGCCAGTCCTCTTGGACCTCAACTGTGTCCAAAGAAGAGACAAAGATTTGAGTCAGAGTGATTCAAAATAAAGAGAGAAGGATGTGAGGAGGCGGGAGAGAACATATTCTGGTACTGGGAATAAAAATGTTGCGTATAGCATTCATGGCAGGCAGTGAAAAGTGTTTTACGTGCAATTGCAATCCTTCACTGCAGAGGCTGGAATACAATTCAGACTAAAGTCTAGGCACTTTGAAACTTAATTCTTTATTATTAATTATATAATTAAGCCCTTTACGAAAAGGGAAATAAAATTTCAAATCTAAATAATATTCATCCAACATTTTAAGGACTGTACTAAAGTATTCTGATCAGTTCCACCTTTCTGAAAAAAAAAATGATAAATTGTTGAAGTTCCAGATGTCATCATTGCTTATCTTTGTGCCTTTATATTTCAAGAGTAAATGTGCATTGCTTTTTCCATATCATTGTTATTATGATGTTTGAATTTTATTAAATGGATGCGTATCATTTAATTTCTTTTTCTGTATTTCTAGAGCTTTCTGTTCATTAACAAAATTAAGCCCTCCATATGGTAAATATTGCTTCCCAGAAAGTCACCATGTTGTTCATAGCAGCGAAGTTGGGAAATCACAGATAGAGTGAAAGAACCCCTGCAGTGCATGAAGCAGCTTTTCAGCCAACCCCGCTTGCACCGACAACAGTTCCAACCGGGTCCTATCCTTATAACCCCATATATTTAATAACACCTCCTTCCTGCAATCTTTAGCATTACCTATCACTGCATGTTCTCCCATTCGCTACACATCCGGCTCCCCTTTTTGTTCCCAACCAATATCTGTAATGTGTTCTCTGCTTGCTTATAAATTTTTGCAGGCTGTTCGGTCAGTATCATTCGTTACAAAACGGATTAAGGCAGCAAACATGAAAATCAGATATTTGTCATTTAGAAATTTGCCTTTCCTCCCAGCTAATATCGGATTCCACTGTTTGTGTCCATTCCTAACAGTGAACCTGATCGCAATTGTAATCCTTAAGCGAAAGAAATGTGGTCTCTCCGAATGTGTCACTTGTTATCTGGTGGCTATGGCAGCGGCGGATCTATGTGTCGTGCTCCTCGACCTGATATTAAGACACATTCCCATTGTTTTTGGAGAACAGCTTCTTTTCTTGAAGTCAGTCCCCGTGTGTAATATCCACGCTGTCCTGCTTTATGCAGCTACTGATTGCTCTGTCTGGTTTACCGTCGCCTTCACTCTTGATCGATTTGTGGCAATATGTTGTTCGAAGCTGAGAAATGAATATTGCAGTGAGAGAAAGGCTGTTGTAGTCATTTTAATGGTGACTGCGTTGGGCTGTTTAAAGAACATTTTCTGGTATTTTATGTTAGAAGGTGGCTATGTGCTGTATAATGTCCCTTGGTTTTGTGATTTCAAAACTGAAGTTTTGAAATCTTCATTCTGGTTAATATTGGAGTTGCTCCACAACATTTTAAACCCATGTGTTCCTTTTGTCCTGGTTTTGCTGCTCAATGTTTTAACGGTCAAACATATTTTAGTAACCAGCCGAGCCCGCAGAAGACTTCGAGCTCAGAGCACTGGAGGCACTACTAAAGACAAAGAGATGGAGAGCCGAAAGAAATCAATAATGTTATTGTTTGCAATCTCAGCTAATTTTATCCTGTTATGGTCAATGTTAATGCTGTATTCCATATGGAGACGGGTGTGGAATTTAGGATATGATCAGTCTGTATGGATGGAGTGGTATGTTCAGGACATGGGCTTCATGCTGCAGCTTCTAAGTTGTTGCACAAACACTGCAATTTATGCTGTAACTCAGAATAAGTTCAGAGAGCAGTTAAAGAATGTGCTAAAATATCCTTTCACACCAATTATTCAAGCAATTAAATAATGAGAAAAACTGAAAACAGATTTTTCACACCTTATTTTCATATGACATTTGCAATGGAGAAATAATCACTCTATGACATTTCCCTACACTCATTGTCCCGCCTAATAGCCCACCGCCACGTTTCTTCAAAACATTACGAAACATTTCGTGTTTTAAAACGCATTTTGATAGGTACATGGGTAGAACATAGAACATAGAACATTACAGCACAGAACAGGCCCTTCGGCCTTCGATGTTGCGCCGACCAATATAAAAAGCAATGACACTCCAAACTAAACTATTCCCTTCTCTTCCATCTACTTATCAACTAACCTCTTAAACGCCACCAAACAACTGCCGCAGGCAGGGCATTCCACTTACTAACCACCCTTTGGGAAAAGAACCTACCTCTGATGTCCGTGCTATAACTATCACCCCTTTATTTAAAGCTGTGTCCCCTCGTGCTAGCTTTCTCCATCCTAGGAAAAAGGCTTTCACTGTCCACCCTATCTAAACCTCTAATCATCTTATATGTTTCTATAAGGTCCCGTCTTAGCCGCCTCCTTTCTAACGAAAACAACCTCAAATCCCTCAGCCTCTCCTCATAAGACCTGCCTTCCATACCAGGCAACATCCTGGTAAACCTTCTCTGTACCCTCTCCAATGCCTCCACATTTTTCTTATAATGCGGGGACCAGAACTGCACACAATACTCCAAGTGCACCCACACTAGAGTTTTGTACAGTTGCAACATGACGTTGCGGCTCCGAAATTCAATCCCCCTACCAATAAAAGCTAAGACTCCACATGCCTTCTTAACAAACTTATCGACTTGATTGCCAACTTTCAGGGATCTATGCACATATACACCAAGATCACTCTGTTCATCAACACTATTAAAAGTCCTACCATTAGCCCTATACTCTACACATTTGTTATTCCTGCCAAAGTGAATTACCTCACATTTTTCCGCATTAAACTCAATTTGCCACCTCTCGGCCCAGCTCTGCAACTTCCCCAAGGCTCTCTGCAAACTATAATACCCCACTTCACTATCTACCTCTCCTCCGAATTTGGTGTCATCCGCAAATTTCCTAATCCATCCTTCAATACCCTCATCCAAATCAATTATAAAAATTACAAACAGCAGGGGCCCCAAAACAGATCCCTGAGGTACACCACTTGTAACCTAACTCCACGATGCATATCTTCCATCAACCACCACCCTCTGTCTTCAATCTGCTAGCCAATTCCTAATCCAATTACCTAAATCACCCTCTATCCTTTCTGCAGAAGCCTTCCATGGCCAGCTAATCGAACGCCTTACTAAAATGCACATCAACTGCCTTACCCCCATCCACCTCTTTGGTCACTTTTTCAATAAACTCAATGAGGTTAGTAAGGCACGACCGACCCTTCACAAAACCATGCTGACTATCCCCAATCAATTCGTTTCTCTCTAAATAACTATAAATCCTATCCCTAATAATTCTTTCCAACACTTTGCGCACAACTGAATTAACACTCACAGGCCTATAATTCCCTGGAAATTCTGTATTCCCCTTCTTGAACAATAGGACCACTTTCGCTATCCTCCAGTCTTCCGGCACTATACCTGTAACCAACGACGACCTGAAGATCACAGCCAGAGGCTCTGCAATCGCCTCTCTCGCCTCCCAGAGAATCCCAGGGTAAATCCCGTCCGGCCCAGGGGACTTATCTAACTTCAAACCCTCAAGATTATCTAGCACCTCCTCCTTATCTACTTCAATACTTTCCAGTTTACAACCCTGTATCCCAGTGTTCTCCACAACTACATTTACATCTCCCTGCGTGAATACCGAAGAGAAATATTTATTCAGTGCCTCTCCAATCTCTTCAGGCTCCACGCACAACTTTCCACTGCTGTCTATGACTGGCCCTAATCTTGTCCTAACCAATCTTCTATTCTTAACATATCTAAAGAAAGCTTTAGGATTCTCCTTGATCCTATCAGCCGAAGTCTTCTCGTGTCCCCTTTTAGCTCTCCTCAACTCACTCTTTAGCTCCCTCCTGGCTAATCTATAGCTATCCATTGCACTAACTCAGTCTTCCATCCTCATCCTGACATCAGCCTCCTTTTTCCTTTTAACCAGCGAATTAACTTTTTTAGTGCACCATGTTTATCTTACTCGACCATTTCCTCCTTGCCTGACAGGGACATACTTATCAAGGACTCTCAAGGACTGCTCCTTGAATAAGCTCCACATTTCAGATGTTCCCAGTCCCTGTAGTTTCCTAGTCCAACCTATGCACCCTAATTCCCTCCTTATGGCCTCATAATTACCACTCCCCCAGCTATAACTACTGCCCCTAGCTTCATGCCTATCTCTATTCATCACTAAGGTGAACGTAACCGAATTGTGGTCACTATCACCAAAATGTTCACCAACGTCCAAGCCTTACACCTGGTCTGGCTCATTGCCCAGCACCAAATCCAATGTAGCCTCACATCTCGTTGGCCTATCTACATACTGAGTCAAAAAACCTTCCTGCACACTTCCGTAAGGCCTTGGACAAGGTACCACATGGGAGTTAGTTAGGAACGTTCAAGCCAACCACTGATAGTGGAGGGTTGCTTCTTGGAGTGGAGGCCTGTGTTTAGTGGATTGCCACAGGGATCATTGCTGGGTCCATTGTTGTTAGTCATCTATATCAATAATCTGGATGATGATGTGATAAATTTTATCAACAAATTTGCCAATGATACAAAGATTGGAGATGTAGTGGACAGTGGGAACGTTTTCAAAGCTTGCAGAGGGATTTAGACCAGCTAGAAAAAATGGGCTGAAAAAATGCCAAATGGAGTTTAATGCAGACAACTGTGAAGTATCACACTTTAAGGGCAAAGCAAGGTAGAACATACGTGGTAAATGGTAGGACAATGAACAGTGTAACAGAACAGAGGAATTTGGGAGGACAGATATACAATTCCATAAAAGTGACGTCACAGGTTCAGAGGGTCCTAAAGAGTGCTTTCGGGACAATGTATTGAGTATTAGAGTTGGAATGTTATGGTGAGAAAACATAAGACATTGGTGAGGCCGTATTCAGAGTGTTCTGTGCAGTTTTGGTCATCTAATTTCAGGAAGGATACTAATAAGAACAAAGAGCCCGCGCCGCCAACTCGATGTTCTCAGTTCTACTCATAATCCCTGTCTATGTTTACAGATATATGCATTGGAACCAAATCTGAGACAATTCAGGGAGAATTTGTTGTGCAAATCAATAATTTAGGGAGAATTTGATCTGTGAATCAGCCTAGGAGCACATCCTTGGGATGTGGGAGGAAACCGGAGCACCTGGAGAAAATCCACGCAAGCACGGGGAGAATGCGCAATAGTCACTGATTTGTGTTGCCCATCAAATGGTCCTGGTGAAGCGTACGCTAACCCTTGTCAGACTTGTGTGCAGTTCTGGTCGCCTCACTATAGGAAGGATGTGGAAGCTATTGAGAGGGTGCAGAGGAGATTTACAAGGATGTTGCCTGGATTGGGGGGCATGCCTTATGAAGATAGGTTGAGGGAGCTAGGTCTCTTCCCCCTGGAGACGAAGGTTGAGAGGCGCCCTGATGGAGGTTTATAAGATGTTGAGAGGAATAGATAAGGTGGATTTGCGGAGGCTATTCCCCAGGGCTGAAATGGTCGCTACAAAAGGACACAGGTTTAAGGTGCCGGGGGTAAGTACAGAGGAGTTGTTAGAGGTTAGTTTTTCACTCAGAGGGTAGTGAGTGAATGGAATCGGTTGCCATCAGTGGTGGTAGAGGCGAACTTGCTGGTGTCATTTAAGAGACTTCTCTTAAATGGGATTGGATGGGATTGGGAGTAACAGATAGTTCTATGGCCTGGTATGTATAGATATGATTGGCACAACTTGTGGGCCGAAGGGCCTGTTTGTGCTGTAGTGTTCTATGTTCTATGTTCTATTTAAACTTTTCTCATTTTACTCTTAACCTATGCACTCCAGTTCTTTTGTTCTCCTCTAGCCTCAGTGGAAAAACTGTATCTATACCCACCAAAATCTTATACGCTACTATCAAATCTCCTCTCATTCTTCTAAGCTCCAGGGAATAAAGTCTTAACCTATTCAATCATTCTCTATGGCTCAACTTCTCAACTCCCGGCAACATCCTTGTGAACCTTCTCTGCACTCTTTCAACCGTATTTCCAGCCTTCATGTAACTAGGTGACCAAAACTGTACAAAATACTTTAAATTCGGCCTCATTAACGCCTTATATAACCTTATCATAACACTCCAACTTTTATACTCGATACTCCGATATACAAAGGTTTATTTGTAAAAGACTCCAATCATATGACAACACTCGGATATCTGAGGGAAATTGAAAAAGTACAGCCAGTTCCTCCAACAATTCTTCCATGAACAAGCAAAGCACTTCTTATGTAGATGAAGCAATATATCTAATAAATAAAAGCTTACTTTTAAACCAGAGATCTTAAATCAGAAACTACTGCTACAATTTGTGGAAATACAAGCAGAGTTGAGGTGTTCCTCATGTAAAATGTTCCATTTGAAAGCTGTGGATCCAAAGGTGTTAACTGGGCATGTTTCTTTAGTGCCTGGAAGTATTTTGACTCTTCATGGACATATTGTGTCCCTGGATAGTTCCCCTTTTGATTATTAAGGGACATCTTTCTGTGAGTTGTGGCGGAGGGTCAGCGGGTGTGATCAACACCGACATGTCAAAGAATTGGAGACTCCACAAACGGTGAGAGGAGTGATCAAAATCTCATATAAATGATTGGAGAGAGATTGGAACGTAATATAAACAGGGCCTACTTATAAGACTGGTGAAATTTGATATACTAAATGAAAGAATTGGGAATATTAAAAATCGAACACAGTCAAAACTCAGGCAGGCCAGTTCTATAATACGCAAACCTGTCTGGACCTGATAACAGACGATGTGAATGGAAAGAGCTTTAAGCACACGTTAAAGAGATGTGTATTGATTCCAGACAAGACAGTTAACTACTCAACCTTCAGGAGAACAATGATGACCACACCACACAACCCTGCCACAACAACCTTTGTAAGACATGCCGGATCATCGATAAGGATACTGTCATCTCACGTGAGAACATCATTTACCAGGTACACGGTATATACTCTTGCAACTCGGCCAATGTTGCCAACATGATAAGCTGCAGGAAAGGATGTCCCGAGGCTTGGTATGTTGGGGAGACCACGCAGACGTTACCACACCGGATGAATGAACACCACTCGACAACCACCAGGCAAGACTGTTCTCTTCCTGTTGGGGAATACTTCAGTGGTCATGGGCATTCAGCCTCTGATCTTCGGATAAACGTTCTCCAAGGCGGCCTTCACGACACACGACAGCGCAGAGTTGCTGAGTAGAAACTGATAGCCAAGTTCCACACTCATGAGAACGGCCTCAACCGGGATCTTGGGTTCATGTCACACTATCTGTAACTCCCACAACTTTTTGCCTGGATTTGCAAAAACTCACTAACTGTCCTGGTTGGAAACAATACACATCTCTTTACCTGTGCTTAAATATCTTTCCACTCACATTGTCTGTACCTTTAAGAATTGATTAGTTGTAAAGTAAAGACTCACATTCCAACCATTACGCATGTAAATTGAGTTTGTGTCTTTGTGTCATTTTTACGACCAGAACTCACAGCCAGCTGACCAAGGAACAGCCTGTCCCAAAAGCTTGTAGCGTTTGCCACAAATAAATCTGTTTGGTGTTGTGAGATTTCTTCGTCACTGCATAGAGCAGGGGTATCCACAATTAGTGCAATGGATCTGGCTGATTTGGATAATAAGCTCAGAGTTCTAACCCGACAAGTTAAACAGACCTTGGGCAGTTTAAATGAAAATGCTCAGCAAGATGCCAAGGGAGATTTGGCTGAGGACAGGACTAATACCCTTATGGTTACTGTACCAGAAGTACATGCCCAAACTATTAATCAGATCACCCGAGAAAGGAAGATGATGCCAGGCAACAGAACCGAATCCTGTGCAGCATCTATGGGCAACGGATGGTTGAGCAGTTAAGAGAGAATCTCGGCTAGGTTAGCAGAGGGAAAGTTCTATCCTGGATCAGTGATGAACAGATTGAACTGGGGGGAAAGACACCACAATTTCACTAAGTGCAAATTAGGCAACAGATCGAGGTCTGGTCTAACAATAGTATTGAAGTAGATAGGGAGGATGTGCTAGATATTCTTGAGCGTTTGAAGTTGGATAAGTCCCCTGGGCCGGATGGGATTTACCCTAGGATTCTCTGGGAGGCAAGAGAGGCGATTGCAGAGCCTCTGGCTCTGATCTTCAGGTCGTCGTTGGTTACGGGTATGGTTCCGGAAGACTGGAGCATAGCGAATGTGGTCCCATTGTTCAAGAAGGGGAAGAGAAAACTTCCAGGGAATTATAGGCCAGTGAGTCTTACTTCTGATGGGGGCAAAATATTGGAGAGAATTATTAGGGATAGGATTTACAGTTATTTAGAAAGAAATGAAATGATTGGGGATAGTCAGCATGGTTTTGTGAAGGGTAGGTCGTGCTTGACTAACCTTCTTGAGTTTTTTGAAAAAGTGACCAAAGAGGTGGATGGGGGTAAGGCGGATGATGTGGTATATATGGACTTTAGTAAGGCGTTCGATAAGGTGGCCCATGGAAGGCTTCTGCAGAAAATGCAGATGTATGGGATTGAGGGTGATTTAGCTAATGGGATTAGGAATTGGCTAGCAGATAGAAGACAGAGGGTGGTGGTTGATGGGAGATATTCATCGTGGAATTCGGTGACAAGTGGTGTGCCTCAGGGGTCTGTTTTGGGGCCCCTGCTGTTTGTAATTTTTATAAATGATCTGGATGAGGGTATTGAAGGATGGATTAGTAAAATTTGCAGATGACACTAAGTCGGTGGAGTGGTAGATAGTGAAGAGGGGTGTTATAGTTTGCAGAGAGACTTGGACAAGTT
Source organism: Sphyrna mokarran (assembly GCA_024679065.1). Lineage (NCBI taxonomy): Eukaryota > Metazoa > Chordata > Chondrichthyes > Carcharhiniformes > Carcharhinidae > Sphyrna > Sphyrna mokarran. The sequence goes on from JAGIQG010000044.1 coordinate 858,831, forward strand.
GCAGAGCTGGGCGGAGAGGTGGCAAATGGAGTTTAATGTGGAAAAGTGTGAGGTAATGCACTTTGGCAGGAATAATAAATGTGTAGAGTATAGGGCTAATGGTAGGATTCTTAATAGTGTTGATGAACAGAGGGATCTTGGTCTATTTGTGCATAGATCCCTGAAAGTAAGCAGTCAAGTCGATAAGGTTGTTAAGAAGGCATACGGAGTCTTAGCTTTTATTGGTAGGGGGATTGAATTTCGGAACCGCAACGTCCTGTTGCAACTGTACAAAACTCTAGTGCGGCCGCACTTGGAGTATTGTGTGCAGTTCTGGTCCCCACATTATAAGAAAGATGTGGAGGCATTGGAGAGGGTACAGAGGAGTTTACCAGGATGTTGCCTGGTATGGAGGGCAGGTCTTATGAAGAGAGGCTTAGGGATTTGAGGTTGTTTTCGTTAGAAAGGAGGCGGCTAAGAGGGGACCTAATCGAAACATATAAGATGATTAGAGGTTTAGATAGGGTGGACAGTGATGGCCTTTTTCCTAGGATGGGGAAAGCTAGCACGAGGGGACACAGCTTTAAATTAAGGGGTGATAGTTATAGGACGGATATCAGAGGTAGGTTCTTTACTCAGAGGGTGGTAAGGGGTGGAATGCCCTGCCTGCGGCAGTTGTAGATGCGCCAAGTTTGGTGGCGTTTTAGAGGTTAGTTGATAAGTTTATGGAAGAGAAGGGAATGGTTTAATTTGGAGGGTCATTGCTTTTTATAGTGGACGGTGCAACATCGAAGGCCGAAGGGCCTGTTCTGTGCTGTAATGTTCTATGTTCTATGTTCTATGCACTGGACATGGTGTTGGGGATCCCTGTAATTTAAAATGAAAAGTCAGGTTGAAACTTATTGAAGCGCAAAGCATAGGATCATTAAAGGAGGGATGTTGATGGGATATCGGGGACTTTACCGCATGTGGTTGAGAAAGGAAGGAAGCTCATAGGCATCAGTCTGGAGAAATGTGAACACTCAGACAAAATGGCTATGTATCCATATCCAATATACGAAAATGAACATGCCCTGTGTGGATTCAAAACAACCAGTGACCTAAATTGTACATTGGAAATTCAGAACTGGAAGTAGATGTCACCCGGATGGCTTACAAGGGGGAAGATAGTATTGTATTACAACATCGCTAGAAAATTACCAGTATTGGACAGCGATTTGTAACATCCATGATACTACCTTTTTGCATTAAACCACAGATTCCCACTAGAATAGGATTAATTGAGATGGTTGAAATACACAGAAGTGAGAAAACACTAATAAATGCTAGCAAGAAATTGAGACAAAGTATTTTTGAAAATCTGAAACTGGTATAAGACTTCTCCCCGAGAAACATCAGCATAATCGGGCCCTATTGATCAAAGCACACAAGACCTTTGTGAAAGTGGTGTAACAATCAGGGGAAATAGAGAAGGACATTAGGGAAATTAGAGTCACTACGTGTGGGAAGACATCTGGGATTGGGGTTGAAATCCATCCATAGGTCTGCATACTGTCACACCAGGCCATAATAAGAATCCTGCTTATGGCAGTGTACCTAACCATCCTCATATTTAAATTCACTCGATGGAAAAGGAATTTCTCCAAAACTTGGAGAAGCGCCATCACACATCGGGAGAGGCTCTACGATCAAGAGCCTTGATACTCTCACATCTGTACTTAATATGTACCATCACTTGTCATTTTGTTTATTGCTTGTTTCGTGTATCCGCAATTGGTGTATTGTTTCATTTTTAAAAATTATTTTACTTCATTTAAGTTTGTTGGTATTATTGTGGGTCGGGGATGATACTATCATAGAACATTGAACGTAGAACATTACAGCGCAGAACAAGCCCTTCGGCCCTCTATGTTGCGCCGACCAATTAAGAAAAAGCAATGACCCTCTAACCTAAACTATTCCCTTTTCTTCTATAAACCTATCCACGGACCTCTTAAACGCCCCCAAACTTGGCGCATCTACAACTTGAGCAGGCAGGGCATTCCATACCCTCACCACCCTCTGGGTAAAGAACCTACCTCTGACATCCGTCCGATAACTACCACCCCTTAATTTAAAGCTATGTCCCCTCGTGCTAGCTTTCTCCATCCGAGGAAAAAGACTATCACTGTCCACCCTATCCAAACTTCTAATCATCTTATGTGTTTCAATAAGGTCTCAGAAGACCTCCGAAGACCTATCAATCCCAGATTTCGGGTAATTCCTTTCTGGGATGGTGTAGTGAGAATTGTGTGATCCAGTTCACTCTCGCTCACTGGATGAAGAGGAGGGAATGTAATATAAACAGGCCTAGTTTTAAGGGTAATAAAATCGGATATTCTAAATTGAAGAATTGGGCCTATTAAAAAATCAAACACAGTCAAACCTCGGACAGGATAATTGTACAATACACAAATAGTGCTGAGGAACAGAAGGATCTTTGTGTATGTGTCAATAGATCCCTGAAAGTAGGCAGTCAAGTGGATAAAGTTGTTAAGAAGGCATATGGAGTCTTAGCTTTTATTGGTAGGGGGATTGAATTTAGGAGCCGCAGCATCATGTTGCAACTGTACAAAACTCTAGTGCGGCCGCACTTGGAGTATTGTGTGCAGTTCTGGTCGCCACATTATAAGAAAGATGTGGAGGCATTGGAGAGGGTACAGAGGAGGTTTACCAGGATGTTGCCTGGTATGGAGGGCAGGTCCTATGAAGAGAGGTTGAAGGATTTGAGGTTGTTTTCGTTAGAAAGGAGGCGGCTAAGAGGGGATCTTATTGAAGCATATAAGATGATTAGAGGTTTAGATAGGGTGGACAGTGATAGCCTTTTTCCTAGGATGGAGAAAGCTAGCACGAGGGGACACAGCTTTAAATTAAGGGGTGATAGTTATAGGACGGATATCAGAGGTAGGTTCTTTACCCAAAGGGTGGTTCGGGAGTGGAATGCCCTGCCTGCAGCAGTTGTAGATGCGCCAAGTTTGGTGCCGTTTAAGAGGTTAGTTGATAAGTATATGGAAGAGAAGGGAATGGTTTAGTTTGGAGGGGCATTGCTTTTTATTTTGGTCGGCACAACATCGAAGACCGAAGGGCCTGTTCTGTGATGTAATGTTCTATGTTCTATGTTCTATGTCTAGGCCTGATTCATCAATTACCCATCAAACGTCTTTGCACCCAATTGATAGAACATAGACCATAGAACACTACAGCACAAACAGGCCTTACAGCCCTCAAGATGCACTGATCATTCCCACACCTACTAGGCCGTAGAATTTTCTGTAACTCACTATCCTATCACTATCCTTCTGATAGATGATTAGAGGTTCAGATAGGGTGGATAGTGATAGCCTTTTTCCTAGGATGGAAAAAGCTAGCACAAGGGGACACAGCTTTAAATTAAGGGGTGATAGTTATAGGACGGATATCAGAGGCAGGTTCTTTACCCAAAGGGTGATTCGGGAGTGGAATGCCCTGCCTGCAGCAGTTGTAGATGCGCCAAGTTTGGTGGCGTTTAAGACGTTAGTTGATAAGTATATGGAAGAGAAGGGAATGGTTTAATTTGGAGGGGCATTGCTTTTTATATTGGTCGGCGCAACATCGAAGGCCGAAGGGCCTGTTCTGTGCTGTAATGTTCTATGTTCTATGTTCTATGTAACTGCCAATCCCATGTATTCATCCAGACGTCTTTTAAAAGACCCCAGCGAGTTCACCTCGACAACTCCTGATGGCAGCAGGTTCCATTCACTCACCACCCTTTGAGTGAAAAACGTACCTCGAACATCTCCTCTGTACTTGTTGCACAACCTTAAACCTGTGTCCTCTCGTAGCGACCATTCATGCCCTGGGAAGTAGCGTCCGAGAATCCACTCTATCTATTCCTCTCAACATCTTATAAACCTCTATCAGATCCGCCTCTCAACCTTCATCTGTCCATGGAGAAGAGACCTAGCTCCCTCAACTTATTTTCATAAGGCCTGCCTCCCAATCGACGCAGCATCCTTGTAAATTTCCTCTGCACCCTCTCAATAGCTTCCATATCCTTCTGATAGTGAGGCGACCAGAACTGCACGCAGACCCAAGTGGGGTCTAACAAGGGTCTAAAAGTTGCAGCATTACCTCCCGACTCCAAAACTCAATCCCTCGATTAATGAAGGTCAGTGCATCATACGCCTTCTTGACAACATCCTCCACCTGCGAGGCCGATTTAAGAGTCCCAGGGACCCGGATCCCAAGATCCTTCTGTTACTCAACACTGCTAAGACTCCTATATTGTACTCTTCATCCCATTGTTCCTGCCAAAATGGAGCACTACACATTTATCTGCATTGAAGTTCATCTGCTACTTCGCCCATTTTTGCATCCTATCTATGTCTTGCTGCAAGTTCTGACATCCGTCCAGACTATCCACAACACCATCAGCCTTCCTAACTTACTAACCCATCCTTCCACTTCCTCATCCAGGTCATTTATGAAAATGACAAACAACAAGGATCCTAGAACAGATCTCTGGGGCACTCCACTGGTGACCGACCTCCATGCAGAAATAGACCCAACCACCACCACTGTTTGCCTCCTGCAGGCAAGCCACTTCCGGATCCACAAGGCCAAAGCCCTTGATACTTAGCAGGAGATTACTGCACACCATTGAAATGCATCGGCCTTTTGTTAGAAGCTCAGATTGGGGCAGGCTCTCTGTCACCAAGAGTTCCTGAAGTTGGTTTAATCTGTCAACGTGTTACACGTAAGCAACAACATGGAGATGGACACCTGTGAGCGGACTCTGCTGCCCTGCCAGGCAGACATAAAAAAAAACCCACTGGTTACTGAAACCCCCTCCTGGGACGTCATTGGCCAGAAGCCAGAAACGTTTCTGGAAAGGCAAGCAGGCAGGGGATAAACAGGTACATATTCAAATACCAGCATAACCTTCCCCTTTTATAGAACATAGAACATAGAACATTACAGCGCAGAACAGTCCCTTCGGCCTTCGATGTTGCGCTGATCAATTAAGAAAATGTAATGACCCTCTAACCTAAACCATTCCCTTTTCACCCATAAACTCATCTACTAACCTCTTAAATGCCACCAAACTTGGTGCATCTACAACTGCAGCAGGCAGGGCATTCCGTACCCTTACCACCCAATGATTCGATGAAGGAGATGACCTTTGACCATTCAGAAGACTGACCAGAGAAGGAAAGAAGGAAGAAACTGCCACTGAGACTCACCTTCATGACGACGGAGCACAGAGTCCCAGAGAATGACAAGATTTAGATTTACAAGGATGCTGCCTGGATTGGGAGGCAGGCCTTATGAAGATCGGTTGAGGGAGCTGGGACTCTTCTCACTGGAGAGACGTAGGTTGAGAGGCGACCTGATAGAGGTTTATAAAATGTTGAGAGGAACAGATAGGGTGGACTCTCAGAAAATATTTCCCCGAGCTGAAATGGTCACTACGAGAGGACACAGATTTAAAGTGCAGGGAAGCAAATACAGAGGAGATGTTAGGGGTAAATTTTTCACTCAGACGGTGGTGAGTGAATGGAATCGGCTGCCTTCGGAGGTTGTTGAGGCAAACTCGCTGGGGTCTTTTAAAAGACTTCTGGATGAGTAATTGGAAACGAATAGGATAGGGGGTTATAGATAGGTCTGTGGATTGGTAGATGTGATCGGCGCAACTCGTGGGCCGAAGGGCCTGTTTGTGCTGTATTGTTCTATGTTCTATGTTCTAGAATCGAGCCTGCAGTTTTAAACAAACAATTTTTGTGAGTATTATATTTGAATCTGCATGCAAAATTGATGGACAAAAAAGCCTTCTTCTGCACTGCAGAGAATTCAAGAAATTTAAGTTTAGAATTAGTATGGCATGTTCTCAATGACTGTGATAATCTGGACAGGCTGGATATTCATAGAATCAAAGCCATGTGTTGTGAGTATTAATTCTCAGATGTGTTCAACCAATTTGCTTAATCCAATGTATTATAACAATGTATCATAACCTTATTGAAACATATAAGATGATTAGAGGTTTAGATAGGGTGGACAGTGATAGTCTTTTTCCTAGGATGGAGAAAGCTAGCACAAGGGGACATAGCTTTAAAAGGGGTGATAGTCATAGGACGGATATCAGAGGTAGGTTCTTTACCCAGAGGGTGGTTAGGGAGTGGAATGCCCTGCCTGCGTCAGTTGTAGATGCGCCAAATTTGGTGGCGTTTAAGAGGTTAGTTGATAAGTTTATGGAATAGAAGGGAATGGTTTAGTTTGGAGGGTCATTGCTTTTTTCAAAATTGGTCGGCGCAACATCGAAGGCCGAAGGGCCTGTTCTGTGCTGTAGTGTTCTATGTTCCATGTTGTCACAGAAAATGTACAATGTATTTACGTATTTGGAAATTGGAAGTTGAAAGTGTTTGTTCACTGACTGTGATTAATTTCTCTCTCCCTGGATACGAATTATGTCTCCGGTGATTTCTCTCTTCCATTAATAAAAGGCTGCAATCTGAATGTGTCGATCATTCTGGAGAGGTATAGGAAGCAATTGAGACAAGAGCATGGATGACAATATGATATTTGCAGCAGTCGTGGAGATAGAAAAGATATACTATCCCATCCTGGCAGTTGTCGGGGTCTCTGGTATGTTGTCATCACTTTCTAATGACTGCTTTAATGATCAGGTGTACGCCTATGTTTATTTCCATGATGTAGGGACACTCGGAAATTTATCTAATGCTTTAGTGCTGCTTTGTGACCCACAGAGTTCCATGTTGCAATGTGTGATTTTGTCATTTTCAGCTTTCCATTTTCTGATTTTTTGGAAAACTCGGCAGTCATTGAGCTTTCTTGGTGCAAAATTGTCATTGTTACATTAAAAAAAACTCCCAAAGTTTGAGATTTGGCTGGCTATTAACCCATTTAAAATGGTCGTAGATTGCACAATGAACAATTGTGCAACATGAGAAAGGTAAGCGAATTGGTGCATATAATGTTTCATCGGATACCCCGGCCCATCTGGTAGAAATATCAAGTTACTTTACTGGTCACAAATCAGCGAACATTAACATTTCAATGGAATTACAGTGTGGATCCCTTAGTCACCATGTTCTGGCGCCTGTTCAAAGAAATAAGAATAGCCAATGCACTAAACCTCCAGCTGCTTGGGCTGGGGGCGGAAACCGCAGCACTTGAGAATGGTCAACATATACAGGAAGAACGTGCAAGTTCTACATGTACAGTAATCCACGCCGATATTTTAGCCCACGTTCCACGCGCTGCGGAGTATCAGTGCTAACCACTGAGCTAACGTGTCACCCAGAATGTTGCAAATACATATACTATTTTCTGATTGCACAGTAATCGGCACCCTGCCTTTTTCCATCCCTTGTTACGTATGGACCATATTGTTAGCTGGGAGAATATATAATGGTGCGCAATGTTATTGAGTAAAATCTATAGCCTGCCATATTTCAGGAATCGATTTCTACACACACACACACACACACACACATATATATATACAAACACACACACACACATGTACCCTACTGGGGGTTGCAGTCGACCCACTGGGCTGATTTAAACCAATTGTTATGTCTAGGTGCCCCATCATATCACGTGAAGTGCCTCAGTAACCCAGGTAAAAGTTGCAAGAGTAACAACTTGGAGGACATTGAAGAGCGAAGCATTTCCAAAGTTGCATTTAGCACTAGTCGTTGCCGACTGATACAAATTTGAATACATCTACAAGAAGCAAGTATGGTTTTATTGGAATTTATCTGAAAGCTCTGCAGTGCCAAAGTCACGTGGAGTTTCGATACACATTGAAATTTGAAAATAATGGGGCATATTGGAAGATAAAGCAGCCAACATACAGTAAATTCTGCTTCCCAAAAAGGTAATTAATTGAAGAAATAAAGAGTTATCCTGTTTTTTAGAAACATATTATCTGCCACTATCAGTGTAGAACATAGAACATAGAACACCACAGCACAAACAGGCCCTTCGGCCCACAGGTTGTGCTGAACACATCAAAAACTACCCAGCCACAGACCTATCTATAACTCCCAATCCCATTGGATCCCACATATTCATCCAGAAGTCTTTTAAAAGACCACCACCGACGGCAGCCGATTCCATTCACTCATCACCCTCTGAGTGAAAAACTCTCCCCTAGCATCCCTTCTGTACTTGCTTCCCTGCACCTTAAATCTGTGCCCTCTCGTCGCGACCATTTCAGCCCTGGGAAATAGTCTCTGAGAGTCCACCCTATCAAATCCTCTCAACATCTTGTAAACCTCTATCAAGTCGCCTCTCAACCTTCGTCTCTCCAGGGAGAACAGTGCCAGCTCCCTCAACCTGTCTTCGTAAGGCATGCCTCCCAATCCAGTCAACATCCTTGTAAATCTCCTCTGCACCCTTTCATTAGCTTCCACGTCCTTCCTATAGTGAGGCGATCAGAACTGCGCACAGTACTCCAAGTGTGGTCTGACAAGGGTCCTATAAAGCTGCAGCATTACCTCCTGACTCCTGAACTCAATCCCTCGATGAATGAAGGCCAGTACACCGTAAGCTTTCTTAACCACATCCTCCACCTGGGAGGCCGATTTGAGAGTCTTATGGACCCGGACCCCAAGATCCCTCTGCTCTTCCACACAGCTAAGACTCCTACCTTTGATAGTGTACTCATTCATCCCGTTGGATCTGCCAAAATGGACCACAACACATTTATCAGCGTTGAAGTCCATCTGCCACTTCTCCGCCCAGTCTTGCATCCTGTCAATGTCATGCTGCAACTTCTGACATCCCTCCAGACCATCCACAACAACACCGACCTTCGTGTCATCGGCGAACTTACTCACCCATCCCTCCACTTCCTCATCCAGGTCATTTATGAAAATGACAAACAGCAAGGGTCCTAGAACAGATCCCTGGGGCACTCCACTGGTGACCGACCTCCATGCAGAAAAAGAGCCATCCACAACCACCCTCTGCCTTCTGCAGGCAAGCCAGTTCTGGATCCACAAGGCCAAAGCCCCTTGGATCCCATGGCCTCTCACCTTCTCAAGAAGTCTTGCATGTGGGACCTTGTCAAATGCCTTGCTGAAGTCCACGTACACCACGTCCACTGCTCTTCCTTCGTCAATGTGTTCAGTCACATTTTCGAAGAACTCAATTAAGCTCGTAAGGCACGACCTGCCTTTTACAAAACCATGCTGACTATTTCTAATCAACCTAAACTTCTCCAAATGCTCATAAATCTTGTCCCTCAGAAGCCTCTCCATCAGCTTACCAACCACTGAGGTCAGACTCACCGATCGGTAATTTCCAGGACTATCCCTGTTCCCGTTCTTGAAAATAGGGACCACATCCGCAATCCTCCAATCCTCCGGATCCTCTCCCGTCTCCATCGATGACGCAAAGATCATCGCCAGGGGCTCTGCAATGACATCCCTCACCTCCCACAATAACCTGGGGTACATCCCATCTGGTCCCGGAGACTTGTCTATCTTGATAGCATTTAAAAGTTCTAACACATCCGCTTCCTTAATATCTACATACTCAATCTTTTCAGTCTGCCGCAAACTTGTAGTGCATCCTCCCAGATCACTTTCCACCGTGAATACTGAGGCAAAGTACTCATTAAGCACCTCTGCCATTTCTTCCGGTTCCATACAGACTTTACCCCTTCACCTTTTTTAGGTCCTATCCCTTCTCTTCTCATCCTTTCACTTTTCACATATTTGTAGAAGGCCTTGGGATTCTCCTTAATCCCACCAGCCAAGGCCTTCTCATGACTCCTTCTGGCTCTCCTAATTTCATTTTTAAGCTCTCTTCTATAAGCCTTATACTTCTCTAAATCCCCAACATCTCCTAGCTGTTTGAACCTTTAATACACCTTTCTTTCCTTCCTGACTAGGTTCACGACAGCCTTCGTGCACCACGGTTCCCTCGACCGACCAAAACCTCCTTGTCTCACCGAAATGTTGTCGTGCAGAGCTCCAGACAAGCATTCCTTGAATATCTGCCACCTTAGAACATAGAACATAGAACATTACAGCACAGAACAGACCCTTCGGCCTTCGATGTTGCGCCGACCAATATAAAAAGCAATGACCCTCCAAACTAAACCATTCCCTTCTCTTCCATATACTTATCAACTAACCTCTTAAACGCCACCAAACTTGGCGCATCTACAACTGCTGCAGGCAGGGCATTCCACTCCCGAACCACCCTTTGGGTAAAGAACCTACCTCTGATATCCGTCCTATAACTATCACCCCTTAATTTAAAGCTGTGTCCCCTCGTGCTAGCTTTCTCCATCCTAGGAAAAAGGCTATCACTGTCCACCCTATCTAAACCTCTAATCATCTTATATGTTTCGATTAGGTCCCCTCTTAGCCGCCTCCTTTCTAACGAAAACAACCTCAAATCCCTCAGCCTCTCTTCATAAGACCTGCCCTCCATACCAGGCAACATGCTGGTAAACCTCCGCTGTACCCTCTCCAATGCCTCCACATCTTTCTTATAATGTGGGGACCACAACTGCACACAATACTCCAAGTGCAGCTGCACTAGAGTTTTGTACAGTTGCAACATGACGTTGTGGCTCCGAAATTCAGTCCCCCTATCAATAAAAGCTAAGACTTCTTAACAACCTTATCGACTTTAATGCCTACTTTCAGGGATCTATGCACATACACACCAAGATCCTTCTGTTCATCAACACTATTAAGAATCCTACCATTAGCCCTATACTCTACACATTTATTATTCCTGCCGTAGTGCATTACCTCACACTTTTCCTCATTAAACACCGGAAACCTTCCTTCCGAGCTTTTCCCCAAGAACACCTCCTTCCAGCTTATTCGCCCCAACATCTGCCTGATGTCTTCATATTTCCCCTTATTCCAGACAAACACCTTCCTAGCCTGCCTGATCCTATCCTTTTCCAATGCAAGGGTGAAGGAGATAGAATTATGATCTCCATCCCCAATATGACCTCCTACCGAGAGATCCATCACCTGTCCTGGTTCATTAGCTAGTACCAGGTCAGTACAGCCTCTCCTCTCGTAGGCTTGTCCACGTGCTGTGTCAGGATACCCTCCTCAACACACCTAACAAACTCCTCCCCATCCAAACCCCTTACCCTTAGGATATTCCAGTCGATGTTTGTGAAATTGAAGTCTCCCATCAAAACAACTCTGTTATTTCTACATGGTTGGCGCAACATCGAAGGCCGAAGGGCCTGTTCTGTGCTGTAATGTTCTATGTTCTATCTCTCCAGTATCTGTTTCCCTATCTGCACCTCAACTTCCCTGTCACTATTGGGCGGCCTATAGAATACACCCAGCAATGTCACCGACCCTTTGCTATTCCTAACGTCCACCCACAGAGACTCCGTAGACATTCCCTCCTCGGTATCCACCTTCTCTGCAGCCATGACACTGTCCCTGATCAACAGTGCCACTCCACCACCTCTTTTGCCTCCCTCCCTGTCCTTCCTGAAGGATCTGAATCCCGGGACCTGTAGTACCCAGTCCTGTCCCTGAGACATCCAAGTCTCTGTAATGGCCACCACATCACAATCCCAAGCAGCAATCCACGCCCTAAGTTCATCCACCTTATTTACTACACTCCTGGCATTAAAATAGACACACCTCAGCCCCTCAGACTGGACATTTCCCTTCTCCCCCACTCGTCTAACCTGCCTCTCATCCTGCCTAGAGTCCTTCCCTACCTGGGAGCTAACTTCCTTGCTCCCAGTCTCCACATCACTATTCCCTCCCCCTAACCTTTCTAGTTTAAAGTACATTCTATCTTGCTATCCTCCATTTTATTTTGAACAAGAGAACTACGTTTAACATAGTAATCACCAGAATAGTTCAGCGTGTTCTGAAATTTCACTTGAACACAAGAGTGCATCACAAAGTAATCACGAATGAAAATACAAGAGTAGGGATTTAATTCTGAGACTGTATATAGCTCTGGTCAGATTCCATTTGGAGTATTGTGAGCAGTTTGAACTCCCGTATCAGATCAATGATGTGTTTGCCTTGGAAATGATCCAATGGATGTTCACAAGAATGATGATTGGAATCAAGAGCTCGTCTTATGAGGAGCGGTTCAGGACTCCTGGTCTCTACTGGCTGGAATTCAGAAGGGTGTGTGTTGGAGTGAGGGTGGGTGTGGGAAGGGTGGGGTGTTCTTCATTGAAACTTGCAGGATACTGCGAGATCCGGATAGAGTGGACATGAAGAGGATGATTTCACTGATAGGAAAGAAAAGAACCACAGGTTGCAACATCAGATTACCAGGATGACCCTTTAACACAGGAATGAGGAGGAATCTTTTCAGCCAGGGAGCGATGAATCTGTGAAATTCTTTGCTACAGAAAGTTGTGGAGGTAAAGTCATTGAGTCTATAAGTCAGGAATAGGTAGTTTTCTAATTAATGAGGGAATCGTGTTTTATATGAAAAAGGCAGGAGAACAGAAATGAGAAAAATGAAGTATCACCATGAAGGAATGGCAGTGCAAACTTGATGGGCCAAATGACCGAATACTGCTCCTATGTTTTTTGGTCTCATTGCCATAATGGAGTTTGTTTTTTTTCTTTTTAGCGAGACACTCTCGAACAAAGTGGAATTAATCAGTAGTTGGAGTTAATAGGAATATTCACATGTCAACAATTTGCATATTAAGAAGGTGAATGGTAAATTAATATTACTAAAACAATCATACAATTAACTGTGATGGTATGAGTGAAAGCAAGAGTAAAATTGTTTATGTAAGCATACTAAAATTTATTTTGTGAAACAGTTGGAGAATTTACAACAATATTTCACAAAATACATTTTGACCATTAATTTGACCATTTAAACGAAAGAGGGAAATCTATGGGAGAATTATAGGCGAGATCTATATCATCTCATACAGACAATACTGTTCAGATTCTTTCATGGAAAATTTTGGGAAGTAGAAACACGCAAACCTTAAAATAAGGAAAAATTAGTGATTATAAATAAAGATAGGAATATAATTGCCTAATTGCAGAATACTTTGTACAGTTTTGTCACGCTATTAGAGTAAGGATATTATTAAACTAGAAAATAATGCAGAAACCTTTGGTAAAATGCTCCTGGGACTAGATGCTTTGAGTTATAATCAGAGGCTGGATAGAGTGGCATTTTTTTTGCACTGGAGTGTAAGAGGCTTAGGGGTGAACTTATAGAAGTCAATACAATAATAAGGGACATAATTCACCTCGATGGTCAACATTTTTTTCCAAAAGGTAATGGAATCAGTAATACAAGTTTAAGGTGAGACAGGAGAGATCCAACAGGATGCAGTAGGGCAATTTTTCCGACAGAGGGTGTTAAGTGTCTGGACTAAGATGCCAGAGTTGTTAGTAGAGAAAAGCACAGTTCCTCTTTAGAAGCGTGTCTAGAAAGTTATATATGTATGGAATTATTGACAGAAATTTGCCATATCAGGGCAATTGAGATTAGCATTGTTGTTAAAAAGGGCAGCATGGACATGTTAGGCTGAAGGGCCTGTTTCCTTGCTGTAAATCTATATCTATTCATATCTATGGTGGTGTTACATGACACTAGAATCATATAACCTCAACAGAGCAGATGTAGAGTATTCAGCCTTTCTTTTGAACTTGCACTGTTCCCTGTAATGTCAGTACCAAAACACGAATCAAAGGTGCATGTATGGGTCGAGAACGAGATATAACCACCTCTTGAAATGTACAGTGAACGCCACAGTCAGATTCACCTGATACTACACGCTTATTTGAGAGTTGTATGCAAAAACATTTCTTCACACAATTGTTGTGAACAACCTAGTTGTTCTGAAACTCAATCTGTTAATAGCTGATCAATTAATATCTCATAGGAAAAACATATGGAGATTGCGCAGAAAGTGAACTTTGGTTCAATGATAAACTCGAAGAATATATGATGGTGACACTCGTTCTCGACCAGAACGGTCTACTGCTCCTCGTGATTCTTACGTTCTGACTGCGTCAGCTGTCACAGTCCACAGACATAGAGTCCTACATAGTCTAGCTCAGTGTTCCCTTGAATGGCTGCATTTTCTCTCTCTGTGTTCATTCTGTTCTCACTTTCTGCAATATTAAACACAATTATAATACACAAGTTGCAGCAGTTAAGATGCAGGTACAGATCAGTTTTTTAAAGAATATAGCGTCGATTCCTTCAGCACAAACAAAGCCAATGAATGCTAAATATCCCCCATGTTTGGTCCAAGAATATTTCCCCTGGATGTTCTTAGCCAGGTGAAGGAAGTTGGAGTTACAAATGGTCCATGTGTATCATCGGACTGGCATGAAAAAGGTCAGACAAGGGGCGTTGTTCCATGCGTAACTTTGATTCAGCTCCGTGAGGTTAATCGTTAAATGTTCCATATTTGCAAATCATCTTGAATTTATGTTGCCTTGTTTCAGAATTCTTCATGAAGGGAGCCATTGTTTTTCCTTTTTTGCTTTATCTCCCTCTCTCGATAATTTTGTATATTTCTAGCAAGTCATCATCGGTCTTCATTATTCCAAGGAATATAATTCAACCTATCCAATCTCTCATCAGGATTACACTTTATTTAGATGTGGCCACATCCTTGTAAAACTCCTTGTAAAACTCCTTGTAAAACATCCTTGTAAAAGGATGTAAAATCCTTGTAAAAGGATGTAAAACATCCTTGTAAAACTCCACATCCTTTTAAAACTGTGAAAGAGTGAAAACTCTTTCACGCCCAATTACTTCGTTTCTGTAACGTGATGATCAGGGCTGTGTACATTCTTCCACTTGTGGTCTCAGTAGTCTTTGTGCAATTCAAAAATTATATACTATTTGTTATATTTTATACTTCTGGCAATGAAGCAGAACATGCCATGTGTGTTATTTACTTCCTTGTCTTCTTGAACTGCTGCCTTTATGATCTATGTCTTTGTCAAGATTTATTTCATTATGTACCTTTCATAGTGTTTTTTATTCATTGTTTATTCTCCATATCAGTTTGACAACCCTGAATGTGTCACCTCACACTTCTCTGTGTTAAAATACACCTATCATTGAGCTGCTCACTTTACTGATCCACCAGTATGGATTTTTATTTTTTTAGATGACAGCTGTTCCTTCACCACTCAACCAATCATTGCGTTATTTGCAAACTTTCCAAATGCACCCCCCACGTTCAAATCCTAAATGTTAACAAGCAAGACAAACTGCAGGGATAATAACATTGAACCTGTGGAACACCATTTGAAATAAAATATTTGGCCATACATTGGTGAATACAATTTTTCTGTTGTGGAGCCGCGTAACGATCCAGTTTTCCACGTGAACCTGTTACCCACGGGGTATTATTCTTCTGACTAATCTCTGAATTGGAACTTTGTCAAACACCTTGCCGACATGTGTACACAGGTACCCAATGTACTGCCTTCAAACCAACTTCATCTCACTTCCTGAAAAACTTCAATCAAGTGTGCGAGCAAGAAATTCCTTCAACAAATCCATGCTGATTGCTCCTGACTAGTCTCTATAGCTCGAGACGTGAGTCATTTCCAACTTCGGGACTGATTTTTCTAATTTGCCCAGTGACAATGTAAGTCTGCCTGGTGATAATTGTCTGACACTTTTTTTTTTAAATCCGCTTTAAACAATAGAGCCAGGTTTGCATTTCCCCCATCCTCCCTCACCTCCCCTGCATTTAGTGCAGCTTGGAAGCATGGTGGCGCAGTGGTTCGCACTGCTGCCTCACAGTGCCAGACACCCGGTTTGATTCCTGTCTTTGGTCATTGCCTTTATAGAGTTTGCACTTTCCTTTCTTCTTTAAATGGATTTCCTACGAGTGCTCTGGTTTCCCCCCACAGTCCTTGCGAACTGGGTGCATTGGCCATGCTGAATTCTCATAGCATACCCAAACAGGCACCATTGTGTGGGGAATCGGGTATATAATCTGAAAGTTTATCACACTGTTAATTTATGCCTATTGTGACGCTAATAAATATAATAATCTTCAGAGCATTTCGGCCTCCTCCCTGAACTAGTTCAGCACCCTTGTGAGCTGAGATTACTGTTTTGTTTTCACAGAATATATGCTATTGTTGATCATTGGATAGATCTAATCAATGTATTGTACATACAATCATTGTGACTGTGTGATTTCCTCGTATTCATCTTATTCATTTTGAAGGGTCTTTTTTCATTCACAGTTAACTTAGTGACGATCATAATATTTTCTCGGGGAAAATGTGGACTGTCCGTTTCAACCACATGCTACTTGGTGGCCATGGCAACAGCGGATCTATTGGTAGTAATCCTGGACCTGATTTTGAGGCAGATTCCCATTGCCTATGAACTATCATTTGTGCTGTCCATCCCTGTGTGTAACATTCACGCTGTGCTGCTTTACGCAGTTACTGACTGCACTGTCTGGTTCACCGTCACCTTCACCTTTGATCGATTTGTGTTAATATGTTGTCAGAAGCTGAGGAGGAAATACTGCACCAAGAAAATGGCAGCCTTGGTGCTGGGGACAGTGGCAGTTCTGTGTAGTTTAAAGGACACCACATGGTACTTTACATTGACCAGTTGGTACTGGTTGAACAACAACCCTTGGTTTTGCTACATGAATGTCCTCATGGTTTCAGGAATGTGGGGAGCTATTGAGATATTCCATAATATCTTCACGCCAGGGATCCCATTTGTTCTGATTCTATTTCTGAATATTTTAACAGTCAGGCACATTTTATCGAGCAACAGAGCACGCAAGAGGCTACGGACTGTGAGCAAAGGGGGTAAGCACAAGGACGAAGAAACAGACAGTCGACAAAAATCCATAGTTTTATTATTTGCTATATCAGGAAATTTCATAATCTTGTGGTCTGTCTTCATGATATGTTCAGTGTGGCGGCGACTTTTTAATATTGGTTATTTTTCTGTGTACATACCTAATTTCATACTCGAAATAGGGTTCATGCTGCAGCTCCTGAGTTGTTCCAAAAACACTTGCATTTATGCCGTCACACAGAGGAATTTCAGGCAACAGTTCAAAAATATAATAAAGGTTCCCCTTTCTGGAATAGCACATCATATTAAATGCTAAAAACATAATAAAATATATCAGTTTTTAAATTATAAGAAATAAAAAACTGTCATTTTCAGATGTAACAAAGTACAATCAGCTGATATGTGTGCTATTGCAGACCAGAACACCTCATTCGCCTGACGAAGGCTACAAAGGCCGAAAGCTTGCAAGTTTACTATCAAATAAATCGTTTGGATTTAAAATTGGTGTTGTCATATCTTCCAAAGCAGAATGTCACAGCAGTAAAACGAGTATCTAGAAGTTTCCAGTCTGAGGAGTTCATAGGCAATAAGTTACCTCTTTCTCAGCTTCCAAATTAACAACTTCTCAGACAGAAGTCTCCTGGAGAAAGATCCTTTTCTCAAACAACAGAATCTCAGAGAATGTGAGTCATTTTCTTGCATATTGTGGTCTCCATCATTAATGAGGGGAAAAGACAGAAACTGATCTTTAACAATTCAAAACAGCTTTGGACTTGGTTATTTTTTTGTAACTCTAGCTTCACCCAGTCATATGACTTCACCTATCAATCAAACTGATCAAGTCCGAGTCTGCACAAAACTTGAGGGCTCATTACAACTGCGGAACAACAATAGTCTAGATGAAAGTAAACGCTAATGAACTGGTATTCCATTTTGGAAGATCATATAGGTGCTGGCATCTCAGAGGAATACAGTCAGACCCATGCTGCAGGCATTGCCAGCGACTTGACCATATAGCAGGGTTGGGAGGTTGTCAGTTGATTCATTGGTTAGGGAAGGAGAAAGACATTTGAATATCTGACTCCAGGATGCTGGATGGTCCCAATACCTCAGAAATGTCAATGAACGGATGCTGCCCATCTAGGAAAGTGAAGATGATATTTTCAAAGTCCTCGCACTTCTTGGCACTAATCGCA
The DNA here is from genome assembly GCA_024679065.1 of Sphyrna mokarran. Taxonomy (NCBI): domain Eukaryota; kingdom Metazoa; phylum Chordata; class Chondrichthyes; order Carcharhiniformes; family Carcharhinidae; genus Sphyrna; species Sphyrna mokarran. The sequence goes on from JAGIQG010000044.1 coordinate 876,851, forward strand.
TACGTAGACAAAGGGATGAAGTCCTGACGATTTCAGTTTAGGTGTCAGGCATGCGGGTAAAATCCAGGAGTTCACGAACATACTGCGTCCCGTTCTGGTGGCCACACTACCGGAAGGACATGGAAGCTTTGGAGAGAGCACATAAAGGTTTACCAGGATGTTACCTGGTATGAAGGGTCTTAGCTATGAGGAAAGATTGGGAAAACTATGGTTGTTCTGAATGTGAACAGTGAGAATTTTTTTTTCCCAAAATTGGAGGTGACGAACACAAGGGGTCACAAGTTCAAGGTGAGAGAGGCAAGGTTCAACAAAGACGTCGGGGGATATATTTTACACAGAGGATGATCGGGGCTTGGAAAATACTGCCAAGCAAGGTGGTTGAGACAGAAACACTGGGATCTAGATAGCCACATGAACAGACTGGTAATAGAGGGATACAAACGAATGGTCTAGTTGGGCGCATGATTATTGCAGGCTTGGAGGGCCGAAGGGCCTGTTCCTGTGCTGTACTGTTCTTTGTTCTTTGTTTCTTTGTTCTTTCGCAGTAACCCGTGGTTTACTGCTGGGGCTACGTGCTAGACAGATTGGCAATAGGAGGAACAGATGAATGTGTGGCTGAGGAGCTGGTGCAGCGAGCACAGACTCAGATCTTTGGAGCTTTGGGAACTTGGCTGTGGCAAAGTCGAGTTGTACACGTGGGACGGGTTGCAAACGCACTTGAAAGGGCAAATATACAGCCGGGGAGGTTTGGTAATTCTACTTGCCAAGGTTTAAACTAGTCTTGAAAGTAACTGTAGAATTATAGAGTAGAAAGTCAAATGGGTCATTGAAGCTTATATAGGACTTAAAGATTAAGAAAAATACAGAAGGCACGCTTAGCATGAGAACGAGAGAAGAGTGATGCATTCAACTGTATTTACTTCAATGCAAATAGTCCAACAGCTCAGGCAGATAAAGTCAGACATGGTTGGGTACATGGCACTGGGATCATTAGACAATATGATTGAGGAGCAGAATTGGGCCATTCTCCTCATTGAGTCTGCTTCATCATTTAATCATGGCTGAAGAATTTCTCAACTCCATTCTCATGCTTCTCCCCTCCAGCCACCGCCCCCCCTCCCCGCCCCGCCAATTCCGGAACCTATGATCCCCTGTCCAAACAGGAACACACTTATCTCTGTTTTACATGCACTTATTGATCTTGCCTCCACAGCCTTCTGCGTCAATGGGTTCGATAGTTTCTTCATCCTCTGGCCAAAGACATTCCTCCTCTTCTCAGTTTGAAGTGTCTTCCATTTAACCTCAGGCTGAGCCCTTGAATATTGTTTTCTCAGAATAATAAACATCCAACTCTATTCAAGTCCATCAGTATTCTGTACGTTTCAATGAAGTCACCTTCATCCTTTTAAAAGCCATCAATGTCGACAAGACACCTCAAACAATCATCATACATCAAGATTTTACAACCTGCAGTCATTTTCTTGAATCTCGCCTGGGAACTTTCTAGGACCAACAGATCACTCCTCTGTTAAGGGATTAAATCTGTTAATTTTTCACAATATTCTAAATGTGATCCTGCCAGAGCCTTATAAAGGCTGAGGAATACATCTCTGTTTTTATATTCTTGTCCTCCCGGAATAAATGCTAACGTTACATTTGCTTTCCTAACTACCAACTCAAACTACAAATCAACCTTAAGAGTTAATGAAGTTTATGTCCCAAGCCCGTTTGCACTTGCGATTTCTGAATTCTGTCCCCGTTTAACAAACAGTCTAAGCTTCTATTCTTCTGACTCAAACGCATAACCTCACACTTTTCCATATTGTATCCCATCTGCGGTTTCATGGTCCACTCTCCGAATGTGCCAGTTCATCTTCAGTGTCTCCAGCTCTTCAATACTGTGTGTCCCTCTGTCCATCTTTATATAATCTGCAAAATTGTCTGCAATCCCCTCAGTGCAGGAGAAAGCCATTTGGCCATCGCGTCTGCATCACCCAGAATCCCACCCTGGGCTTATTCCCCTACCTCCATATATTTACACAACTTATCTCCCTGCTGCTCAGGTTAATTGAGCATGGCCAATTAACTTAACTCACACATGTTTGGAGAGTGGCAGGAAGCAGGAGAACGCACAGGAAACACACGCAGACAAGAGGAGAATGTGCAAACTCCACACAGACAGTGACCAGAGGCTGGATTTGAACCGAGTCCCTGAGAAAGAAATGCTACCAAGTGTGCCATCGTTCCATCCACTTTCCTTGACTTAGGTCGTTAATAAACAAAATGAAAAGCTGTTTTCCCCACATTGTCCCCAGTAAATATCCACGAATTATCGGCTGCCATCCTGAAAAGAATATCTTTATCCTTTCTCCCTGTTTTCCACCGTAGAAAACATTGATCTGTGCTGTGATTCTACCTCAAACACCACGGGCGCTAATCTTGCTGAACAACCTCCTGTGTTGCAATTTGTCAAGTGCCTTCTGGAAATCCAACCATATAACATTCGTTGAGGGATGTCGGATCTATGACAGAAACATGGCTGAGGGAGGGAGACAACAAGGAGCTCAATGTTCTAGAGAACAGTTACTGCAGGAAGGAAAGAGGGAGAGAAGAACTGAAAATTCCATTTTAACTCGGATTTATCATGTGAACACTTCGAAAGGATGTTCCTGAGGGATCGTTGAGATCTATCCTCCACTGCGGGGACTAGAATAGAGTCGTAGAGGTTAGCAGCATGAAAGCAAGCCCTTCGGCCCAACTTGTCCATGTCACCTTTTTGCTTCAAAACATCTAAGCTAATATCAATTGCCCACATTTGGCCCATATCCCTCTATACACATCTAACCCATGCAACTATCCTTTTTTATTCAAAGATAAAATTGTACCTGTCTCTACTACAACATAGAACATAGAACATAGAACATTACAGCACAGAACAGGCCCTTCGGCCTTCGATGTTGTGCCGACCAAAATAAAAAGCAATGCCCCTCCAAACTAAACCATTCCCTTCTCTTCCATATACTTATCAATTAACCTCTTAAACGCCACCAAACTTGGCGCATCTACAACAGCTGCAGGCAGGGCATTCCACTCCCTAATCACTCTTTGAGTAAAGAACCTACCTCTGATATCCGTCCTATAACTCATACCCCTTAATTTAAAGCTGTGTCCCCTCGTGCTAGCTTTCTCCATCCTAGGAAAAAGGCTATCACTGTCCACCCTATCTAAACCTCTAATCATCTTATATGCTTCAATAAGATCCCCTCTTAGCCGCCTCCTTTCTAACGAAAACAACCTCAAATCCTTCAACCTCTCTTCATAGGACCTGCCCTCCATACCAGGCAACATCCTGGTAAACCTCCTCTGTACCCTCTCCAATGCCTCCACATCTTTCTTATAATGTGGCGACCAGAACTGCACACAATACTCCAAGTGCGGCCGCACTAGAGTTTTGTACAGTTGCAACATGATGCTGCGGCTCCTAAATTCAATCCCCCTACCAATAAAAGCTAAGACTCCATATGCCTTCTTAACAACTTTATCCACTTGACTGCCTACTTTCAGGGATCTATTGACACATACACCAAGATCCTTCTGTTCCTCAACACTATTAAGAGCCCTACCATTAGCCCTATACTCTACACATTTATTGTTCCTGCCAAAGTGCATTACCTCACACTTTTCCACATTAAACTCCATTTGCCACCTCTCGGCCCAGCTCTGCAACTTGTCCAAGTCACTCTGTAAACTATAACACCCCTCTTCACTATCTACCACTCCACCGACTTTAGTGTCATCTGCAAATTTACTGATCCATCCCTCAATACCCTCATCCACATCATTTATAAAAATTACAAACATTAGGGGCCCCAAAACAGACCCCTGAGGCACACCACTCGTCACCGAACTCCACGATGAATATCTCCCATCAACCACCACCCTCTGTCTTCTATCTGCCAGCCAATTCCATTGACGAAGGAATATTCTGGTTGAAGTAAAAGAAGTGAGTAAATTTAATAGAAAGATAGTGGAGTGATTCTGTTCATATAATTTAAAAAAAAACGTTCAAAAATCATTGATTTTTTTCACAGAAAGAAAACATGAAATCCACTCAGTTTAATAGATACTTGCAAAAGGTTCGCTCAATGCAGCAGACGTAAATTATTTCCATAAATGTATACTCAATCATTAGTGCACATATAGCACTGCTGCTTCATCACACCAGGCGACCGGATGCCAATACAGCCGTAGGTAACAGTGTGGAGTTTGCGTTTGCTCCCACTCTCTAAATCTGTTTCCCGCGGTTGGTCCAATCAATTCTGCAGTCAGAGGATGTTTGGAGTTAGAGCATTAACAAATCTGAGAGTCATCAGGAATGGGTTCAGGATTAATGGGCAGAATGACCTTCTTCTGAAATGTTGCCTTTTTCTGGCATGTAAGGAATCTATCTTATGGTGGCGTGGGAGGCCAGTGCTGGCGGAAGGTAGAACTGTGTTTTCGACATGAATCAGTCCAAGGGAGATTATTTAAAATTATATATACATGAGATTGGAAAACAGCATTTCTTATCAGTAGTTGCTGTTGAAAAATGCATGGATATTGGCGTAAAAATATTGATATCTTGTGACGTGCACATATTCCAGAGAATTTTTAAAGCACATCAAAGTAGATAAAACTCCAGAAAGTGAAGACGTGTATACCAGGAATTTGTGGGAGGCCAGAGAGGAAATTGCAAAGATATCGAATCATCATCAGCTACATCATGTTGCAATTGTACAAAACTCTAGTGCGGCCACACTTGGAGTATTGTGTACAGTTCTGGTCCCCACATTATAAGAAAGATGTGGAGGCATGGGAGAGGGTACAGAGGAGGTTTACCAGGATGTTGCCTAGTATGGAAGGCAGGTCTTATGAAGAGAGGCTGAGGGATTTGAGGTTGTTTTCGTTAGAAAGAAGGCGGCTAAGAAGAGACCTTATTGAAACATATAAGATGATTAGAGGTTTAGATAGGGTGGACAGTGATAGCCTTTTTCCTAGGATGGAGAAAGCTAGCACGATGGGACATAGCTTTAAATTAAGGGGTGGTGGTTTTAGGACAGATGTCAGAGGTAGGTTCTTTACCCAGAGGGTGGTAAGGGATAAGAATGCCCTGCCTGCGTCAGTTGTAGATGCGCCAAGTTTGGTGGCGTTTAAGAGGTTAGTGGATAAGTTTATGGATGAAAGGGGATTGGTTTAGGTTAGAGGGTCACTGCTTGTTCCTAATTGGTCGGCGCAACATCGAAGGCCGAAGGGCCTGTTCTGCGTTGTAATGTTCTATGTTCTATGTTCTACAGGTGAGGTGCCTGGAGATTGGAGGGTGGGAAAAGTTGTGACTTTGTCTCAGGAGGACTGGAGGAAAATGCATGGCGCTGAGTTTAATATCTGTTGGGGGTTAGACTGACAGATCGATTCCCCACCTCAGGTGACTATCTGTGTGGCCCTTGTGCCTTCCTCCATATCCATGTGGGTTTCTCCTGGTTCTCCTGTATACTCCCATGCTCCAAAGATGTGCAGGTTATCTGAATATCCGTGCTAAATTTCCCCTTATTCTTCCAAGTTATGCAGGTTTTGTGGATTTTCTATTTGTGTTGATTTTTTTTTCTGATGTGCAGCCAAAGGCATTCTTAACCAATGACTGACAGGACATTGTTTTTTGTTGTGATCTGGATATTTTCTCTCCTTAGAAGCCTATTTATAACCAATATTTCATGTTTTCACAAGTTAATATATCATCTCTCAAAATATCGTTTTGTAGCAATATCAAGAACGCTCCCATCAACTTGGTATCGCCAATCCCTCTCCAAAGCAGCCATATCCTTCCTATAGTGTGGCGAACAGAATTGTACACAATATTCTGAATGAGGTGTATTTAAGTTTTTTGTACAGCTGCGGTATGACCTGCCAGTTTTTATCAGAGTGTCCCTACCGCTGAAGGCAAGCATGCTGTATTCCTTCTTGACTAACTTATCCAACTGTATTGCTATATTCAGTATATGGAAGTGTACGCCCAGATCTCTCTGTCTGTCAATATTTTTAAGGATTCTATCATTTAATGTATAATTCCTACATTCATTGGAGCTTACAAAAATGCATTACCTTCCACTGGACCGGATCAAACACTATCTGACATTTGTCTGCATTTCCCCAACAAAACTGTATCTTACTTCATCTCTGACAATACTCTCCATGATCCAAAACTCCAACAAATTCTGTGTCGTTTGCTAACTTACTATTCAGACCAGTTTCATTTGCCTCCAAATCGTTTATGTATACTATGAACAATGAGGTACCAGAACCGACCCCTGTGGAGCACCGCTACTCACAGACTTCCATAAAAAAAAAGGCCCCCTACTGCTAATCTCCATCTTCTATGCACAAGACAGGTCGTTATCCATCTTGCCAGATCTGCTCTGACCCACGTAACCTCACATTCATATCAGTCTACCATGAGGTACTTTGTCAAAAGCTTTCATAAAATATATATGTACAAATGGCACTATCTTTTGTTTATCTAACATCTTCTATACTTTCTCGAAAAAATATTAAGTTATTGAGGCCCGACTTTACCTGCACAAAACAATGCTGCCTATCACGAATACGTCTTTCTGTTTTTCAAGATGTGAGTAACTCCTGCAATAACTTCCCAACCACTGCCGTGATGATCATTGACGCATACTTTCCAGGATATTCTGGCTGTCCATCTTAAGCAATGGTACAACATTGTTTTTTTTTCTCCCTCCAATCCACGGGAAATTCATCTCGATCCAGAAAGGTTACAAACATTCCTATCAATGTGCCAGCAATTTCCTCCCTTGCCTCCTTCACTATTTTGGGGAAGATCCTATTAGATCCTCTGGATTGATCTACTTCAATGCCTTCCTAGACGCCCAGCATCTCCTCCTTTTTGATGTCGACACCACCCACAAAATGTACACACCTCACCCAAGGCTCCTCATCCACCATGGCGAATACTGGGGCGAAGCATTAATTTAGAATCTCACCCATTTCCTCTCCTTTCGTGCATAGATTTCATCCACTGTCCTTAAATGGACCAGCCCTTTCTCTAGCTACTCCTTTGCTCTTTACACATGTATGAAATGTGTTAGGATGTTTGTTAATCCTGTTTGCTAAGCACTTTCCATGAATCAGTTTAGCCCTTCCGACTACTTTGTTTAGTCCGCCTCTACTTTACTTATGTTGTGGAAGGGCTCCATCTGCTCATATAAAATACTTTATGTTTATTTTCGGCAAGACTCACAATACCCATCAATATCCAGGGTCCCCCATATTTGCCACAGGTGCAGTTCATGCTCACAGGTTCATAGAAATCCCGAATTCCAATCAACTAACATTTGAAAGAATCTCACTTATCGGGTGTTAATTTAACCTCATGACGTTTACCTCAATCTACCCTCTCCAGATCCTCCCAAATGTTAAACATAGAACATAGAACACAGAACAATACAGCACAAACAGGCCCTTCGGCCCACGAGTTGCGCTGATCACATCTACCAATCAACAGATCTATCTATAACCCCCTATCCTATTCTTTTCCATATACTCATCCAGAAGTCTTTTAAAAGACCCCAGTGAGTTTGCCTCAACAACCTCCGACAGCAGTCGGTTCCATTCACTCACCACCCTCTGTGTGAAAAACCTACCCCGACATCTCCTTTGTATTTGCTTCCCTGCACCTTAAATCTGTGTCCTCTCGTAGTGACCATTGCAGCACGGGGAAATAGTCTCTGAGAGTCCACCCTATCTATTCCTCTCAACATTTTATAAACCTTTATCTGGTCGCCTCTCAACCTACATCTCTCCAGTGAGAAGAGTCCCAGCTCTCTCAACATATCTTCACAAGGCCTGCCTCCCAATCCAGGCAGCATCCTTGTAATTCTCCTCTGAACCCTCTCAATAGCCTCTACATCCTTCCTATAATGAGGCGACCAGAACTGCGCACAATACTCCAACCGGGGTCTGACAAGAGTCTTATAGAGCTGCATCATTAACTCCTGACTCCTAAACTCTATTCCTCGATTAATGAAGGCCAATACACCGTACGCCTTCTTGACCACTTCCTCCACCTGCGAGGCCGATTTAAGAGTCCTATTGACGCTGTTGTCGCTGTTAGTCTTTCCTCAATTTGATATCTTCTCCCGAGGACACACTCTTGTATTTACCACAAGCAGCTTAAAACCTCCAGAATTATGATCACTGTTCTGGAATATTTTCCGACGGGAAAATTGATCATCTGATCCAGGCTCATTCCCCAATGCGAGGTCCACTCTCCGAGTTCATTGTTTGCACCCTCGTTTTATAATACATTCTTCTAGTTTGCTTGCAAATTCCCTCCCATCCAGTCCCGAGCAGTGAGTGAGTTCCAGGCAACACAGGGTGAAGTTAAAATCACCTCCAAAACAACCCTGTTAATTTGCAGATTTCCAAAATCTGTCTGCGTATCTGCTCCTATATTTCCCATTGACTGTTGGGATGCTGGTGCTCCATGGTGCTCAGGGCAAGTTACCACAACAGACAGATGCTTGGTTGATTGGTGGAAGGCAGGAAGTGCAGAAAATGTGTATTCTTCAGATTGGCTGTTGATAATTTGCGGATTTCCAATGGAGTCCGTGTGGGGACCACATTTTTTTTTTTCACTCTGCTCATTCAAAGTCTATATCCAAGAGCTGAGAGCATTATGGATATACTGACAGATGTTGCAAAGAAAGACTTGAGGGACCCATAGTATTGGAGAGATGGAGGTGCTGAAGTAGGATTGGCATCTTATGAGAGTGGGAAAAACAGTGGCAGATGGAAAACATCGAGGGAAAATATAATGTAAACCTTTGGCAGTCAGAATTGAGGCATAGAATGATTTATAAAAGGGGATTGAATTCATAAATCAGAACAGCAAAGAGACATGGAAGTTCAAATTCACGATTCTCTTACGGTTCCTTTGCAGGTTGAGATTTCAGTCGGGAAAGCCAATGGATAATTAGCATTCATCTCAAGAGGTCTAGAGTGCAAAAGCAGGGGTGTATTGCTGAGGATTTAGAAGGCTTTGATAAGACCACATTCACAATATAGTGGGAAATGTTAGGCGCTGCACAAGGATGTTTTAGCCCTGGAGAGATTGCAGAAGAACTTCACTAGAATGATCCTGGTTAATAAATCTTGATGTATGAGGAGCGTTTCAGGTGTAACGTCCTACACTTGATGGAATTGAGAAGGATTACAGTCAAACTCATTGAAACTTCCAGAATGTTCATGTTGCAACTGTACAAAACTCTAGTGCGGCCGCACTTGGAGTATTGTGTGCAGTTCTGGTCGCCACATTATAAGAAATATGTGGAGGCATTGGAGAGGGTACAGAGGAGGTTTACCAGGATGTTGCCTGGTATGGAGGGCAGGTCCTATGAAGAGAGGTTGAAGGATTTGAGGTTGTTATCGTTAGAAAGGAGGCGGCTAAGAGGGGATCTTATTGAAGCATATAAGATGATTAGAGGGTTAGATAGGGTGGACAGTGATAGCCTTTTTCCTAGGATGGAGAAAGCTAGCACGAGGGGACACAGCTTTAAATTAAGGGGTATGAGTTATAGGACGGATATCAGAGGTAGGTTCTTTACTCCAAGAGTGATTAGGGAGTGGAATGCCCTGCCTGCAGCTGTTGTAGATGCGCCAAGTTTGGTTGCGTTTAAGAGGTTAATTGATAAGTATATGGAAGAGAAGGGAATGGTTTAGTTTGGAGGGGCATTGCTTTTTATTTTGGTCGGCACAACATCGAAGGCCGAAGGGCCTGTTCTGTGCTGTAATGTTCTATGTTCTATGTAATACTGATCAGTCTGGATAGAGTGTATATGGGCAAGATGTGTACATCAGAAGGAGATAACAGAGCACAGCTTCAGATTAAAGGGCGATCTTTCAAAACAGAGATGAGGAGAAATGCCTCCAGCCAGAGAAACTATGAAACCCATTGATACAGGATGCAGTGCAGGCAGAGCTCATTGTGGGTTTCATTTAGACAGAGATGGATAGGTTTTGGTTGACCAGCGGCTTAAGGTTATGGGGGGGAGAAAAAAAACGGGATGACGGTGTTGAGGAATTAATCAGCCATGATTGAGTGGTGAAGCGGATATGCTGAGCGGAAAGGGCCAATTATGCTTCTAAGTCATGTGGTTTTATGATCCCAATCCAATGTGCCCAGCCATGATCTGAGTTCATCTGACACTTGGATTGAAATAAATGCAGTTTAATGAATCACTATTCCCGCGTTCGCTGTCATGCTAAGATCTGTATTCTGTATTTAATTTGTTCTCTTTAATCCTGAATAAGCCTCAACACTCCCTTTTGACTCGCTACTCTTTATTTCCCACCCACCTTCCTGACTAATTTCAAAGGTGCCAAGTGCTCTTGACAAACATCCCAACCAGTGTATTTGCTCCCTCCCAGTTCAGGTGCAACCCATCCCTTTGTACAAGTCACCTCTGCATCAGCCGAGTTCCTAATGTAAAAGCTGGAGTGTGGCTGTGACTGCACTGCTCTGATGTGCCACAAGCCGCACCATCTTCCAAAATAGAATACCAGTTCGTGAGTGCTTGTTTCAATCTGGACTATTGTTGTTCTGTTGTTTTCTTGTTTCCACATTTTTATTATAAACTCAGACCTGATTAGTCTGATTGTCAGGTAGATGATATGATTGGATGGAGTTAGCCTTACATGCAATAATCAAGCCAGATGCTGTTTTGCGTCGTGAGAGAACAGTGCCTCCCCTTTCCTGTCATTGACTTTGGTTACTGGATTATGTCAGAAAGTAAGTGTGTCTTTCTCTGAGAATCTGCTGCTTGGGCTTGGATCTTTCTCAATGTTTCTTCTGTGTGAGAAGATGCTGATTTGAAGCTGCAGAGGCAGCTACCCCATTCTGCCTTTGAAATCTTCACACTGGTTGTTGGAATGGATTAGGTTTAATTCTAGGACTTTCTGCTTTTGAAAATGCATCTTTCCCTTTAAACAGCTGTCTGGATCTCTGTCCAGAGTTATGAACAGACAATGTTGATGTAAGCATAGCTGCTTATGATGCCAGCATATTGAAAACAAAATGTAATGCATCGTATCATCAATCACTTCGAGGACATGGTCTCCTCTTGTTAGGGTGCAGTGGAAAAATTCTTTCAATTTCATGGGGTTTGTATAGTGACTCACTATAAATCATTCTCATTACTTAATTCACTTTTTTTTACATTTTCTACACTGTTGCATGACAGTAAATTTCTCTTTCTCTTCCACTCATGTTATGTGCCACTTGCATAGGAACAATGGCCAAATTCCGCAATTGTGGGATCCTGGCAGATGTTAAAATCGACCAGAGTGGGATATTGTTACATCTGAAAGTGAAAGCCTTTTTTTTTCATTTTGGATTTCTGAAAGAAAATTTCTTACGATTTATTATATTTTCAACATTTAATATGATGACTTATACCAGAAAGTGGAGCATTTAATATATGTTTGAGCTGCTGCCTGAAGTACCGTTGTGTGACGGCATAAATGCAAGTGTTTGTGCAGCAACCCAGGAGCTGCAACATGAACCCTATTTCGAGTATGAAAGAGGGAAGGTACACAGAAACTTAGCCAATTTTAAAAAGTCGCCGCCACATTGAATACATCATGAAGAGAAATCACAAAATTATGAAATTGCCCGATATAGCAAATAACAATGGTATAGATTTCTGTCGACTATCCAATTCTTGGTCTTTGTGATTATCCCCATTGCTCACAGTCCGTAGCTTCCTGCAGGTTTTGTTGCTTGTTAAAATGTGCCTGACCGTTAAAACATTTAGAAGTAGAATCAAAACAAATGGGACTCCAGGCGTGAAGATGTTATGGAATATCTCGATAGCTCCCCACACTCCTGAAACCATGATGAGGACATTCATGTAACAAAACCAGGGACTATTGTTCAACCAGTACTAATTGGTCAACATGAAGTACCATGTGGTGTCCTTCAAACTGTTCAGAACTGCCACTGTCCCCAGCAACAAGGCCGCCATTTTCTTGGTGCAGTATTTACTTCTCAGCTTCTGACAAACATATTAACACAAATTGATCAAAGGTGAAGGTGACGGTGAAACAGACGGTGCAGTCAGTAACTGCATGAAGTAGCACAGCGTGAATGTTACACACTGGAATGGACCGCACAAATAATAGTTCATAGGCAATGGGAATCTGCCGCAAAATCAGGTCCAGGATTACTACCAATAGATCTGCTGTTGCCATGGCCACCAGGTAGCTTGTGGTTGAACCGGACAGTCCGCATTTTCCCCGAGAAAATATTATGATCGTCAGTAAGTTAACTGTAGATTAAAGAAAGCTTCAAAATTAATATGAATATAAGCAAACAATGTGTCAGTCAGCAACAACAATTACGAAATTCAATTTCTGCAAATTATTATTCTTGAAACATTTACTGGATTTACTGAGATATTTTACATTATATGGAGTGACACCTGGACATAACCATCGGTTTGAATAAGTTCAGTGTGTCAACTACAGCCCCCAGTAGGGTATTACAAAGAACAAAGAACAAAACAGCACGGGAAACAGGCCCTTCAGCCCAACGAGCCCGCGCCGCCACCCCGATGTTCCCACCTTGACCGATGATCCCTGTCCAAGTTTATAGATCTATGGATTAAAAACCAAATTTGAGACAATTTAGGGAGAAATTGTTTTGCCAATCAGCCTAAGAGCACATCTTTGGGATGTGGGAGGAAACTGGAGCACCTGGAGAAAACCCACGCAAGCACGGGGAGAATGTGCAGGCTCCCTCAGACACAGGCCCAAATCCATGCAAATGCACAGCACAGCGATAGGCACTGAGCTGTCGTGATGTCCATCAAATGGTCCAGGTCAAGCGTACACTAATGACGTGAAGCACAAGGATACTCTCGAAAAAAATCCAAGAGCAGCCCTCTCACGACACATCGTGTGTATGCCCCTCGTTAAACAACAAGGTGGACCAAAGCAAATGTAGGATAAAAACAAGTACATCAATATCATCATCGATTTACATAATTCCCGGGGACTCCCGAGGCTCATGATCCCTATTTTAAATCAGTTTTCTATACCCTTCCATTCCCATTCTGTTCATGTGACCATCTAAGTATTTTTTAAGTAACTCCACAGTGCCTACCTCCACCACTTTACTTGGCAGTGCATTCCATACCCCCACCACCCTCTGCGTGAAAAAACTCCCTCTAGCATCCAAATTATACCTTACCCCCCTCACCCTAAGCCTGTGACTCCTCATGCTATTCGAGTCCATCCTAGGAAAAAGCTTAACCCTTTTTACTCTATCTACACCCCTCATAATCTTGTACACCTCTATTAGATCTCCTCTAAGTCTACGACTTTCTAAGAAAAACAGTCCCAATTTGCCTAACCTCTCCTCGTAACTCAGACCTTCCATACCAGGCAGCATCCTGGTAAACCTCCTCTGCCCTCTCTCCAGAGTCTCCACGTCCTTCCAGTAATAGGGTGACCAGAACTGGACGCAGTATTCCAAATGAGGTCTAACCAACGTTTTATACAACTGCAACATTAAAGACCAGCTCTTGTATTCTATACCTCTTCCTATAAAGGTTTGCATACCATATGCTTTCTTCACAACCTTCTCCACTTGCTCTGCCACCTTCAGAGACTTGTGCACCTGCACCCCCAGGTCCTTCTGCGTTTCTATACTCTTAATAGGCCTTAATAGAGAATTGCCTTTATCATTTACCTTCCCACTACATTCTTTGTCCCAAAATGCATCACCTCGCATTCATCAGGATTGAATTCCATCTGCCATCTGTCTGCCCAAGCTACCAGCCTATCTATGTTCTGCTGCATCACCTGACAATGCTCCTCACTATCCGCAAGTCCAGCGATCTTTGTATCGTCTGCAAACTTGCTGATCACTCCACTTACTTCCTTGTCCAATTCATTTATATATATTAGAAAGTAATATTTTGAGTAATTAAAGCTTTGATTAATATTTGCAATCAAATCAAATGCGATAGAATCTGTAGGGCTGCAAATTTTATTGATAATTGAATCGATGTGATGAATTCTAGTGAACCATGAACTCATGTACCATCAGATAATCATTTACACAGTGCTCAATGTGGCTGGAACACATCATTCACAGACAATTTCCTATTGTGTCCTTCGGGCTTATCGTCACAATTGCTTTTTAAAGTTGTATGAGTAGAAATCCATTCCGGTTATACGGCTGACTGTAGATTTTACACAGGCTATTATGTATTATCCCAGCCAGTGATATAGATTATACGTAGCAAGGGATGGGATAATGTTGAAGATGTTGGCTGATAGGATTAAGGAGAATCCTAAAGCTTTCTTTCGATATGTTAAGAATAGAAGATTGGTTAGGGCAAGATTAGGGCCAGTCATAGACAGCAGTGGGAAGTTGTGCGTGGAGCCTGACGAGATTGGTGAGGCACTGAATAAATATTTCTCTTCGGTATTCACGCAGAGTGCTGGAAATGTAGCTATGGAGAGCACTGAGGTACAGGGTTGCAAATTGGGAAGTATTGTAGTAGATAGGGAGGATGTGTTAGAAATACTCGAGGGTTTGAAGTTGGATAAGTCCCCTGGGCCGGACGGGATTTACCCTAGGATTCTCTGGGAGGCAAGAGAGGAGATTGCAGAGCCTCTGGCTCTGATCTTCAGGTCCTCGTTGGTTACGGGTGTGGTTCGGAGGACTGGAGGATGGCGAATGTGGTCCCATTGTTTAAGAAGGGGAAGAGAGACCTTCCTGGGAATTATAGGCCAGTGAGTCTTACTTCTGTGGTGGGCAAGGTATTGGAGAGAATTATTAGGGATAGGATTTAGAGTTATTTAGAGAGAAATGAATTGATTGGGGATAGTCAGCATGGTTTCGTGAAGGGTAGGTCATGCCTTACTAACCTCAGTGAGTTTTTTGAGAAAGTGACCAGAGAGGTGGATGGGGGTAAGGCGGTTGATGTAGTATATATGGACTTTAGTAAGGCTTTTGATAAGGTGGCCCATGGAAGACTTCTACAGAAAATGCATATGTGTGGAATAGAGGGTGATTTAGCTAATTGGATTAGAAATTGGCTGGCAGATAGAAGACAGAGGGTGGTGGTTGATGGGATATATTCATCGTGGAGTTCGGTGACGAGTGGTGTGCCTCAGGGGTCTGTTTTGGGGCCCCTGCTGTTTGGAATTTTTATAAATGAGCTGGATGAGGGTATTGAGGGATGGATCAGTAAATTTGCAGATGATACTAAAGTTGGTGGTGTGGTAGATAGTGGAGAGGGGTGTTTTAGTTTACAGAGTGACTTGGACAAGTTGCAGAGCTGGGCCGAGAGGTGGCAAATGGAGTTTAATGTGGAAAAGTGTGAGGTGATGCACTTTGGCAGGAACAATAAAGGTGTAGAGTATAGGGCTAATGGTAGGGCTCTTAATAGTGTTGAGGAACAGAAGGATCTTGGTGTATGTGTCAATAGATCCCTGAAAGTAGGCAGTCAAGTGGATAAAGTTGTTAAGAATGCATATGGAGTCTTAGCTTTTATTGGTAGGGGGATTGAATTTAGGAGCCGCAGCATCATGTTGCAACTGTACAAAACTCTAGTGCGGCCGCACTTGGAGTATTTTGTGCAGTTGTGGTCCCCACATTATAAGAAAGATGTGGAGGCATTGGAGAGGGTACAGAGGAGGTTTACCAGGATGTTGCCTGGTATGGAGGGCAGGTCCTATGAAGAGAGGTTGAAGGATTTGAGGTTGTTTTCGTTAGAAAGGAGGCGGCTAAGATGGGATCTTATTGAAGCATATAAGATGATTAGAGGTTTAGATGGGGTGGACAGTGATAGCCTTTTTCCTAGGATGGAGAAAGCTAGCACGAGGGGACACAGCTTTAAATTAAGGGGTATGAGTTATATGACGGATATCAGAGGTAGGTTCTTTACTCAAAGAGTGATTAGGGAGTGGAATGCCCTGCCTGCAGCTGTTGTAGATGCGCCAAGTTTGGTGGCGTTTAAGAGGTTAATTGATAAGTATATGGAAGAGAAGGGAATGGTTTAGTTTTGAGGGGCATTGCTTTTTATTTTGGTCGGCACAACATCGAAGGCCGAAGGGCCTGTTCTGTGCTGTATTGTTCTATGTTCTATGTTCTATGTACTCTTTGGAGTTGAGAAGGCTGAGAGGGGATCTTATAGAAACGTATAAGATAATGAAGGGGATGGATAAGGTAGAGTTTGAGAGACTCTTAGCTTAGCAAAGATAGCAGGACTCGAGAGCACAGCCTCAGGATTAGGGGGGGATGGTTCAGATCAGAGTTGAGGAGGAATTTCTTCACGCAAAGAGTGGTGAATCTTTGGAATTCTCTGCCTAATGAAGTGGTGGAGGCTTCCTCACTGAATATGTTCATAGGTTTAGTGGATAGGTTTCTGATTGACAAGGGAATTAAGGATTATTGGGAGAAAGCGGGAAAGTGGAGCTGAACCACTACAGATCAGCCATGATTTTATTGAATGGCACAGCAGGCTCGAAGGGCTGGATGGCTGACTCCTGCTCCTATTTCTTATGTTCTTATGTTTTTATGAAAAAACACTCTTATTCTCAAATTCCTGTGCAAACTACAGAGAAAATTGAAGAATAACTTTTATAAAATGACTGATTTGCTGAATAAGGCATTGTTTTCCGTATGGATGTTTGATTGCATTTCACCACAAAGAAAATATTCCATACCTGCTAATCTTGTCGTAAACAAGTGTTTCTTCATCGCAACTCAACTCTTGGCCAACTGTTGCTGAGCTTCTAGCATCGCCATGACTAATATTTTCTATTTGCTCACATCTTACGTGATGCATCTTTGTAACTACAGGGACAGATACACTCCCAAACTTCATCTAACATTGAATCTCTCCATTGCAGATGAGATCTTTGGGCCCATCACCTTCATGGAGCTCCAGACAGACATTTTAGCTAGGCCTTGTTCATGCAACTCCACACTTTCAACAAGGTTAATCTATCTGACCTTGAACTCATTGGATTGTAGAAAGAATTGTGATCACTCGTTGGAAACCCATACAAAGACGGGTGGAATTTACAAGCTCCACACAGACACTCACCGAAGGTCGGAAGTGAAATCAGATCCTTGGTACAGTGGGGATTAGTGGGGTTAATAGGTGAGGATATAGGGAGAAGGTCTGGATAGAATGATCCATCAGAGAATATGTGCGGACTCGTTGGATGGAATGAAATCCATCCACTCTGTCCATATACTTCGATTTTCTGCGCAAATGTTTCCTTTTTTCCACACGTGAAGCACCTTGGAATTCCCTCATGGAATGGGATATAGACTGTCATGATTGGAAGAATGCTATTCTCCTTTTACTTTTTGACCTTGATCACTCAAACTAGACAGTTCTTGTAAACAATCCTAACTTCACATATTCACACGGCTTTTCTATGAATAATTTGGTGGTTGTGCTGAAAAGAATGTGCAACGATTCACGCTCTTTCTCAACCATCTTGTCTCCGGTTGATCACAACATCATAGAATGATTACACAGTAGAAAGTGACCAGCTGTTCATTCCTCTCGGGGCTGGTTCTGTTTGAGAGAATCCACTGCCTCACCCATTAACCCTCGACCACCATTTTTTTCCTTCAAATCATTTTCATATTCATTAAGAAGTCACAATGGAAGTGACTCTATTGCACTCTGAGAGATGACACGCTATAGTCTATATGCTTGCTTTATCAAAGAATGTTTTTCTTTCTGATCATCATTTTATGTTAATCAATCTTCTTCACTTTGACTTTCCCTGCTACTCTCTCATTCTCCCCTCCTCTTCATCCATCAATCACGCTATCTCTCCATGTCACACTTAAACTATCTCATCAATTTGGGCAGCATGTTCAAAATTTCCCAATTGATGTCATTGTTTATTTCTTGGTTACTGCCCTCTGAAGCGGATTTGTTCTCTCACTGGCCACCTATCAGGTGGACTCTATTTTTGCCTAAGGACACAGTGTTCTTTTTACTGAGCTGGAAATCCAGGGTAGATAATCGGGTCCACTTCAGGACATGATATACAAAGATTCTGTTTAAACTTGGACCTGCCAATCTGTCAACATTTGATTCATTACAACAGTTGTATATTATGTTCGGGAGAGTTTAAAGAAAGTGTCTCACCATTTCACAAGATGCGAGAAAGGAACGAACATTGAGTGTGAAACAATGGGTCAATATTCCTGTCTGCGGAAAGGATGTTGCTTCCATAATAGAGCCTGCATTAGAAAAGTGATGTGACACAGGCAGCAACAGCTGTAGATGTTGGAGACTTCAGAAGGTCGAGTTGGAGAATCCATTTGATAACTGTTTTCAGTTGGATTTCACCTTGTCAAATCCAATACTCCATCATGCAGGATGGAGATCGTTGTGAAGCCCAACTCTTCCCATCATTTTCTTTTCCATGTGTCATCATACAGTGGGCAAACAATGCAGAGTTGTCTCCACCTTTCCTGCACTCTTCATTTAACCATTGTCGACAGGATGGTAATGGTTTATCAGGTCATGGTAGGCATGAAGTTAGTCTGAACTGAACACAGTTTTCCTGCTGATGGCCCACAAAGCATCGCTCATGTTTCATCTGCTGCACTGTCCGATTAAAACATTTCCATACCATTCAACACATGGTCCGTGTGATACTTGTGGGGAATTCCCTTCACCTTCAGAATGGCTTTGTTCTTCCATAACACTCAAATGTCCAGTATCGCAGGCTGCTTGTTCAGTAAGAACTCAGTAAGAATTTAGCAACACCAATTTATAATCCAACCGATTTATTTGATAGTAAAAAAAGCGAGCTTTCGACTCTTGTGTCCAGGGCATTCCTCTCTTCGTCCAGAGATACCATTAATTTCTGTGCTGTTTCTAATTTCATTGGAAAATAATGTTTCCAATATCACTCCGCCAATAGTCCAATCTTCAACTCTAGCAGCTCACATCCAAATAATCTCAGCAGTCGCATATATCCGACATTTCCTGATTTTCACAGCTCTTTCCACCCCCTGCTCCCACGTGGTCAGGTCCCGATTAATCATGCGTTGATTTCCCGTTGCTTGTTTGGAATTTAACGACTACTGGATAAACATGTGGATGAGTTTGGAATAGTGAAGGTTAGACGGGCTTTAGATTGGTTTCACAGATCGGCTCAACATCGAGGGCAGAAGGTCCTGTACTGTGCTGTAATGTTCTATGTTCTATGAATGGATTAAAGCACTGCAACCAATCTACAAATCTCTCCGTATTTTTCTTAACTTGTACATTAGTTGTGAACATTGTTTGGTGACGAAATTATGCTCAACACATCTGGTTCAATAATGTCCATTTTGGAAGTGACCCTCACCCAACCTGGTCAACACGTCACTCCAAATCGACAGATACGTGGTTAACTCGGGAATGCCCTCTGAAATGGCCTCACAAGTCTGCATTCTTTGGGCAATAAGGGACTGATAATAAATATGCCCGAGATAGCAACTGCCATATACCAAGAACGAATATGTATGAAATGCAATTTTGGAACTCATTGAAATGCAGTGTGTGTTTCAAGAGTTCAATATTGTTCCCTCCAGCTGTTGTCAAAAGTGACCATTTTGAACCGTACTTCTGTCTATTAAATGTTTACCAAGCAAGTGAATTCTATCACTCATCAGGTGTTTTTCTGTCTGAGCACATTTAACATGTTATCGGGGTCCGATACAAAAAGGTCAGCCAGACAATTGGACCTGGCAATTCACTTTATCTACCTGTGGATGAGTCAAAAAGCTACATACCGCTCGGTGTCAAAATATCAGCCATTTCAATTATAAACAAAGGGGACTTGCGTTGGGAGTTTGGTCAAAAACTGTGGGAAACTAATTTTCATAATTTTGGTTCTTAGATATTGATTTTATTGGGAATTATACAAAGACAAATCATTTTGTACATACAAAGAGCAACACAGCACGGGAAACAGGCCTTTCGGCCCAACGAGCCCACGCCACTGTCCTAACGTCTTAATGACATATAATGACTTTAGGCTATGCCTATTGTTGAAGATTCCCATATAGGGACCAATATAGGGACAATATGTTACACAATCAGCCTAAGAGCACATTTTTGGGATGTGGGAGGAAACCGGAGCACCCAGAGGAAACCCACGCAAACATGGGGAGAACGTGCAAACTCCCGCAGACACAGGCCCAAATCCATGTGTCTGCATAGCAACAGCGATAGTCTCTGAGCTGTCATGTTGCCCATCAGATGGTCCAGTTTAAGCATACACTGACGACGTGAAGCACTAGGCAACTCCTGAAACAACCTCCAAAAGCAGCTCTCGCACGACCTGCCGCATGCATGCCCCTTGTTGGTCAACGAGGTGGACCGAATTGCCTGCAGAAACAAATGAGACTTAATGAAACATGCTAAAAACTAAGGCATCCCTGAAACGAAACTAAAAGATAGTCTAATACTATTTGGTCCTCCCAATATTTAGGCAGTCCTGCCTTATCCCTCTATCCGAAGACTGCTCATGTGGCTGTCCAAGAGACCCTTAAACAACCCTAGTGTGTCTGCTCCCACCACCTTACTCGGCAGTGCATTCCACACCCCCACTACCCTTTGTGTGAAAAACTGCCCTCTAATATTCGTCTTATACATAGCCCCCCTCACCCTGAGCCCGTGACTCTCGTTCTATCCATTTCTAATCGTGGAAAAAGCTTACCACCATTTACTCTATCTATACCCCTCATAATCTTATATACCTCTAAAAGATCCCCTCTCACCCGACGTCTTTCAAGGGAAAACAACCCCAGTGTTTTCAATCTTTCCTCGTAAGACAGCCCTTCCATACCAGGCAGCATCCTGTAAATCTCCTCTGCACTCTCTCCAGGGCCTCTTCATCCTTCGGGTAGTACGGCGACCAGAACTGGACGCAGTACTCCAGATGTGGCCTAACCAACGTTCTATACACCTGCAACATCAGACTCCTACTCTTGTATTCTATACCTCTTCCTATGAAGGCTAACATACTATACGCTTTTTTTTAACCACATTCTCCACCTGTACCGACACCTTCAGAGACTTGTGAACTTGCACCCCCAGGTCACTCTGCATCTCTATACTCCGGATAGTTTTACCTTTTATCCTACAACTCCACTGTACATTATTCCGGCCAAAATGCATCACCTCGTATTTATTGGGATTAAATTCCATTTGCCATCTATCTGCCCAATCTACCAGCCTATCTATGTCCTGTTGTATTGCCTGGCACTGCTCCACAGTCCCCGCCAATCCAATCATCTTAGTGTCATCAGCAAATCTGCTGATCACACCACCTACCACCTCTTCCAAGTCATTTATATACACCACAAATAGAAGGGGCTCTAGAAGCTTCAGTGTTTTACAATGCATCGAGATCTGGCTATCCTCGTATATGAATAACAGAAGTTATTATGCAGATACAGCAAGGAACAAGGACAGCAGTGGGAATCTTGACATTAATTTCAATGCAGTACAATTTTTAATAAAACATGTTGCTATGTTTTATTAATAAAACAAATGTTGCTATGAATTTATTAATATTTAGTAAGACAGTACTGAAAATATTGTGTATATTTTGGACTCTGAAAAGAGGAGAAATGTAGGTGCATTTGATTTGGAGTTTCCCTCGGTTTATGGATGATCGCATTTACATGAAGTGCTGCCGTTCGACCTGTTTGCGAATGGGCTTTGTAGCTGAAGCATCACTTGGATGCAAGAGGGAGAGAGTTTTGTGTGCAGCATGTTGCATAATTCATCATCTCACAGATTAAGGAAGCGCAGTCAGAGAAGGATTGAATGACAAGCCGTCAAAAAAAGGGGACAGGAGTCAGGAAATCTCAGGAGTGCATCTGACTCAGTTAGCATTTTTCTGTGTTGGAAAACAGTGAGCGTGGCAGTTCCTGTGGATTTGCAAAGTTTATAAATGATTAGTTCGCTCAGATTCAAAGGTGTCACAGATGTGACTGAACAAAGGCGTATTGCTTCCCTTGTGCCAGAGTTCATGATGTCTCTGAACGGTTATATGATATTATGAAGGAGAATATTGGCCAGCAAGAGGTCGTTGTTCGTATTTGTAGTAAGGACGTAGAGAGAAGGAGGAATGACTTCGTGCAGCACAGATTATGGGAGCACTGAGGTGGATTGAATAGCCAAGTAGACTAACTCTACTTGTTATCAAGATATCACTGGAAGCTATTGGTGAAAACTTGCAGGAAAACAGTACTGAAGATCGACATTGTCTTCACAGACAGACAATCAATGCTGCTCTCATATTCAGGGAGAGGTCATTGCCCACACAGTTCTAAACAGTACCACAAAAAGTTTGACCTATTACTCACGTTTACATAACTTTGTCCAAACTCATCTTCTGCATGGAACAGTAGAGGCCCTTCGGCCCTCGATGTTGTGCCACCCAGTGGAACCAATCTATGACCTTCTAACCTAAACTATTATCGGTACATTGGCCTTTATAAATCGGAGTATCGAGTATAAAAGTTGGAGTGTTATGGTGAGATTATATAAGGCATTCATGAGGCTGAATTTAGAGTATTGCATACAGTTCTGGTCACCTAGTTACAGGAAGGACGTAAATAAGGTTGGAAGAGTGCAGAGAAGGTTTAAATGTATGTTGTCGGGTCTTGAGAAGCTGAGTTACAGAGAGAGATTGAATAGGTTAGGACTTTATTTCTGGAGAGTAGAAGAATGAGGGGAGATTTGATAGAGGTGTATAAGATCTTGATGGGTATAGATGGAGTGAATGCAAGCAGGTTTTTCCACTGAGGCTAGAGGAGAAAAAGAAAACAGAGGGCCTGGGTTAAAGATGAAAGGAGAAAAGATTAAAGGTAATATTGGGGGAGGGTCTTCTTCACACAGACAGTAGTGGGAATGTGGAATGAGCTGCCGGATAAAGTGGTAAATACGGAGTTACTTTTAATATTTAAGAAAAACTTGGACGTGATCGTGGATGAGAGGGGTGTGGAGGGATTTGGTTCAAGTACAGGTCAGTGGGACAAGGCAAAAAATGGTTCGGCGCTGACAAGAAGGGCCAAAAGGCCTGTAATTTTCTACGGTTCCATGGTTCTATGGAATACACGGATCCAGCCCCATCCACCATAAGAAGCATAGTGTGTGGGACACGGATAACACAAAATTCCTTTGATCTTGGCAGGATTTTCAACCTTGAATAGAGTGCGGCCGGAAAATCCCACACGTGTAAATTTTGAGGCTACAGCACATACAAGTGTGGGATTTTCGGGCTACACTCTACTCAAGGCCAGAAAATCCTGCCAATTGATGAATGGAAAGTGTAACAATGGTGGGACATATCAACACAGATCTCTATTCATTCCAACTGACTTCGCTGCCCTTAACTAATATCAGAAAACTGTGGAGAGATGCAAAATTTCTCAGAAGTGAAAGTATTGAAGAATTAGAATAAATGGATATTTCAACATATCTTTCAACTGCTCTCTGAATCTGCTTGTGTCACTGCATAAATGGCAGTGTTTGTGCAGCAACTCAGTACCTGCAACATGTAGCCTATTTCCATCACAAGATAAGGCACGTAAAAATCCTCATAGCCCAGAAACCACATCCGCCTCCAGATAGAATGAAACATATACAATGCCCACAGAACAATGAAGTTGGCTGAGATAACAAATAGCAGAATAATAGATTTTCTTCGACTCTCCATCTCTGCATCTTGCACACGCTCCCAATTTCCATGAGAACAGAGTCGCCTGCGGGCTCTGTTGCTGACTATAATATGATAAACTGTCAAAATGTTGAGAATTAGGATTACAATAAATGGGACACATGGGTTCAAAATGTTGTGCACAAATACAATTGCTCCCCACACTGGTGAGTCCATAACATCAAGAAATATGCCACAAAACCAGGGGTCGTTGGCTCCATAATATTCAAAAATTAGCATGAAATACCAGGAAATATTCTTCAAGCAGCTCAGCACAGTCACTGTTGCCAGAACCACTGCCGCTGTTCGCCTGGTGCAATATTTACCTTTGAGTTGCTGAGTGCAAATAACCACAAATTGATCAAATGTGAATGTGACAGTGAACCAGACACAGCAATCTGTGGCTGCATAAAGCAGGACGGTGTGAATATTACACACGTTGAGAGACCAAATGAAGTAAAACTGTTCATAGAAAACAATTGGAATTTGTCTCAATATCAAGTCAAATATAATGACGAGTAAATCTGCAATGGCCATGGCTACCAGGTAATGAGTGACACAATCAGAGAGACCACATTGTTTTTGTAACAGAATCACAATCGTCAATGAGACAACTGTAAGGGAATAAAACACAATAATGGAGTTAAACATCTGAAGATCTGGCTGAGAAATGTCTGATTAATTGATGAAATATTAACCACGTGACGGTATCCAGTGATATGTCAAAATAATTTGAAATGATACATAGAGTCGTAAAGCTTTACAACATAGAAACAGGCCATTTGGCACAAATAGAACATAGAAAAAAAACATAGCTCAAACAGACCCCTCGGCCCACAAGTTGCAAAGAACACATCTCTCCCTAATAGGCTTACCTACAAACTCAATCCTCCCAAGTGCTACGTACTCATCCAGAAGACTTTTTTTATAAATCTGTCTCCACCACCACTGCTGGCAGCCAATTTCACACAACTCCCATCCTCTAAGTGAAAAATGTCCTATGCCACTTTCTGTTTACCCATGAAGCTACTCCCAATTGCCTGTGTTTATCTCATATCTATGCCAACCTTGCCTTCGTAATGTTTGTTTTAAGACAAAGTAGTACCCGCCTCTACTGATACCTCTGGCAGCATGTTCCAGACACTTACCACCCGCTAGATACTGTTTTAAATCTCCCCTCTCACCTGAAACAATTAGCCTCTAGTTTTAGACTTTTTCTACCTCTATGCCATTCATTATTTTATAAACTTCTATAGATCACCCCGAAGCCTCCCACGTTCCAGAGGAAAAAAAAACTCCGTCTATCTAGTCTGTCCTCATAACGCAAAGCATCAGGTCCCTGAAGAAAGCTAGTAAATATTTTCTGCACTTGTCTTAGTTTAATAATCTGTTGTATAACATAGTGCCCAGAATTGTACACAGTTGAGAGATCAGCACTTTGCTGTGAAAACAAAAATGTTCTTCTGGATACTTTTGTATCTCTCCCTTTTCACCTTAAATTAAACCAATGTTTTAGTGCTGTTTTAGAACATAGAACATAGAACATAGAACATTACAGCACAGAACAGGCTCTTCAGACTTCGATGTTCCGCCGACCAACATAAGAAGCAATGCCCCTCCAAACTAAACCATTCCCTTCTCTTCCACATACTTATCAACTAACCTCTTAAACGCCACCAAACTTGGGCGCATCGACAACTGCCTTTGGGTAAAGAACCTACCTCTGATATCCGTCCTATAACTATCACCCCTTAATTTAAAGCTGTGTCCCCTCGTGCTAGCTTTCTCCATCCTAGGAAAAAGGCTATCACTGTCCACCCTATCTAAACCTCTAACCATCTTATATGTTTCGATAAGGTCTCCTCTTAGCCTCTTCCTTTCTAACGAAAACAACCTCAAATCCCTCAGCCTCTCCTCATAAGACCTGCCCTCCATACCAGGCAACATCCTGGTAAACCTCCTCTGTACCCTCTCCATGCCTCCACATCTTTCTTATAATGTGGGGACCAGAACTGCACACAATACTCCAAGTGCGGCCGCACTAGAGTTTTGTACAGTTGCAACATGACGTTGCGGCTCCGAAATTCAATCCCCTTACCAATAAAAGCCAAGACTCCATATGCCTTCTTAACAACCTTCTCGACTTGACTGCCTACTTTCAGGGATCTATGCACATACACACCAAGATCCCTCTGTTCATCTAGACTACTAAGAATCCTACCATTTGCCCTATACTCTACACATTTATTATTTCTGCCATGGTGCATTACCTCACACTTTTCCACATTAAACTCCATTTACCACCTCTCGGCCCAGCTCTGCAACTTGTCCAAGTCTCTCTGCAAACTATCTACCACTCCACCGACTTAAGTGTCATCTGCAATTTTACTAATCCATCCTTCAATACCCTCATCCAGATCATTTATAAAAATTACAAACAGCAGGGGCCCCAAAACAGACCCCTGAGGTACACCACTTGTCACCGAACTCCAAGATGAGTATCTCCCATCAACCACCACCCTCTGTCTTCTATCTGCTAGCCAATTCCTACCCCAATTAGCTAAATCACCCTCTATCCCATACATCTGCATTTTCTGCAGAAGTCTTCCATGGGCCACCTTATCAAACGCCTTACTAAAGTCCATATATACCACATCAACCGCCTTAACCCCCATCCACCTCCTTAGTCACTTTTTCAAAAAACTCAATAAGGTTAGTAAGGCACGACCTACCCTTCACAAAACCATGCTGACTATCCCCAATCAATTCATTTCTCTCCAAATAACTATAAATCCTAGCCCTAATAATTCTCTCCAATACTTTGCCCACAACAGAAGTAAGACTCACTGGCCTATAATTCCCAGGAAAGTCTCTCTTCCCCTTCTTGATCAACGGGACCACATTCGCTATCCTCCATCCTCCGGAACCACACCCGTAACCAACGACGACCTGAAGATCAGAGCCAGAGGCTCTGCAATCTCCTTTCTTGCCTCCCAGAGAATCCTAGGGTAAATCCCGTCCGGCCCAGGGGACTTATCCAACTTCAAACCCTTGAGAATATCTAGCATATCCTTCCTATCTACTTCGATACCTTCGCGTTTTCTACCCTGTACCTCAGTGTTCACCATAACTACATTTACATCACCCTTCGTGAATACCGAAGAGAAATATTTATTCAGTACCTCTCCAATCTCCTCAGGCTCCACGCACAACTTCCCACTGCTGTCTATGACTGGCCCGAATCTTGTCCTAACCAATCTTCTATTCTTAACATATCTAAAGAAAGCTTTAGGATTCTCCTTAATCCTATCAGCCAAAGTCTTCTCGTGTCCTCTCTTAGCTCTCCTCAATTCACTCTTTCGCTCCCTCCTGGCTAATCTATAGCTATCCATTGCACTAACCGAGCCTTCAAGCCTCATCCTGACATAAGCCTCCTTTTTCCTTTTAACCAGCAAATCAACTTTTTTCGTACACCAAGGTTCTCTTACTCGACCATTTTCTCCTTGCCTGACAGGGACATACTTATCAAGGACTCGCAGCAGCTGCTCCTTGAATAAGCTCCACATTCCAGATGTTCCAGTCCCTGTAGTTTCCTAGTCCAATCTATGCACCCTAATTCTCTCCTGATGGCCTCATAATTACCCTTCCCCCAGCTATAACTACTGCCCCCAGCTACATGCCTATCATTATCCTTCACTAAGGTGAACGTAACCGAATTGTGGTCACTATCACCAAAATGTTCACCAACTTCCAAGCCTAACACCTGGTCTGGCTCATTGCCCAGCACCAAATCCAATGTAGCCTCACCTCTAGTTGGCCTATCTACATACTGAGTCAAAAAAACTTCCTGCACACTCTGTACGAAAACTGACCCCTCTAACGAGCTAGAGCTATAGCTATTCCAATCAATATTAGTAAAGTTAAAGTCCCCCATAACAATTACCCAATTACTTTCACTCCTGACCAGAATTGACTTGGCAATCCTTTCCTCAACCTCTCTAGAACTTTTAGGAGGTCTACAAAAGACTCCCAACAGGGTGACCTCTCCTTTCCTGTTTCTAGTCTCAGCCCATACTACCTCAACAGAGAACATAGAACATTACAGCACAGAACAGGCCCTTCGGCCTTCGATGTTGCGCCGACCAATATAAAAAGCAATGCCCCTCCAAACTAAACCATTCCCTTCTCTTCCATATACTTATCAACTAACCTCTTAAACGCCACCAAACTTGGCGCATCTACAACTGTTGCAGGCAGGGCATTCCACTCCCGAACCACCCTTTGGGTAAAGAACCTACCTCTGATATCCGTCCTATAACTATCACCCCTTAATTTAAAGCTGTGTCCCCTCGTGCTAGCTTTCTCCATCCTAGGAAAAAGGCTATCCTGTCCACCCTATCTAAACCTCTAATCATCTTATCTGTTTCGATTAGGTCCCCTCTTAGCCGCCTCCTTTCTAACGAAAACAACCTCAAATCCCTCAGCCCCTCTTCATACGACCTGCCCTCCATACCAGGCAACATCCTGGTAAACCTCCTCTGTACCCTCTCCAATGCCTCCACATCTTCTTATAATGTGGGGACCAGAACTGTACACAATACTCCAAGTGCGGCCGCACTAGAGTTTTGTACAGTTGCAACATGACGTTGCGGCTCCGAAATTCAATCCCTCTACCAATAAAAGCCAAGACTCATATGCCTTCCTAACAACCTTCTCGACCTGACTGCCTACTTTCAGGGATCTATGCACATACACACCAAGATCCCTCTGTTCATCTAGACTGCTAAGAATACTACCATTTGCCCTATACTCTACACATTTATTGTTTCTGCCATAGTGCATTGCCTCACACTTTTCCACATTAAACTCTATTTTCCACCTCTCGGCCCAGGTCTGCAACTTGTCCAAGTCCCTCTGCAAACTATAACACCCCTCTTCACTATCTACGAAGAGAAGTCCTCATCAAACTTCTTCTCTGTCACTGTGATACAGCCTTTGACTAATAATGCCACTGCTCCCCCCCTTCTACCTCCTTCTCTACTCCGACTAAAGCATTTGAACCCCGGAACGTGCAACATCCATTCTTGTCCCTGCTCTACCCAAGTCTCTGAAATGGCCACAACATCGAAGTTCCAGGTACTGGTCCAAGCTGCATGTTCCTCCCCATTTTTGCGAATACTCCTTGCATTAAAGTATACGCATTTCAAGCCATGCCCTACCCCACCCGTATGCTGCTGTGTTTTACAGCTTTCCTCTGTGACCCCCTTTCTCTCATCCCTCTTAGCACCCCAACTATTTAGGATCCCACCTCCCCCCGAATAATTTTGTGACAGATTATGTTCTCTGCTTGCAACGTGTGATTTTGTTACGTTCAGCCTTTCATTTTCTGATTGCAATTATTTGGAAAACTCCACATGGTGTTTTCGAGGTGGAAAGTGTTCAAAGTTATGTTCTAAATGTTTTTGCACTCAAAATTTGAGATATGGCTGGACGTTAACCCATTTAAAATGTTTATGGATTGTCTTTGCAATGAACAGTTACATAAAGTGAGAAAAGTGAGCAGATTAGAACGCATAATTTTTCATTGGACACTTTGATCTCATCTGGCTGAAATATCGAGAGAGAACATTACGTAGCAGTACAGGCCCTTCGGCCCTCGACCAGTGGAACTAATCTAATGACCCTCCAAGATAAGCTATTCCTATATTATCCATGTGCCTATCCACTGAGCGTTTTGAATGCCCTAAAGTTGGCGAGTCCACATCTCCTTCAAGCAGGGCATTCCACGCCCTTACTACTCTCTGAGTAAAGAACCCACTTCTGACATCCGTTCTACATCTACCACTCCCTAATTTAAAGCTTTTCCCCTCGTGTTAGCCATCTCCATCCAAGGAAAAAGGCTCTCACTGCCCAACCTATCTAACCCTCTGATTATCTTGTATGCCTCAATTAGGTCACCTCTTAACCTTCTTCTGTCTAACGGAAATAACCTCAAGGCCCTCAGCCTTTCCTCGTAAGACCTTCCCCCATATCAGGCAACATCCTGGTAAACCTCCTCTGCACCCTTTCCAACGCTTCTACAACAAAGTTTCTTCACATGTAGGCTAACATTCATACTGCAAGGACGTTACTGTGTAAATCCCCGGATCACCACATTCTGGCGTCTGCTCAGGTACACGCAGGGAGAAATAAGAATGCCCAATGCATTAAACCTGCACCTGCTTGGGCTGGAGGATGAAACTACAGCAGCTGGAGAACAGTCACTCCGGGAGAATGTGCAGAATCCACACAGAGAGGAATCCATGCTGAAATAGAACATAGAACATAGAACATAAAAGCGCAGAAGAGGCCCTTCGGCATTCGATGTTGCGCCGACCAATTATGAAAAAAGCAGTGAAACTCCAAACTAAACCATTCCCTTCTCTTCCATAAACTTATCAACTAACCTCTTGAACACCACCAAACTTGGCGCATCTACAACTGCCGCAGGCAGGGCATTCCACTCCCTAACCAGCCTCTGGGTAAAGAACCTACCTCTGATATCCGTCCTATAACTATCACCCCTTAATTTAAAGCTGTGTCCCCTCGTGCTAGTTTTCTCCATCCTAGGAAAAAGGCTATCACTGTCCACCCTATCTAAACCTCTAATCATCTTATATGTTTTGATAAGGTCTCCTTTTAGCCGCCTCCTTTCTAACGAAAACAACCTCAAATCCCTCAGCCTCTCCTCATAAGACCTGCCTTCCATACCAGGCAACATCCTGGTAAACCTCATCTGTACCCTCTCCAATGCCTCCACATCTTTCTTATAATGTGGGGACCAGAACTGCACACAATACTCCAAGTGCGGCCGCACTAGAACTTTGTACAGTTGCAACATGACGTTGCGGCTCCGAAATTCAATCCCCCTACCAATAAAAGCTAAGAGTCCGTATGCCTTCTTAACAACCTTATCGACTTGATTGCCAACTTTCAGGGATCTATGCACACATACACCAAGATCCCTCTGTTCATCAACACTATTAAGAGTCCTACCATTAGCCCTATACTCTATACATTTGTTATTCCTGCCAAAGTGAATTACCTCACACTTTTCCGCATTAAACTCCATTTGCCACCTCTCGGCCCAGCTCTGCAACTTATCCAAGTCTCTCTGCAAACTAGAACACCCATCTTCACTATCTATCACTCCTCCGACTTTGGTGTCATCCGCAAATTTACGAATCCATCCTTCAATACCCTCATCCAGATCATTTATAAAAATTACAAACAGCAGGGCCCCAAAACAGACCCCTGAGGTACACCACTTGTAACCGAACTCCACGATGAATATCTCCCATCAACCACCACCCTCTGTCTTCTATCTGCTAGCCAATTCCTAATCCAATTAGCTAAATCACCCTCTATCCCATACATCTGCGTTTTCTGCAGAAGCCTTCCATGGGCCATCTTATCGAACGCCTTACTAAAGTCCATATATACCACATCAACCGCCTTACCCCCATCCACCTCTTTGGTCACTTTTTCAAAAAACTCAATGAGGTTAGTAAGGCACGACCTACCCTTCACAAAACGATACTGACTATCCCAATCAATTCATTTCTCTCTAAATAACTATAAATCCTATCCCGAATAATTCTCTCCAATACTTTGTCCACAACAGAAGTAAGACTCACTGGCCTATAATTCCCTGGAAAGTCTCTCTTCCCGTTCTTGAACAATGGGACCACATTCGCTATCCTCTAGTCTTCCAGAGGAGCCGGGGCGACTTACGAGAACTCCAATTTTTAACAATTGGTTCACGCTGCAGCCCTGGTTCCTGCAAAAAGCGAATTTAACACACGAAAATGTCCCATGGTGTATAAGGGAAGTGAGACTAATACCATCACTGATGATGTTTTTCTAATGTATCCTCATTATTGGAGTACATTACCAATAGACTAACTGTTAATCAAAGAGGGGCCTTTCAAAGGGAGATTTGAAATGAGTAATGTGTTGGAGAGATGGAGAAGTTCTGGAGTAAGTTCCAAAACATGACAGCCAGCTCAAAACATAGGCACCCAGTTATAGAATGAGTAATCTGAGAATCATAGTGTGTTAGAATTGGGGAGAAGCAGAAATCTCCAAGGTTTGTTGAACTGGAGCAGGGAGGGGCAGGGGAGAGATTTTAACATATTGGCAAGAAGCAGATCTCAGACTGTAAATTCTGTAATGAAACATGACAAGACATTAGCTGTTTTCTTTGATTCTGGCATGAATGTGAGGATAAGATGCTCCATACGAGGACTGATTATGTTAGCACACGCACAAGATTTTATTAAAGCAAATCATATGTCAACAATACAGTTTAAATTTAATGAGCAAGTTATTTTAGCTTTCAACAATTGAGTTATATAAACATAACGAGATCCAATTCTTAACTGCTGAACTATCTTGTAGTTAGGGCTAATGGTAGGATTCTTAATAGTATTGATGAACAGAGGGATCTTGGTGTATTTGTGCATAGATCCCTGAAAGTAGGCAGTCAAGTCGGTAAGGTTGTTAAGAAGGCATACGGAGTCTTAGCTTTTATTGGTAGGGGGATTGAATTTCGGAGCCGCAACGTCATGTTGCAACTGTACAAAACTCTAGTGCGGCCGCACTTGGAGTATTGTGTGCAGTTCTGGTCCCCACATTATAAGAAAGATGTGGAGGCATTGGAGGGTACAGAGGAGGTTTACCAGGATGTTGCCTGGTATGGAGGGCAGGTCTTATGAAGAGAGGCTGAGGGTTTGAGGTTGTTTTCGTTAGATAGGAGGCGGCTAAGAGGGGACCTAATCGAAACATATAAGATGATTAGAGGTTTAGATAGGGTGGACAGTGATAGCCTTTTTCCTAGGATGGAGAAAGCTAGCACGAGGGGACACAGCTTTAAATTACGGGGTGATATTTATAGGACGGATATCAGAGGTAGGTTCTTTACCCAAAGGGTGGTTCGGGAGTGGAATGCCCTGCCTGCAACAGTTGTAGATGCGCCAAGTTTGGTGGCGATTAAGAGGATAGTTGATAAGTTTATGGATGAGAAGGGAATGGTTTAGTTTGGAGGGTCATTGCTTTTTTCATAATTGGTCGGCGCAACATCGAAGGCCGAAGGGCCTGTTCTGTGCTGTAATGTTCTATGTTCTATGTTCTACCTCTATTAGAACATAGAACAATACAGCACAAACAGGACCTTCGGCCCACGAGTTGCGCCGATCACATCTACCAATCCACAGACCTATCTATAACCCCCTATCCTATTCTTTTCCATATACTCATCCAGAAGTCTTTTAAAAGACCCCAGTGAGTTTGCCTCAACAACCTCGAATTAGTTCGAATTTAACTCATATTTCTCAAAAAATTAAACTCCCCTTCACAAAATCAGTTCACAAACAGAAGACGAACTTCTTACCAATCCTAGAGACTATGATTTGATTTGATTTAATTTGATTTATCATTGTCACATGTAACAGTATACCGTGAAAAGTATTGTTTCTTGCGCACTCTACAAAGCATACCATTCATACCGAAGGAAACTGGAGAGTGTGAAATGTAGTGTTACGATCATAGCTACAGTGTGGTTAGAGACAAGCTTAATGCAAGATAGGCCTATTCTAAAATCTGATGGCAGCAGGGAAGAAAGTGCTCTTCAATCTGCCGCACGTGATATCAGAATTTTGATTTTTTTTCTCGATGGTAGAAGATGGAAGAGAGAATGTGTGGGATGAATGAAGTCCTTAATGATGCTGGTTGCTTTGACAAGGCAGCGGGTAGTGTAGACAATGGGTGGGAGTTGGATTTGCGTGATGGATGGGGCTACAATCACCATCTTCTGTATTTTCTGTGTGGTGTTTCGCAGAGCAACAGCCATACCTAGCTGCGGTGCCCCCATAGAGTCAGAGAGTCATAGATGTTCACAGCATCGAGAAAAGGCCCTTCAGCTCAACCTCTCCATGTCGCCGTTTTTTGAAATTCTAGTTAGCCCCACTTGCCGGCATTTAAAACCATCAGTAATTATATTTTGTATGGCGCAGTTGTAAGAGTTGAAATATATAGTGTATATAAAATTGGATCTTAATTTCTAATCAAACTAACAAACCACGCAGAAGATCTGCTTCAAGCTCTCAATCCCTGCAGTGCAAAGTCGACACAATATTCTACTTAACGTTAAAATAATGGGAATGGAAAATGAACATTTTGTGTGATCAAAGTGAAGTGATGTTTGAATTATTGTAGAGCGAATCTAGAAACCATGTGGAAATCGGATGCCGGGATCCGACTGCTTGCTCAGCCCCTTACACACGCATCTCCCTCAGGAATCTGATTCATCTGCGTCTGAGCATTGCACCTCCACCCGATCCCAATCGATGGGCTGCTTTGGACATTGATCCTTGAACATCTGCTGCACCTACAAATCAGAGAGGAGAAAAGATGAGTGTGAGAACAGAGAAAGGAGGGAGTGAGAGAGAAAGACAGAGATACAGAGGCAGAGAGAGGAAGACAGGGCGAGATAAACTGAATGTGAGACACAGCAGAGACTGGTAGATAGAGGAGTAGGAAGGGAGAGAGAGATGGAGAGACACAGAGAGGAGAGGGAGATAGGGAGAGAGAGATAAAGGTAGAGATGGAAGGAGAGGAAGAGCGAGAGATAGACAAAAAGAGAAAGCAGTAAGCCATTCAGCTCAACTGGAGACACTAGAAAAGTAGGATTCTATTCAAACCCTCTTCAACTTGTTTGGGGCAGAGCTAGGGATGAGCTGGGGATGAGCTGTGGTGTGCAAAGGGAAAGATTTGTAATTTTGAGTTGGGATCAGAGCACACAGATTGTGAGAGGAAGGATATCATCTCTTCCTTGTGAGTGCTCTTTGCATTGCAGTCTCACTTTTTTCAAAGCCATCCTCTTCGCCGTCTCATCATCGAGTTCTGTCACTGAAGTGAGCTCCACACTAATCGTTTGGTAACTAGTATCTAAACACAGAACGAACAACACCAACAAGTTAAACACACTCAGATTTCAGCATAGCATTCCACATCTATCTCAAAATATCCCTCCCAGTTAATCAATGCCCTTTTTACCTTCTGTTTAACATCTCCTCTTCTCTGCCACGCTGTCTGTAACTCCAATATTGACCAAATACATCTCTATCTCTTGGCCCCATACTAGCCTCATTCTGTGGTAATTCCTTATCCTGTTTGCGGAACCTTCTCTCCCCTTGCCCCCCCCCCCACTTTATCATTACATTCACACCACATTTTTGACACATTTCTCAGAGGACAGTAGGATGCAGCGAGTGAGGGAAGTGAGATATAAATATGACTTCACTCAGGCAGTAAATCCCACGCCCCTCAGTCACTACATCCAACTTCTTTCCGTCATTTCTTCCCAATCCCCTCAGTGATGACATTATGGTCCCCTCAGTTGATGCGATTGAATCCACCCCGACAATACATCCACTCAGCTCAATCACTGCATCCCGCTCCCCTCAGTTACTACTTCCCTTTCCGCTCAGTCAATACACGGTACTGTCCTCTGTCATTACATCCCACTACCCTCCGCCTCCTATTCCTCTTAGTCACGATATCCCTCTGCCCTCAGGCACTACATTGCCAACCCTCTCAATCAAACTCACTCACCGAAATCAGGAATTCCAGAACCCTATTGAAACATATAAGATGATTAGAGGTTTAGATAGGGTGGACAGTGTTAGCCTTTTTCCTAGGATGGAGAAAGCTAGCACGAGGGGACATAACTTTAAATTAAGAGGTGGTAGTTATCGGACGGATGTCAGAGGTAGGTTCTTTAAACAGAGGGTGGTAAGGGTATGGAATGGCCTGCCTGCTGCAGTTGTAGATGCGCCAAGTTTTGGTGGCGTTTAAAAGATTAGTAGATAAGTTTATGGATGAAAAGGGAATGGTTTAGGTTAGAAGGTCATTGCTTTTTCTTAATTGGTCGGCACAACATCGAAGGCCGAAGGGCCTGTTCTGCGCTGTAATGGAATGTTCTAATGTTCTATGTTCTAAATTTTTTGTTGAAACCCGAGGGAAAAAAACGCAGTACATTGACACCTGAGGTTGGAGATTTTGACGGGATTGATGAATTTGGTTCAGTAGATTCTGGTTGTGATGGATCTTCGGGCCCCAGAGTTTGTGTTATTACTGGATTTGCAACAAGGGAGGAGATATGGAGATCAGAGAGAGAAATAAAAATCTCAATCATTCATCTGTGAATTTCATAGGGTCAGATAAACATTGAACATAGAACATTACAGCGCAGAACAGGCCCTTTGGCCTTCCACCCAAAATCAGTCATTCCGCTAAACAGTGTCACAACTCGACTTTAAATCACACTTTACTGTGCATTAACACTAACTTCTGTCCGCAGTCCCTCACTCCGTAAATCAGACACATCTCACTTCCTAAATCCCACTCATTTCACTCCCTAAGTCCCACTACCCTCACTCTCGATGCCCAACAACTCTCGCTCCCTCAATCTAGATCCACTTAATCCCTAAATCCCATTTCCCTCAATCACTAAAACCCACTTCCCTCCTTCACTCATCCCATTCCTCTCAATATTAGAATCGTACAGTGCAGAAGAAGGCTATTCTCCTGATCGCGTCTGCACGAACTCACACAGGCCCTTTCCCCTTAACTTCATGCATTTCCCCTCACGAATCCCCTGATAATAAACGACAATTTGGTGTGCCCAAGTCACTTACCTCGCACGTCTTTTGCCTGCTGGAGCAAAGTGGAGTAGTCTGGGAAATCCACATAGACGCTGGGAGAATATGCAAACTCCGCACAGACAGTGGACGAAGGTGGGGTTGGTCCTGAGAGCTATGAGGCAGCAGCGCTAACCAATATGCTACCGTGCCACACCAATAAATCCCATTCTCCTCATTCATTACTTCTCACTCCTGTCAATCACTAAACCCGAGTTGGAGTCAGGAGTTGCAGTGTAATAGTTGGCGTACATTGCTTCCAGAGGAAGGAGCAGCAGATTGATACCTGAGGTTGCAGACTCTGTTTTGTTCAATGATGGTGGGCCACTGGATTTGGACAGTGAAAGATCATTGTGTCCAAGAGTTCTTGTTGTTCCTGGATCTATGAAAAGTATGGAGATTTATTAATCTTTTCATTGCTTCAATTCATGTGAATTCACACTTTCCAACATATCCCAGCCATAATCAATCAGTGCCCAAATACTGTGCCACAACAACAGATCAAACTTTTTGTAATCTGCACACAAAATACGAATTTCTTTCAACACAACCCAGATCCGCGCTCCTGAATCCAACTGCCCCTCATCAATCCCAGTGTTGGCGCTGTCCCTGGATATGGGATAAGGGAGGAGATTTGATTTGATTCGATTTATTATTGTCCCGTGTATTAACATACATTGAGAAGTATTGTATCTTGCACGCTATATAGACAACACATACAGTTCATAGAGATGTGTTATCGCCATAGCTCGGGTGTAGAGAAAGATTAACTGGGTGCAAGTTAAGACCATTCAAAGGTCTGCCTGCAGTTGGAAAGAGGCTGTTCTTCACTCGGTTGGGATGTGACCTCAGAGTTTTCTATCTCTTTAAATTAGTGCATTTATCTAGCTAATCCCTTGACACTGAGGGGCAATTTCACACCACCAATGCACCTAACCCACACACGTTTGGATTGTGGGACGACATCGGAGAAATCAACTGCAGACACACGGGGAGAAGTGCAACCTCCACACAGACAGTGACCAATGCCGGGAATCGAACCCAGCTCCCTGGAGCTGTGAGGCAGCAATGCTAACCAATATGTCACCGTGCCGACCCCCCGAAATACTGGGCTTACATCACATCCAGAGAAACTAGCAGCAGATGGGTACCTGAGGTGGGAGATTCTGTTCTGTTTGGTGAAACGGCATTAGTGAATTCTAACAGTGATCGATCATTGGGTCCAATAGTTGGTAGTGAACCTGGATCTGTGACAAGGATGAAGATTTGGGAGATCAGAGAGTAGAAATCATTTCAGATGTTAATCTGTTTGTTAGGTAAATTCAGATGAATATAAACTTGCCAACTTATTTCACCCAAAATCAATCAATGCCCAAATAATGCGTAAAAATCTAGACATCAAATTACACTGTACAATGCACGCAATGCACTAATGTGTGCCTGTACACTCCGATCCCTCACTCCCGGATTCCCACGCGTGGAACTCCCTGAATCATACCCTTCTCACTCCATTCATTCGACATACCTCACACCTTCAAATCTATTGAACTCACTACCTAAATCCCACTCTCGTCACTCAGTAACAATTTCACACCTCATTCTCAAAATCCGACTCTCTCGCTCCCGTCTACTTCTCCCCTTAGCCAGTCCATCCCATTCACATCAGTCACGGCAACACACTGATATCAGTCCATTTCTCCCACTCCTCGTAGTCAGTCCACCCCATAACCCTCACTTAGTTCATCCCAATCTCATCAGTCACTTCACCCCACTCCTGTCACTCACACCATCCACTCGACTCCTCTCTACATTCCACTCCCTGCTATTACATCCCATTCCCCTCAGTGAGACCACCCCACTCCCCTCAGTTACTACACTCCACCCCCCCTCAGTCACTACATCCCATCTCCCTCAGTTACTACACTCCACCCCCCTCAGTCACTACATCCCATCTCCCTCATTTACTATACTCCACCCCCCTCAGTCACTACATCCCACTCACCGCAGTCACTGAATCCAACTCCACTCAGTCGCTACATCCCATTGAACTTAATCATTTCATCTTCACAGAAGGATGATTTATGAATCATCATTTTTTTTCTCTCTCGGGAGAGTTTATTGATCCTCTACTGAGAACAATCCTCCCTCGCCTCTCTTCCCTTAACTTCACCAAATTATCCTAGTGCTCTAAGGTGCAAATTAGCCAGGCCAACCAACCAAATCCAAAAACGTATTTGGACTCTAATGCACAATTTAGCATGGCCACTGTACAATTAGCACACATCTTTCGGCACTAAAGTATGATTTAGCATGGCCAATACATCTCACCTGTACATATATGAAGTGTGGGCGGAAACCTGAACACCCGACAGAAACACACACAGACACAAGGGAGAATGTGTAAACTCCACACAGCCCTCAGCCTGGACACGTGTCCTTTTATTTTGGTGAAAAGTTAGCTTTATCATTTGCAAACAGTCATAATGACTTTGGACGCAGTTGTTCTGGAGCAAGTTTTCAGCACAACAAGCAACGACAATGTACCTGTGCAGTAGGCGGCACAGTAGAATAAGGGTTTCAGCTCGTACACAAAGTAATTGCCGCAGTTCTTGATCTTTGTGTGGTGGGACCATAAGCAGTGATTTCCATTCCAGTGAATACAAAGGGTCCTCGTTGCTATCCCTTCGGACAAAGTGGGATGTATTCCTGAAATGATGTTTGTAAATGTTGAATTTGATGAAACACCATCAGGCGACAGAATCATACATTCTTAGAATCGAAATTGTGCAGGAGGAACCTGTTCGGCTGATGGAATCTGCACCAGCTTGTATCTGGGCACACCCCATAACGCTACGCATTGACCCCATGAACCTCCTTCATCTATTTACCCTGGGATGAATGAGGGCAACTCTGCAAGAACAATTGACGTAACCTGCACATTTTTCACAGGAATGCGGTAATTTGCCATGGCCAATCCACATAGTTGCATGTCCTTGGCCAATGAGGGCAATGTGCCACGGCCAATCCACACATCTGCAAACACAGATTTGAACAATAAGGGGGCAATTTACCACTGCCAATCCTCCTGAGTTATACATCTTTCGACACTAAGGGAGAATTTAGCAAGGCAAATCCACCAAAAGTGCACATACTTGGATTCAGAGAAAATCAGAGCACGCGGAGAAATCCGAGAAAACACGGGGAGAATGTACAAACTCCAATCAGACAGTCAGCCCGGGAGCCAAATGGAAGCCGTGTCTCTGGCGCTGTGAGATAGCTCCGTGCTTCCTACTGTCCACACAGTACCTCACTAATGGGCTCGAAATCGGATCCTGTCAACAGGCAGCAAGACTTAGACATCAAGGTAAACGTCAAGTACCATTGGCATCACACAAGTGCCCACCAATGATGTTCTACATCATGAAAGAATCGATAGATCGTTCTTGGACATAGGATTTCATCACCAAATGAGACTTCCTATCATCGACACCCACGGGTGAAGGGAAGAGTGTTACTGTTACCAGAAACGGAAGTGGAAACGGACAGTAATTCCGATGTTAGAAAGTCTGAAATTACCCTGTATCCAGGCTGTGGAATATCCGGAGCAGCGATAGACTGGGACAACGGTCTCTGGAATCTGCCATCCTCCCGAACTGAAACAACATGTACAAAGTCAACGTTGCAATGGAGCTAAAGTCCATACAGCTGCCATGTTGGGATTTGTGGCCCCCAGGGCAATAGTCCATTCAGTTCCATCGCTCCCACTGTGGCATGTAGCGTGTTTGGATCATATATTTCCAGGGTGACTGTACCACTTGGACATAGCAACATAGAGTCATCAAGTTTTACAGCATGAAAAACAGGCATGAAACACAACCTCTCCATGCCGCCTTTTTTTTGAACCACTAAGGTAATCCCAACTGACTGCATTTGGCCCACATCCCTTCTATACCCATCTTGCCAATGTCACTTTCCAAATGTTTTTGTTAAAAAGACAAAATTGTACCCGCCTCCACGACTACCTCTGGCAGCATGTTCCCAATACTCACCAGCCTGTGTGTAAAAAAAAAACCCTCTGGACACTTTTATATTCTGCCCCTCGCACTTTAGTTAAAAAAAAACAAAGAACAACATAGCACGGGAAACAGGCTCTTCGGCCCAACGAGCCCGCACCACCACCACGATGTTCCCACCTTTACCCGCGATTCCTGTCCATGTTTATAGATCTATGGATTAAAAACCAAATTTGAGATAATTTAGGGAGAATTTGTTTTGCCAAATAGCCTAAGAGCACATCTTTGGAATGTGTCAGCCTCAAATCAGCTTCAAAATGCATGTTAATGTGAACACATTGAGCTTTGCTTTTCCAGCTGGGTTGTATCCTTTTGAACAGTGACAACATTGCATTCCACTAGCATCTGCCAAACGCTTTCGGAATGGGTTTAAGGTCCGATTTCCAACATTTTAAATGTCAAATTTACATCAGAGTTTTGTGCTTAGTGATCTATTGAACAACATTTCCTTCCACATGCTCAGTTTGTCATTTTAAATGCTCTTTTCATTTACTATCTATTTTCTCTGTTAACATTACAACATTTTTTATAGAATTTGTATCCAATTGATACAACATAGTCACCATACATACCACAATTTACAAATCAAGGGACACGTTGGCTGTAACTATTTGCTTGCTGTTTCAATAAAATTGGAGCTTTTCTCTCAAAAGTATAGCGGAGAGATTTTAAATAAACAAACGGATCAACAAGAATCTCTTGGAGGAACTCACTTGGAGGAACAAAATTTTAGTTTTAGTTTTAGTTTAGCCCTCGAGGTTTAGACTGACCTAAGGGGAAATATAGTGACTATCTAGCTGAGCTATGCCCCTCATTATTTTATAGACCTCAATTGCATCACCCGTCAGTCTGCTATGATCTAGAGAAAAAAAAACCCAGTCTATCCAGCTCTCCTTATAACTCAAACCATTAAGCATCCTAATATTTTCTTTTCTGCACTCTTTCTAAATTAATAATATCATTATTATAATAGGGTGCCCAGAATTGCCCGCGGTATTCCAAGTGTGGCCTTACCAATCTCTTGTACAACTTCAACAAGACAAAGAACAAAGAACAACACAGCACAGGAAACAGGCCCTTCGGCTCAACGAGCCCGCACCTCCCATTTTAACATTGTGAGTGCCCTTTTCGACAGATGACCTTTGTCTACGCCCTACTGGACTCCACAATAAAGGAATTATAACCAGATTGAGGGGCGCCTAGTTTAGGGACAATTTGTGGGGTGAGGGAGGAAACCAGAGCACCCGGAGAAAACCCACACAATCACGGGGAGAATGTGCAAACTCCCACAGACTTTCCAATAGCTGTATTCATTGTTCTGACTGATGAAACCAACCATGCTGAATGCCTTTTTCATCTCTCTGTCCACCTGTGACTCCACTTTCAAGAAGCTACAAACCCCTAGATTTCTTTGCTCTGTAACTCTCCCCAACGCACTAGCATTAACTGAATAAGTCCTACCTGGTTCAATCTACCAAAATGCATCACCTCGCATTTTTTCAAATGAAACTCCACTTCCATACGTCAGCCCACTGGCCCAATTGATCAAGATCTTGCTGCAGTCGGAGGTAACTTTCTTCACCGTCCACTATGCCACCAATCTTGGTGTCATCTGCAAACTTATTGATCCCTGAGGCACACACGCCTACAGTTTGAAAACCAACACTCTACAACCACTCTCTGGTTTCTGTCAAGAAGCCAATTTTGTTTCCATTTAGATTCCTCACCATAAATCCCGTGAGATTTCACCTTAAACCTCCGAGGTTTATAAGGATGTTGCCTGGATTGGGAGGCAGACCTTATGAGAATAGGTTGATAGCTAGATCTCTTCTCCCTGCAGAGACGAAGGATGAGAAGTGACGGATAGAGGTTTATAAAATGTTGAGAGGTATAGATAAGTTGGATTCTCAGAGGCTATTTCCCAGTGCTGAAATGGTCGCTCCGAGAGGACACAGGTTTAAGATGCTGGGGGGCAAGTACAGAGGATTTGTCAGGCGACACGTTATTTTCCACTTCCAAAACATGTTGACTGTTTCTAATCAGTCCTTGCAAATCTAAATGTCTCTCAAATGCCTTCTAACATCTTACACAGATCTGAGATTCACTGACCTGTAGTTCCCAGACTTTGCCCTGCAGCTCTTTTTAAAACAAAGGCGTGATATTTGCCAACCTTCAATCTTCAGGCACATCACCCGTGACTATCGATGATTCAAATATCTCGGCTACAGAAGCCACAATTTCCTCCCTAGCTTCTCACAATGTCCTGGGATACACTTCATCAGGTCCCAGGGATTTATTTCCCTTGATACCTTTCCCTATGTTATGGGCATTCCTCAAGAAATCGCTATTTTTCCCCAAGTTCCATAAATCCATGTTTTCAGTTAGAGTCATAGAGTCATATAAATTTACAGCATGGACACAGGCCCTTCAGCCCAACTTGTCCACGCCGCCCTTTTTCGTTTAAACCCCAAAGCTAATTCCAATCGGCCACACTTGGCCCATATCCCTCTATACCCATCGTGCCCATCTACACATCTAAATATTTTTAAAAGATAAAATGTTACCCTCCTCCATCACAGTCTCTGGCAGTTTGTTCCAGACACTCACCACCCTCTGTGTGGACAAATTGCCACCATGGACACTTTTGACTCACTCCCCTCTCACCTTAAACCTATGCCTCTAGTTTTAGGATCCCCTACTTTGGGAAAAGATATTGACTATGTACATTGTTTATGCCCCTCCTGTTTTTTAGACTTCTGTAAGGTCACACCTTAACCTCCTATGCTGCAAAGGCAAAAGAAACCCAGTCTATTCTAACTTCTCCTTAAAACTTAATCCATCAAGGCCAAGTAGCATCCTAGTAAATCATGTCAGCACTCTTTGCAGTTTTCATAAAATCATTTCTATCAAAGGGTGACCAGAATTGCCCACAGTATTCCAAGTGTGGCCTTACCAATGTCTCGCACAACTTCAACAAGGCGTCCTAAACTCCTGTATTTCAATGTTCTGACATACGGAAGCAACCATGTCGAATGTCCAACTGTGGCTCCACTTTCAAGGAGCTATGAACATGTACCCCTACATCTCTTTGTTCTGTAACTCTCCCCATCGCCCTACCATTAACTGAGTAAGTGCTGCTTTGCTCCATTCTGTCAAAATGTATCATTTCACATTTATCTAATTTAAACTCCATCTGCCATTCATCAGTCCACTGGCCCAATTGATCAAGATCCCTTTTCTTCACTTTCTTCACTGTCCATCATGCCATCAAACTTGGTGTCATCGGCAAACTTGCTCCATTAGGCTCATCCAAATCATTAATATAAATGATAAAAAGCAGTGAGCCCAGCACTGACCCCTGAGACACACGGCTGGTCACAGAGACTTTCTCCCCATCTGTTCGTGCCTCCTCCAAGGGAAAAATTTTCCTTCTGCAGTCCCAAAGTGTGTCACTTAGGTAAATTGGCAATGCTAAGTTTCCCCTTATTGTCCAATAAGGATGCGTATGTGAGTTGGATTGGCCATGATGAATTGCATCTTAATGTGTGAAGATATTTAGCACAGATGAACTGATGATGGTAATGTGTCCCTTAGTGCCCAAAGATGTGTGGGTTAGGTCGATTGGCCAATACTACCTGGTCCCTTGCTAAATAGGTGATGGGCAAGTTGATTGGCGGTTATTTTTCTTCTCCTTCAGTTTCCTAAGATGTGTTGCTTGGTTGGAATTTTTTTTTCAAATCAGTCGGTGATGGGGATTAGTGGAAGGGCAGGGCCTGGGTTGGACTCTCTTTTCCAGAGTAGGTGGAGACTGGCTTAGCCGACTGGTCCCCTACTGCAC
Organism: Sphyrna mokarran; assembly: GCA_024679065.1. Taxonomy (NCBI): domain Eukaryota; kingdom Metazoa; phylum Chordata; class Chondrichthyes; order Carcharhiniformes; family Carcharhinidae; genus Sphyrna; species Sphyrna mokarran. The sequence continues at coordinate 921,331 of JAGIQG010000044.1, forward strand.
TGCAAACATTCAATGGTTCTGGTGTTAGTGCCCTGGAGACCCCGAGCAGATGGTGACATTGAAATACGGCTAAAAATTGAAGCTGCGTTTTAGAAACCGATGCTGGTGGTGCTGTTGAATTTGAAAACACCTCTTATTGTCATAAAACATACCCAGAAGAGTTACTAAAGCGGGTTTGGAATGGAAACTCTGACTCATTTACCCGTCTGCCCACAATTCAACGCCAGACCCCTGTCATTATGATTGGATGCTCGTTGTCCTCCGAAGTGAATGAGTAAACCACTAAGAGGCAAGTTAGTAGAGCAACAATTTACATGTTTCATGAATGAAGCTCGCACCACTGATCCCCTCTCCGCCCGCTAGCCTCCACCCCACCCTAACAACCACCCCTAGCATCGCCCACTGCCCGGCCTTATCAAGGACAATCAGTGGTGGCCTACAACTGTTGACGTTGCCAGAGATGCCTTCATCCGTACAATAATTTTCAAAATGAAAAGAAATCTACTCTTCCTTTATTTACTAAAATGCTCGAAATCGATTTTTCCAATTACCTTTTAAATCTGTACCAGCCGTGTTTAGTTGCACTGTTGCATTTCACAGAACCGCTGCAATCAGTGTTTCGGCACTCTGAGCTCCTCCAAGGTTGAACCAGGACTGTGTGATCTTCACACGGGTCAGTTTGTGCCAGGTCTGTGACTGGGAGATAGAGAGAACATCGTGTTTGAGACGTAGATCATCACATCATCAAATTGGTGTATTCAAGAAGGAAAGTCTTGCTGCAGCTAAACAAGCTACTGGGGAGGCCACATCTGGAATACTGGGAACAGCTTTGTTCTCCTTATCTAAATAAGAGTACGAATTCATAGGAGGCAGTTTGAAAAAAAATGGATTAAATTCTGTATGGAGGGATTATTTTACGAGGCTAAAGGTAAACAGTTTGGAATCCAATAGAACTTGGAGGAAGGAGAGGTGATTTCATTGAAACATCTTAGATTCTGAAGGAGGCTAAATACTAAAAGTTTTTTTTCCCCCTTATGGAAAAGGCTATGACCAGTTTGCATAGAGTCGGAATAAAGAGGCACCATCCATGAACTCAACTATAGTCCTGGGGACCCGAGCCTGAATCCCGCCATGGCACTTGATCAAATTTGAATTCAATATAAACAAAGTAAATGAAGAATCTACATCTACACGAAGCCAACTGGACGAGGTCATTTCAGAAAACAGAGGATGAATTGGTCGAAGGGCCTGCCTCTGTACTGTACATCTGAATTAGTTCATAACTATCATCACTCTGGGAAGATATTCACAAGTACAAAGAAGAACAAAGAGCAAAGAACAAAACAGCACGGGGAAAAGGCCCTTCGGCCCAACGAGCCAGCGCCGCCACCCCGATGTTCCCATCTCTGCCCGCGATTACTGTCCACGTTTATAGATCTATCGAATAAAAAACAAATTTGAGACAATTTAGGGAGAATTTGTTTTGCCAATTAGCCTAAGAGCACATCTTTGAGATGTGGGAGGAAACCGGAGCCCCCGGAGAAAACCCATGCAAGCACGTGGAGAATGCGCAAACTCCCACAGACACAGGCCCAAATCCATGTATCTGCACAGCACAGCGATAGTCACTGAGCTGTCGTGTTGCCCGTCAGATGGTCCAGGTCAAGCATACGCTAACAACGTGAAGCAGTAGGATACTCTCGAAAAAGATCCAAGAGCAGTCCTCTCACGACCCATCGCATGTATACCCCTCATTAGACAACAAGGTGGACCAAAGCACCTGTAGGATAAAAACAAATACATCAATCTCATCATCTATTTATACACTTCCCAGGGATTCCCAAGGCTAATGACTTCAAAACTATTTTAAATCAGTTTTCTATACCCCTCCATTCCCATTCTGTTCATGTGCCCATCTAAGTATTTCTTAAAAAACTCCAGAGTGCCTGCCTCCACCACTTTACTTGGCAGTGCATTCCATACCCCCACCACCCTCTGTGTGAAAAAACTCCCTCTTGCATCCAAATTATACCTTTCCCCCCCTCACCCTAAGCCCGTGACCCCTCGTGCTATTTGAGTCCATCCTAGGAAAAAGCTTAACCCTGTTTACTCTATCAATCCCCTTCAAAATCTTGTACACCTCTATCTGATCTCCTCGCCTTTCTAAGGAAAACAGTCCCAATTTGCCTAATGTCTCCTCATAACTCAGATCTTCCAAACCAAGCAGCATCCTGGTAAACCTCCTCTGCACTCTCTCCAGAGTCCCCACGTCCTTCTGATAGTAAGGCGACCAGAACTGGACGCAGTATTCCAAACGAGGTCTAACCAGCGTTTTATACAACTGCAACATTAAAGGCCAGCTCTTGTACTCTATACCCCTTCCTATAAAGGCTAACATACTATATACTTTCTTCACAAACTTCTCCACTTGCTCTGCCACCTTCAGAGACTTGTTCACCTGCACCCCAGGTCCCTCTACGTTTATATACTCTTAATAGGTCTACACTTTATCATATACCTCCCCACTACATTCTTTCTCCCGAAATGCATCACCTCACATTTATCAGGATTGAATTCCATCTGCCATCTGTAATAATTCCACTATTATTCCACTATTATGAAATGAACCTGACATGTATGGTTACAATAGGAGGTGTCAAGCGTGGAATTCTGAAAAGGGTAAGTCACTAGACTTCGACAAATAAGCCTGTCCAATTTCTACAAGACCCAAGTCGGGAATGTGAAGTGATGCTCCCCATTGCAAGAGCAAGACGACTAGGTTGCAGTTGTACACAGCGTTGATTAAGCAAAAAACAGAATGGTGTAAGCAGTTCTGGTCACCTTACTGCCGGCAGGATGTGATGGTAATAGAGGGGGTACAGTGGAGGTTCATAGAAAATAGAACATAGAACAATACAGCACAACCAGGCCCTTCATCCCACGAGTTGCACCGATCACATCTACCAATCTACAGACCTATCTATAACCCCCTATCCTATTCTTTTCCATATACTCATCCAGAAGTCTTTTAAAAGACCCCAGTGAGTTTGCCTCAACAACCTCCGACGGCAGTCGGTTCCATTCACTCACCATCCTCTGAGTGAAAAGCTTACCCCTGACATCTCCTTTGTATTTGCTTCCCTGCACCTTAAATCTGTGTCCTCTCGTAGTGACCATTGCAGCTCGGGGAAATAGTCTCTGAGAGTCCACCCTGTCTATTCCTCTCAACATTTTATAAACCTCTATCAGGTCGCCTCTCAACCTATGTCTCTCCAATGAGAAGAGTCCCAGCTCCCTCAACCTATCTTCATAAGGCCTGCCTCCCAATCCAGGCAGCATCCTTGTAAATCTCCTCTGCATCTCTCAATAGCCTCTACATCCTTCCTATAGTGAGGCGACCAGAACTGCGCACAATACTCCAGTGTTCACTAGGATGTTGCCTGGGATGGAGCATTTGAGCCAGATGGGGACAACGGATAGGCTTGGGTTTGTTGAATTTGGAGATGAGAAGGCTGAAGAGGGACATGACTGAAGTTGGTAATTTTATGATCGGGATGGACAACGGGAATTGTGAGAGAGAGTGGAACCTGCTGTTTGGGACATGGTCGAAAATAAATCTTTCCCTTGAGAAGTGTTCCGGAGGCTTGAGGACTGAAAGCCCACGTAAGCTGTTTTCTTCTGTGAAATATTGCTCTATGAGAAATATTGCTGACAATGGAACTCATGGATATAAGATAGCGGTTCAGGATTACGACTTCCTTTCAGATATGTCATTTGTTGAAAATTACGCTAATTCATTTATTATATGCAAACTGTATAGCTGAAGTTGTGTTTAGCTTGATAACAGACTCCCGAATGTGTATCACACGCACCTGATGCATCTGGGATACAGCACGACAAGAAGCAGGAGGGCATGGAGGCCTATCAGTTGTTAGGAGTTCACGGGAGAAACTGGGCTTCCTAAGGAAGAGTCCTAGGCTATAACCCTTAGAACATGTGTTCCAAAGATCAGTGTCAGGTTCATTCTGCTCTTACTGCTGTGTTACTATTCCAGAAGGTGTAACTGAAACAATGTACCTGTGCAATAAGCGGCACAGTCTGGTCCCGGTGGGAGTTCATACACGTAGAAATTTCTGCAGTGTTTGAGCTTTATGTCTCGCTTCCAGTAACAGCGATCCCCATCAAAGTTAAAACAAACCACCGTGTCGACCTCTCCCTGCTCGATAGTGGGATGGGAGCCTGAAACAATTAACATAGAACATAGAACACTACAGCACAAACAGGCCCTTCGGCCCACAAGTTGTGCCGAACACATCAAAACCTACCCAGCCATAGACCTATCTATAACCCCCAATCCCATTGGATCCCATATACTCATCCAGAAGTCTTTTAAAAGACCCCAGCGAGTTCGCCTCGACCACCACCGACGGCAGCCGATTCCATTCACTCACCACCCTCTGAGTGAAAAACTTTCCCCTAGCATCCCCTCTGTACTTGCTTCCCTGCACCTTAAATCTGTGCCCTCTCGTCGCGACCATTTCAGCCCTGGGAAATAGTCTCTGAGAGTCCACCCTATCTATTCCTCTCAACATCTTGTAAACCTCTATCAGGTCGCCTCTCAACCTTCGTCTCTCCAGGGAGAACAGTCCCAGCTCCCTCAACCTGTCTTCATAAGGCATGCCTCCCAATCCAGGCAACATCCTTGTAAATCTCCTCTGCACCCTTTCAATAGCTTCCACGTCCTTCCTATAGTGAGGCGACCAGAACTGCGCACAGTACTCCAAGTGTGGTCTGACAAGGGTCCTATAAAGCTGCAGCATTACCTCCTGACTCCTGAACTCAATCCCTCGATGAATGAAGGCCAGTACACCGTAAGCTTTCTTAACCACATCCTCCACCTGGGAGCGATTTGAGAGTCTTATGGACCCGGACCCCAAGATCCCTCTGCTCTTCCACACAGCTAAGACTCCTACCTTTGATAGTGTACTCATTCATCCCGTTGGATCTGCCAAAATGGACCACAACACATTTATCCGCGTTGAAGTCCATCTGCCACTTCTCCGCCCAGTCTTGCATCCTGTCGATGTCATGCTGCAACTTCTGACATCCCTCCAGACCATCCACAACACCACCGACCTTCGTGTCATCGGCGAACTTACTCACCCATCCCTCCACTTCCTCATCCAGGTCATTTATGAAAATGACAAACAGCAAGGGTCCTAGAACAGATCCCTGGGGCACTCCACTGGTGACCGACCTCCATGCAGAAAAAGAGCCATCCACAACCACCCTCTGCCTTCTGCAGGCAAGCCAGTTCTGGATCCACAAGGCCAAAGCCCCTTGGATCCCATGGCCTCTCACCTTCTCAAGAAGTCTTGCATGTCGGACCTTGTCAAATGCCTTGCTGAAGTCCATGTACACCACGTCCACTGCTCTTCCTTCGTCAATGTGTTCAGTCACATTTTCGAAGAACTCAATTAAGCTTGTAAGGCACGACCTGCCTTTTACAAAACCATGCTGACTATTTCTAATCAACCTAAACTTCTCCAAATGCTCGTAAATCTTGTCCCTCAGAAGCCTCTCCATCAGCTTACCAACCACTGAGGTCAGACTCACTGGTCGGTAATTTCCAGGACTTTCCCTGTTCCCTTTCTTGAAAATAGGGACCACATCCGCAATCCTCCAATCCTCCGGAACCACTCCAGTCTCCATCGATGACGCAAAGATCATAGCCAGGGGCTCTGCAATGACATCCCTCACCTCCCACAATAACCTGGGGTACATCCCATCTGGTCCCGGAGACTTGTCTATCTTAATAGCATTTAGAAGTTCTAAGACATCCGCTTCCTTAATATCTACATACTCAATCTTTTCAGTCTGCCGCAAACTTGTAGTGCATCCTCGCAGATCACTTTCCAATTGTTAGAGATATTAAAGAGTGTGAACATTTGGGAACTCTGTAGCCAGTAGTGACTGGGAAGCTGATATTATAAAGTATCAGGGTACCTTTTAACCAGCTAGTGGCATATGTGGAGCACTGTCTAATTGGGAAAGTAGATTCTGGAAACTTGCAGTCTGCAGAACTGAAACAACAGTCAGAGAGTCAACTAATAACGTACAACAAATATAGAATACTATTGAATCTTCAGCAGTGCATGTCGAGGCCATTCGGTCCATCATACCTGTGCTGACTCTGTGAAATAGCATGTCATTCAGGCCAACATAACCCCGCAATAATTCTCACAAGCTAACGCATTCAGCACGCCCATCCAACCCAATCTGCACATCTCTGGGCAATAAAGAACAATTTAGCATGGCTAATTCACAGAGCCTGCACATCCTTAGTGCACATCAATTGACACTAAGGGGAGATTTACAACGGTCAATCCATCTATTTCTACAGTGAGAGATATTTCAGATAGTTAACCCACCAAACTGTTCCGCTTTTTACTTCGTGTCATTTAAATAATAATAATCCTACCTTTGGCACAAACTGAGACACATGCAACTTATTGATTGCTCTTCCTAAACTTATTCCGTTAAGGTACCTGCAAAACCTGTACCATCCGTGGCTGAGAGAAACATCACATTTCCGCTCCTGAGAGCACTCAAGATCGCTACAATTGATGCTTCTCCAAGGCTGATCCAAGACGTTGTGATTTATACACGGATCAGTAACTGCTGGGTCTGCGACTGAATGACAGGTATGTGTTAAGGTGACATACAACAAACATGAGAGTGCAACACAGTCCCTCTCTGGTAACAATTTCCCAGGATCAAAGGGGAAAACATTGATTATTTTCAAATTCTGTATCTACCGATCAAATCGTTGTCTTTTTTTTTACTATTGCCCCTCACATCACATCATCCGTCCCACTCCACACGAATCCTCTTCCCATCGAAACCCGATCCTCACAGACAGATCATTTATTTCCAAATTCACTCACTGGTGGTGGGCGTCTCTATAGAACATAGAACATTACAGCGCAGAACAGGCCCTTCGGCCTTCGATGTTGCGCCAACCAATTAGGAAAAAACAATGACCCTCCAAACTAAACCATTCCCTTTTTGTCCATAAACTTATCTACTAACCTCTTCAACGCCACAAAACTTGGTGCATCTACAACTGACGCAGGCAGGGCATTCCATACCCTAACCACCCTCTGGGTAAAGAACCTACCTCTGATATCCGTCCTGTAACTACCGCCCCTTAATTTAAAGCTCTGTCCCCTCGTGCTAGCTTTCTCCATCCTAGGAAAAAGGCTATCACTGTCCACCCTATATAAACCTCTAATCATCTTATATGTTTCGATAAGGACTCCTCTTAGCAGCCTTTTTTTTAACGAAAACAACCTCAAATCCCTCAGCCTCTCCTCATAAGACCTGCCCTCCATATCAGGCAACATCCTGGTAAACCTCCTCTGTACCCTCTCCAATGCCTCCACATTTTTCTTATAAAGTGGGGGCCAGAACTGCACAAAATACTCCAAGTGCGGCCGCACTAGAGTTTTGTACAGTTGCAACATGACGTTGCGGCTCCGAAATTCAATCCCCCTACCAATAAAAGCTAAGACTCCTTAACAACCTTATCGACTTGATTGTCAACTTTCAGGGATCTATGCATACATACATCAAGATCCCTCTCTTCTTCAACACTATTAAGAATCCTACCATTAGCCCTATATTCTACACATTTGTTATTCCTGCCAAAGTGAATTACCTCACACTTTTCCACATTAAACTCCATTTGTCACCTCTTGGCCCAGCTCTGCAACTTGTCCAAGTCTCTCTGCAAACTATAACACACCTCTTCACTATCTACCACTCCTCCGACTTTGGTGTCATCTGCACATTTACTAATCCATCCTCCAATACCCTCATCCAGATCATTTATAAAAATTACAAACAGCAGGGGCCCCAAAACAGATCCCTGAGGTACACCACTTGTAACGGAACTCCACGCTGAATATCTCCCATCAACCACCACCCTCTGTCATCTATCTGCTAGCCAATTCCTAATCCAATTAGTTAAATCACCCTCAATCCCATACATCTGCATTTTCTGCAGAAGCCTTCCATGGGCCACCTTATCGAAAGCCTTTCTAAAGCCCATATATACCATATCAACTGCCTTACCCCCATCCACCTCTTTGGTCAGTTTTTCAAAAAACTCAATAAGGTTAGTAAGGCACGACCTACCCTTCACAAAACCATGCTGACTATCCCCAATCAATTCGCTTCTCTCTAAATAACTATAAATCCTATCCCTAATAATTCTCTCCAATACTTTGCCCACAACAGAAGTAAGACTCACTGGCCTATAATTCCCCGGAAAGTCTCTCTTCCCCTTCTTGAACCAATGGGGCCACATTCGCTATCCTCCAGTCTTCCGGTACTATACCCGTAACCAACGACGACCTGAAGATCAGAGCCAGAGGCTCTGCAATCGCCTCTCTCGCCTCCCAGAGAATCCTAGTTTAAATCCCTTCCGGCCCAGGGGACTTATCTAACTTCAAACCCTCGAGAATATCTAGCACATCCTCCTTATCTACTTCAATACTTTCCAGTTTGCTACCCTGTACCCCAGTGTTCTCCACAGCTACCTGCGTGAATACCGAAGAGAAATATTTGTTCCGTGCCTCTCCAATCTCTTCTGGTACCACGAATAACTTCCCACTGGTGTCACTGACTGGCCCTAATCTTGCCCTAAACAATCTTCTATTCTTAACACATCTAAAGAAAGCTTTAGGATTCTCCTTGACCCTATCAGCCAAAGTCTTCTCGTGTCCCCTTTTAGCTCTCCTCAACTCACTCTTTAGCTCCCTCCTGGCTAATCTATAGCTTTCCATTGCAGTAACTGAGCCTTCAAGCCTCATCCTGACATAAGCCTCCTTTTTCCTTTTAAACAGCGAATTAACCTTTTTAGTACGCCATGGTTCCCTTACTCGACCGTTTCCTCCTTGCCTGACAGGGACATACTTATCAAGGATAAGTATGTTATTCAAGGAGCAGCAGCTACTCCTTGAATAAGTTCTACATTTCAGATGTTCCCAGTCCCTGTAGTTTCCTAGACCAACCTATGCATCCTAATTCCCTCCTTATGGCTTCATAATTACCATTCCCCCAGCTATAACTACTGCCCCTAGCTTCATGCCTATCCCTATCCATCACTAAGGTGAACGTAACCGAATTGTGGTCACCATCACCAAAATGTTCACCAACTTCCAAGCCTAACACCTGGTCTGGCTCATTGCCCAGCACCAAATCCAACGTAGCCTCACCTCTAGTTGGCCTATCTACATACCGTCAAAAAACCTTCCTGCACACTTTGTACAAAAACGGACCCCTCTAACGAGCTAGAGCTATAGTTATTCCAATGAATATTAGTAAAGTTAACGTCCCCCATAACAATTACCCTATTACTTTCACTCCTTTCCAGGATCGACTTTGCAATCCTTCCCTCTACCTCTCTAGAACTCTTAGGAGGTCTATAAAAGACTCCCAAGAGGGTGACCTCTCCTCTCCTGTTTCTAATCTCAGCCGACCTCTTCTCTCCTGTTTCTAATCTCAGCTGGCGAGGGTCAGCTTTTATTGGTTATCATTAGTTATCAATTAGGAGGTGCTGATTAAACATGCTCCTTCCTGTATGGTGTACCTACACCTGCAATGGAGATATTTCCAGGGATTTATTTATGGATGAAAAGGGAATGGTTTAGGTTAGAGGGTCACTGCTTGTTCCTAATTGGTCGGCACAACATCGAGGGCCGAAGGGCGTGTTCTGCGCTGTAATGTTCTATGTTCTGTGTTCTATTAACGCATCGACTGTGAAGGAATGCACTTCCAAGTCAGGATATTTAGTGGTTTGAAGGGCAACCTCAGGTGCTGAGTATTCCCCATGTGTCTCCTGCTCTTTTTATTCTGCTGGATGGTACTGGCATAGAAGTACAATATCAAGGTTAGGAGTCGTAGCAGTGTTGAGGAGCAGAAGGATCTTGGGATCCGGGTCCATGGGTCTCTTAAATCGGCCTCGCAGGTGGAGGGTGTGATCAAAAAGGCGTATGGTGTACTGGCCTTCTTTATTTGCGGATTGAATTTAGGGGTCGGGAGGTAATGCTGCAACTTTATAAGACCCTTGTCAGACCCCACTTGGAGTGTGCAGTTCTGGTCGCCTCACTACAGGAAGGATGTGGAAGCTATTGAGAGGGTGTAGAGGAAATTTACAAGGATGTTTCCTGGATTGGAAGGCATGCCTTATGAAAATAGGTTGAGGGAGCTAGGTCTCTTTTCCCTGGAGAGACAAAGGTTGAGAGGCGACCTATGTTCTATGTTCTATGTTCTAATTACCTGATAAAGGTTTATAAAATGCTGAGAGGAATAAATAGGATGGATTCTCGGAGGTTATTTCCCAGGGCTGAAATGGTCGCTACAAGAGGACACAGGTTTAAAGTGCTCGGGGGGCAAGAACAGAGGAGATGTTCGAGGTAAGTTTTTTCACTCAGAGGGAGGTGCGTGAATGGTATCGGCTGCCATCAGTGGTGGTAGTAGCGAACTCGCTGGGGTCTTTTAAGAAACTTCTGGATGAATACATGGGATTAAATGGGATTGGGAGTTACAGATAGTTCTATGGCCTGGTAGGTATGGATATGATCGGCGCAACTTGTGGGCCGAAGGGCCTGTTTGTGCTGTAGTGTTCTATGTTCTATATTCTATTTGGTTTTGGAAAGTGCAATCCAGGTTCCCTTACAATTTCCTGCAGCTCACCCTGTAGATTGTTGACACTGGGGCAAATGTGCATTGATACTGGAAGGATTGTATATTTCTGGAAGGGGTTAGGATCAAGGAGAGCTGCTTCAACCTGGATTTTTTTTTTGAGCTTTGAATGTTGTTCTGATACACACTCATCCAGAAATTCCCACCACATTTCCTGATCTGTGACTTTTAGATGGTGTAGCGATTTGGGCGCTGGAGGATGTGAGTTGCTCTCCACAAGATTCCTAACATTTGAGGTTTTCTGATAGCCACAGCATCTATATGGTGGGCAGAATTTCAGTTTCTCCTTAATGGGAAACACTGCAACCACCCCTCTCCTACCCCACCACCTCAGCATTTGAGATTCTTTCTGTCCTAATCAGTTAACCCTGCATATTTAAATGGTGATTCCACCACCACCGCCCCCCCCCACCCCGCCCCGCGGCTCTGGACACCTCCGCCATGGGGAACATCCTTCCAGCACCTATCCTGCCTGGTCCTATTAGGATTTTACAGTTTCCCATGAAATTCGCCCGCCTCCCCACCAACCTACTTTTTCTCCTGAGCTCCACCAGATGGTATCATTAACGACTCAATTTTTTCTCATAGGTTAGCCTCGCCATCTGAGACCTACTGCAGCAAAGAAACATCCCATTCTTGACATTCAAAATGTGGAATGAAAAGAACTCACCGAGGTAGACCAGAAACAGCAGCAGGGTCATCATCTCACTCGGTGACATTCTGGTAAGAGAATGCAGTATTTGGATGAGACTGAGTTAAGTGGATGGGAGAGATAGAGCATAGAACATAGAACATAGAACATTACAGCACAGAACAGGCCCTTCGGCCTTCAATGTTGCGCCGACCAATATAAAAAGCAATGACCCTCCAAACTAAACCATTCCCTTCTCTTCCATATACTTATCAACTAAATGATTGAACAGGAAATAAGGATCTAAGTCGTGGTTTGAGATTTATCTTTTTAGGAAAAGATAACTTTAACTGTCCCTCAATCAAACTCCATCAGCAAATATTTAATTCAAACCCTCCGTAGCACTGCTAAATACAGTATGATTTACATACTATCTCACTGTGACACTGACAAGATTTGAACACAATCTGTTTGCACATCCGCGATGATCACTATTTATTTGATGTTCCAAGTCTTCCCATTCAGCTGATGTTGGGTATGTTAGAACATAGAGCAATACAGCACAAACAGGCCCTTCGGTCCATGAGCTGCGCCGATCACATTTATATCTACCAATCCACAGACCTATCTGCAACCCCCTATCCCATTCGTTTCCATTTACAGGCCAAAGGACCTGTTTCCCGTGCTGTGTTGCTCTTTGTTCTTTGTTCTATACTCATCCAGAAGTCTTATAAAAGGCCCCAGCAAGTTTGCCTCTACCACCACCGACGGCAGCCGATTCCATTCACTCACCACCCTCTGAGTGAAAAACTTACCTCTAACATCCCCTCTGTACTTGCTTCCCTGCACCTTAAATGTGTGTCCTATCGTAGTGACCATTTCAGCTTAGGGAAATAGTCTCTGAGAATCCACCCTACCTATTTCTCTCAACATTTTATAAACCTCTATCAGGTCGCCTCTCAACCTACGTCTCTCTAATGAGAAGAGTCCCAGCTCCCTCAATCTATCTTCATAAGGCCTGCCTCCCAATCCAGGCATTATCTTTGTAAATCTCCTTTGCAGTCTCTCAATAACCTCTACATCCTTCCTATAATGAGGCGACCAGAACTGCGCACAATACTCCAAGTGAGGTCTGACAAGAGTCTTATAGAGCTGCATCATTACCTCCTGACTCCTAAACTCTATTCCTCGATTCATGAAGGCCAGTACACCGTACACCTTGACCACTTCTTCCACCTGCGAGGCCGATTTAAGAGTCCTATGGGCCCGGACCCCGAGATCCTTCTGCTCTGCAACACAGCTAAGACTCCTACCTCTTATATTGTACTCCTTCATCCCATTATTCCTGCCAAAATGGACCACTACACATTTATCCGCGTTGAAGTCCATCTGCCACTTCTCCGCCCAGTCTTGCATCCTGTCTATGTCCTGCTGCAAGTTTTGGCATCCTTCCAGACCATCCACAACACCACCAATCTTTGTATCGTCTGCGAACTTACTAACCCATCCCTCCACTTCCTCATCCAGGTAATTTATGAAAATGACAAACAGCAGGGGTCCTAGAACAGATCCCTTGGGCACTCCACTGGTTACCGACCTCCATGCAGAACAAGACCCATCCACAACCATTCTCTGCCTTCTGCCGGCAAGCCAGTTCTGGATCCACGAGGCCAAAGCCCCTTGGATCCCATGCCCTCTCACCTTCTCCAGAAGCCTTGCATGTGGGACCTTATCAATCGCCTTACTAAAGTCCATGTACACTACGTCCACCGCCCCTCCTTCGTCAATGTGTTCAGTCACATTTTCGAAGAACTCAACTCGGCTCGTAAGTCATGACCTGCCCTTGACGAAACCATACTGGCTATTTCTAATCAGTCCAAACTTCTCCAAATGTTCATATATCTTATCCCTCAGAAGCCTCTCCATCAGCTTATCAACCACTGAGGTCAAACTCAACAGTCGGTAATTTCCTGGACTACCCCTGTTCCCTTTCTTAAAGATAGGAACCACATCCGCAATCCTCCAATCCTCCGGAATCTCCCCCGTTTCCATGGACGATGCAAAGGTCATCGCCAGGGGCTCTGCAACCACTTCCCTCACCTCCCACAAAACCTGGGGTAAATCCCATCCGGTCCCGGCGACTTGTCTATCTTGATAGAATTTAACAGGTCTAACACATCCTCTTTCCTAACATCCAGATACTCAACCTTTTCCGTATACCGCAAACCTGCAGCACAATCTCCCAGTTCACTTTCCACCGTGAATACCGAGGCAAAGTACTCGTTAAGCACCTCTGCCATTTCTTCCGGATTCACACAGACTTTTCCCCTTTCACCTTTTATAGGCCCTATCCCTTCTCTTCTCATCCTTTTACTTTTCACATATTTGTAGAAGGCCTTGGGATTCTCCTTAATCTTCCCTGCCAAGGCCTTCTCATGACCCCTTCTGGCTCTCCTAATTTCCTTTTTAAGTTCCCTTCCACACACCTTATACTCCTCTAGATCCCTAACATCCCCTAGCTCTCTGAACCTTTTATATACCATTTTTTTCTTCTTAACTAGGTTCACCACTACCTTCGTGCACGACGGTTCCCGCGTCCTACCTGAACCTCCTTGACTCCTCGGGACGTTGTCCTGCAGTGCCCTAGACAAACATTCCTTGAAAAACCGCCACTTCCCTTCTGTACTCTTCCCCAAAAACACCTCCTTCCAGTTTATGCGTCCAATTACCTGCCTAATGTTTTCATATTTCCCCTTACTCCAGACATACACCTTCCTAGCCTGCCTGATCCTATCTCTTTCCATCGCTATCGTGAAAGAGATAGAATTATGATCCCCATTGCCAAGATGCTCACCTACCGTGAGATCCGACACCTGCCCTGGCTCATTAGCAAGCACCAGGTGAAGTACAGCCTCTCCTCTCGTAGGCTTTTCCACGTACTGTGTCAAGAAACCTTCCTGAACGCACCTAACAAATCCACATCATCCAAACCCCTTACCCCTGGGATATTCCAGTCGATGTTTGGGAAATTGAAATCTCCCATCACGACAACCCTGTTATTTCTACATCTGTCTAGGATCTGTTTTCCTATCTGCACCTCAAGTTCTCTGCCGCTGTTGGGCGGCCTATAGAATACACCCAGCAAAGTTGTCAAGCCTTTGCTGTTCCTAACTTCCACGCACAGAGACTCCGTAGACAATCCCTCCCCATCTTCCACCTTCTCTACAGCCATGACATTGTCCCTGATCAACAGTGCCACACCACCACCTCTTTTGCCCCCAACCCTGTCCCTCCTGAAGCACCTGAATCCCGGCACCTGAAGTACCCAGTCCTGTCCCTGAGACAACCAAGTCTCTGTAATGGCCACCACATCACACTCCCAAGTAGCAATCCACGCCCTAAGCTCATCTACCTTTTTTACTACACTCCTGGCATTAAAATAGACACACCGCAGCCCCTCAGTCAGGATATTTCCCTTTTCCACCACCTGCCTAACCCCCCTCTCAGAGTGCCTACAGTCCTTCCCTAGTTGGGAACTAACCTCCTTATTCACCATCCCATCGATATTCCCACCCCCCAGCTTTTCAAGTTTAAAGACTCCCCAGTAGCCCTAGCTAGCCTACCTGCCAATATATTAGTCCCCCTAGGGTTCAAGTGCCACCCGTCCTTACTGTACAGGTCACATCTGCCCCTAAAGAGGTCCCAATGATCTATGAACCTGAATCCCTGCCTCCTGCTCCAGTCCCTCAGCCATGCATTCATCCTCCACCTCATTTGATTCCTGCTCTCATTCTCGCGAGGCACAGGCAGCAATCCTGAAATTACTACCTTTGCTTTTCTCTTCCTCAGCTTCCTACCCAGTTCTCTAGAATCCCTTTTGATGACTGCCTCCCTCTTCCTGCCTATGTCTGCAGTACCTATATGCACCACAACTTAAGGTTCCTCACCCTCCCCTTTCAGGATGTCTGGGAGGCGTTCAGAAACATCCCTGATCCCAGCTCCAGGAAGACAAACCACCATCCGCGACTCTCTCCTGCGTCCACAAAATCGGCTGTCTGAACCCTTCACAGTGTTAGTATCCCCTATTAGTATCGCCTTTCCTCTCTCTTCCTTAGATTTTTTGAGTACTGGCTCAGGTTTAGAGAGCGAGCCACTGCTGGCTCCCTCAGACGAGTTGTCCCCCCCATTAGTACTCAAGCACGAGTGCGTATTATGAAGGGGGACACTCTCCGGTGTGCTCTTCATCACCCGAGTTTTCCCCTTCCTGATAGTCACCCACACGCCTTCTTCTCGTTGGCCTGGTGTGACCACCTGTTGATAACTCCTGTCAATTATCTCCTCGTTCTCCCTAATGAGACGAAGATCCTCAAACTGCATCTCCAGTTCCTTAACCTTATCCCTTAGGAACTGCAGCTCTACACACCTAGCACAGCTATGGATGTCTGGGAGACCAGTACCCTCCAAGACCTCCCACATCTGGCACTGGGAACAACATGCTGGCCTCACACCCATTATTTGCCCTCCTCTAGAAACACAGACGAAAAAGTAATAAAAACTTTGTTTTTATTTGTGTAGGCAAAAGTCATAGGTAGAAGAAGGATTGGAATGAGGCACTCACTGAATGTTAAAATGGCGGCGCGAGCTTGTTGTGCCAAAGGGCCTTGTTTCCTATGCTGTATTGTTCATTGTTCTTTGTAATTCGTGTCCCCTAATTCAAGAATCACCAAGCATTGGTGTATTCTTTTTGCCTGCCCTCTCTTTCCCTTTTAGTTCCTTGAAAATAGAACATAGAACATAGAACATTACAGCGCAGAACAGGCCCTTCGGCCCTCGATGTTGCGCCGACCAATTAAGAAAAAGCAATGACCCTCTAACCTAAACCATTCCCTCTTCATCCACAAACCTATCCACGGACCTCTTAAATGCCCCCAAACTCGGCGCA
Organism: Sphyrna mokarran; assembly: GCA_024679065.1. Lineage (NCBI taxonomy): Eukaryota > Metazoa > Chordata > Chondrichthyes > Carcharhiniformes > Carcharhinidae > Sphyrna > Sphyrna mokarran. The sequence goes on from JAGIQG010000044.1 coordinate 937,674, forward strand.
TCTACAACTGCAGCCGGCAGGGCATTCCATACCCTTACCGCCCTCTGGCTAAAGAACCTACCTCTGACATCCGTCCTACAACTATCACCCCTTAATTTAAAACTATGTCCCGTCGTGCTGGCTTTCTCCATCCGCGGAAAAAGGCTATCACTGTCCACCCTATCTAAACCTCTAATCATCTTACATGTTTCAATAAGGTCTCCTCTTAGCCGCCTTCTTTCTAACGAAAACAACCTCAAATCCTTCAGCCTCTCCTCATAAGTTCTGCCCTCCATACCAGGCAACATCCTGGTAAACCTCCTCTGCACCCTTTCCAATGCCTCCACATCTTTTTTATAATGTGGGGACCAGAACTGCACACAATACTCCAAATGCGGCCGCATCAGAGTTTTGTACAGTTGCAACATGACGTTGCGGCTCCGAAATTCAATCCCCCTACCAATAAAAGACTCTGTATGCCTTCTTAACAACCTTATCGACTTGATTGCCAGCTTTCAGGGATCTATGCACATATACACCTAGGTCCCTCTGTTCATCAACACTATTAAGAGTCCTACCATTAGTCCTATACTCTACACATTTGTTTTTCCTTCCAAAGTGAATTACCTCACACTTTTCCACATTAAACTCCATTTGCCACCTCTCGGCCCAGCTCTGCAACTTGTCCAAGTGTCTCTGCAAACTATAACACCCCTCTTCACTATCTACTATTCCTCCAACTTTGGTGTCATCCGCAAATTTACGAATCCATCCTTCTATACCCTCATCCAGATCATTTATAAAAAATACAAACTTCAGTGGCCCCAGTACAAACAGCAGTGGCCCCAAAATGTGGAATAAATCACTACATTACCTTTAGAATTCTAGCGAAAGTAGACCTGATGTGTAAAAGATCTCTCCTCATAATTAAACTGCTCAAGTCCATATGTTATTTTTGTAAACCTACACTGTCAAATATAATATATCTTTCTTACCAGCCCAAATCTGCTCGCAATAACACCAAGTGGTTTCTCACTTCTGCAACCTCATACCCCAGACACATCTATATAAAGACTAGCATTCAATTAGCCCTCTTGATTACATTCTGCTACTTTACATGGCATCTTAAATATCTCTGCAGCTGAAACTCAAAATCCCTGTGGACATCCATTGTATTTAACTTCATATCATTAGAAAGAAAGTGAACCTTTATTTTTGATGCAAAATTAATAACCTCACACTTGCATCATTTAAAAATTTATCTGCCACACTTTTGCCCATGTATGAAATCCATCCATTTCCCCTGGCAATTTTATGTTATTATCTACGCTGTCCAAAACAAAAAAAAACACGCTAAGATAAAGATGTCATTAGTTTGTGATACACAACTTTATCTGCAACTACAAAAGTCATTAACAAAAAAGGTGATGAACAATTGTTTCCCGAACACACATCCTCATGGACATCACAGTTCAGGCCCCATTAATTTCAGTATCTACCCAATATCATTACTTTGTGTCGCCTGTCACTCAATGATTTTCACAGTCATGTCAGTAATTTTCCCTCAAATCCGTCAAATCCTGCCTCAGTTCGAGTTCTCTCATATTGGATCTTATCAAAGGCTTTTTGGAAGTCCATATGAACAGACATTGTTCTGTCCACTGCGTCAGAGTCTCAGCAAAAGAAAACCGTCAGCGAGGTTTTCCAAACTCGAACTCTCTGTCAGGAAAGTATTCCGGCTCTCACTGATTAAATGAAAACATTACCCCATCCTTCACTGTCGACTGCCAGCAATTTCCCACTGCAAATGTTAGGCTAGCTGGTCTGCAATTCCCTTGATATACTGTTCTGTCTTTCTTCAAAAACCTTGTAACATGCCTGGTTGCTTACCTCTAATGAAGTGTCACCGCGTGAGATCCAATACCTTTAGTCTAGTTGCTTCCTCCTCAATGCCAGATACAATCTGTTGTGAGTGATGTCAACTCTGTGGAACCACGCCTAGCAAGCACGTACTAATCACGTGCTGTTAGTGGTGTCGTTGTACCTGATGCACAGTCCGTTTTTAACCCTTGTAAGAAAGGCCAGGTAACTGAGAGTCATGTCCTTGTTGGAAACAAATATTTATTCACACACACAGTCAATACAAGTTAATTACAAAGTACTAAAGTTCAAATTCAATACTAGCCATTCAATGAACTTTTGTTTGCCTGGCAAGTATCCATGTAAACTTTAGCCTCCACCTGTCTCCGTAGTCTGCTGCAGATTCTGGTCCTTCAGTCTGGTCTGATACTTCGGATCTTGTTTTCCTTTCGTCTTTAGGATGTGTCCCTCGTCGTGCTAGTCGTTGCTCGTTGTTGGCTCCTTTGCTGTCTTGCTTTGGGGAATTGAAAGAGAGGTATTTACATTGTGCCTTTTATGCCTCATTGGTTTCCCGTAACTTTTTTTTGTCGTTATTGCCAATCAAATGTTAAGTTCCATAAAGTCCAATCAGGTGTGACCATACTTATCTCTGGGTGTCTATCCAACGTAAGAAATCTCACAACACCAGCTTAAAGTCCAACAGGTTTATTTGGTAGCAAACACCACTAGCTTTCAGAGCTCTGGGAGTGGGAAATCTTTTCCAGATATTGTGCAGTAATGTTGCAGATCTCCCAGTACGTGTGTTTTGTAAATAACCACTTCCATCAGAAAGTGTCCAATGTCCTTATATTCGAAGTCTGCAGCTGCACACTGCTACCTCTGTCCAATTTCTATTGAGAATGCAGTCTGTCTGCTCCTGTACATAGAGCGAGGAACACTACAGCACAAACAGGCCCTACAGCCCACAAGTTGCGCTGATCATATCCATACCTCAGTAAGAGGTCTGGCAACACCAATTTTATATCCAACCGATTTATTTGAGAATAAATCTGCTAGCTTTCGGCGTTTGTGCCTTCGTCGGGCGAATGAAGTGTTCTGGTCTCCAGAAGCACACATCAGCACAGACAGTTTACAGATTGCAGATTAGAATGCGAATCCTTACACCTAACCTGCTATTCAAGTCTTAAAGTGGCTAACAAAGGAACACTGAGCACTGAGGTTAGAGAGATGGGTATTGTCTCCAGACAGCACAGTGAGTTTTTTGCTAACCCAGGCAAGTCATGGGGGTTACAGATAGTGTGACATGAAGCCAAGATCCCTGTTAAGACCGTCCTCATGTGTGCGGAACTTGGCTATCAGTCTCTGCTCAGTGACTGTGCGCTGTCGTGTGTCGTGAAGGCCCCCTTAGAACATAGAACATAGAACATTACAGCACAGAACAGGCCCTTCGGCCTTCGATGTTGTGCCGACCAAAATAAAAAGCAATGCCCCTCCAAACTAAACCATTCCCTTCTCTTCCATATACTTATCAATTAACCTCTTAAACGCCACCAAACTTGGCGCATCTACAACAGCTGCAGGCAGGGCATTCCACTCCCTAATCACTCTTTGAGTAAAGAACCTACCTCTGATATCCGTCCTATAACTCATACCCCTTAATTTAAAGCTGTGTCCCCTCGTGCTAGCTTTCTCCATCCTAGGAAAAAGGCTATCACTGTCCACCCTATCTAAACCTCTAATCATCTTATATGCTTCAATAAGGTCCCCTCTTAGCCGCCTCCTTTCTAACGAAAACAACCTCAAATCCCTCAGCCTCTCTTCATAAGACCTGCCCTCCATACCAGGCAACATCCTGGTAAACCTCCTCTGTACCCTCTCCAATGCCTCCACATCTTTCTTATAATGTTGGGACCAGAACTGCACACAATACTCCAAGTGCGGCCGCACTAGATTTTTGTACAGTTGCAACATGACGTTGCGGCTCCTAAATTCAATCCCCCTACCAATAAAAGCTAAGACTCCATATGCCTTCTTAACAACTGTATCCACTTGACTGCCTACTTTCAGGGATATATTGACACATACACCAAGATCCTTCTGTTCCTCAACACTATTAAGAGCCCTACCATTAGCCCTATACTCTACACATTTATTGTTCCTGCCAAAGTGCATTCCCTCACACTTTTCCACATTAAACTCCATTTGCCACCTCTCGGCCCAGCTCTGCAACTTGTCCAAGTCACTCTGTAAACTATACCACCCCTCTTCACTATCTACCACTCCACCAACTTTAGTGTCATCTGCAAATTTACTGATCCATCCCTCAATACCCTCATCCAGATCATTTATAAAAATTACAAACAGCAGGGGCCCCAAAACAGACCCCTGAGGCACACCACTTGTCACCGAACTCCACGATGAATATCTCCCATCAACCACCACCCTCTGTCTTCTATCTGCCAGCCAATTCCTAATCCAAGTAGCTAAATCACCCTCTATTCCACACATCTGCATTTTCTGTAGAAGTCTTCCATGGGCCACCTTATCAAACGCCTTACTAATGTCCATATATACTACATCAACCGCCTTACCCCCTTGAAGAACGTTTACCCGGAGGTCGGACGCCGTGACCGCTGAAGTGTTCGCCCACAGGAAGGGAATAGTCTTGCCTGGTGACTGTCGAGCGATGTTCATTCATCTGCTGTCGTAGTGACTGCATAGTAGAACATAGAACAATACAGCACAGAACAGGCCCTTCGGCCTTCGATGTTGTGCCGACCAAAATAAAAAGCAATGCCCCTCCAAACTAAACCATTCCCTTCTCTTCCATATACTTATCAATTAACCTCTTAAACGCCACCAAACTTGGCGCATCTACAACAGCTGCAGGCAGGGCATTCCACTCCCTAATCACTCTTTGAGTAAAGAACCTACCTCTGATACCCGTCCTATAACTCATACCCCTTAATTTAAAGCTGTGTCCCCTCGTGCTAGCTTTCTCCATCCTAGGAAAAAGGCTATCACTGTCCACCCTATCTAAACCTCTAATCATCTTATATGCTTCAATAAGATCCCACCTTAGCCGCCTCCTTTCTAACGAAAACAACCTCAAATCCTTCAACCTCTCTTCATAGGACCTGCCCTCCATACCAGGCAACATCCTGGTAAACCTCCTCTGTACCCTATCCAATGCCTCCACATCTTTCTTATAATGTGGGGACCAGAACTGCACACAATACTCCAAGTGCGGCCGCACTAGAGTTTTGTACAGTTGCAACATGATGCTGCGGCTCCTAAATTCAATCCCCCTACCAATAAAAGCTAAGACTCCATATGCCTTCCCAGTCTCCCCAGTGTGCCATGCTTCGAGACATCCTTTCTTGCAACGTATGAATGAACATGGCAGCCGACTCCACTCACTCACCATCCTGTACTTGTTCAATTATAACAGTAATCGCAACAAATCGTCATCCGAGATGGCTGGAGTGGCCACAGCAGCATTGCTGATTGGCTGAAAAATAATGCTTTGAAATATACTGCGACATTCATGAAAAATGAACGCATAGAGTTAAATAAACGTTTGAATCTGAACTGGTAGCAGTCAGAATAGTCGGAGAGCATTAGACAATTGTTGTGTTCATTTGAGAAGAAAATGTGTCCATCACACTGATTGTTACTGATTGTTTCTTCCGGTATCGTGAATCGGTCGATACGAAATTGCTGGAGGGAAGGTGATGTGGGTGTGATGTCATGGGGATGTCAAGCTTCTGCTTTCCTTTCAGTCTGTATTCTGGCCAGGAAAATAGTTCCGAGAATAAAGCGTTTGTTATCACTCCGAATTCCACAAACAAAATTGGCGATGTGTCAGAATTTTGTTTCATCAAGAACATTGAGAAAAGATCCCAAATGGACCAAAAAAAAACTTTGTGGACAAACGTTTTGAATTTGCAAATATATATATCTTTATATATATCTTTACCCAGAGGGTGGTAAGGGTATGGAATGCCCTGCCTGCTGCAGTTGTAGATGCGCCAAGTTTGGTGGTGTTTAAGGGGTTAGTAGATAAGTTTATGGATGAAAAGGGAATGATTTGGCTTAGAGGGTCATTGCTTTTTCTTAATTGGTCGGCGCAACATCGAAAGGCCTGTTCTGCGCTGTAACGTTCTAGGTTCTATCTATATATCTATATATATCTTTATCTATATCTATATATATATATATGCATATTTGATACCTATATATATATATATACGAACATATATTGGATATCATACACAGACGCACACACACACACACTTACACACATATAGAACATAGAACATTACATAGAACATAGAACATAGAACATTACAGCACAGAACAGGCCCTTCGGCCTTCGATGTTGCGCCGACCAATATAAAAAGCAATGCCCCTCCAAACTAAACCATTCCCTTCTCTTCCATATACTTATCAACTAACCTCTTAAACGCCACCAAACTTGGCGCATCTACAACTGCTGCAGGCAGGGCATTCCACTCCCGAACCACCCTTTGGGTAAAGAACCTACCTCTGATATCCGTCCTATAACTATCACCCCTTAATTTAAAGCTGTGTCCCCTCGTGCTAGCTTTCTCCATCCTAGGAAAAAGGCTATCACTGTCCACCCTATCTAAACCTCTAATCATCTTATATGTTTCAATAAGGTCTCCTCTTAGCCGCCTCCTTTCTAACGAAAACAACCTCAAATCCCTCAGCCTCTCCTCATAAGACCTGCCCTCCATACCAGGCAACATCCTGGTAAACCTCCTCTGTACCCTCTCCAATGCCTCCACATCTTTCTTATAATGTGGGGACCAGAACTGCACACAATACTCCAAGTGCGGCCGCACTAGAGTTTTGTACAGTTGCAACATGACGTTGCGGCTCCGAAATTCAATCCCCCTACCAATAAAAGCTAAGACTCCATATGCCTTCTTAACAACCTTATCGACTTGACTGCCTACTTTCAGGGATCTATGCACAAATACACCAAGATCCCTCTGTTCATCAACACTATTAAGAATCCTACCATTAGCCCTATACTCTACACATTTATTATTCCTGCCAAAGTGAATTACCTCACACTTTTCCACATTAAACTACATTTGCCACCTCTAGGCCCAGCTCTGCAACTTGTCCAAGTCTCTCTGCAAACTATAACACCCCTCTTCACTATCTACCACTCCACCGACTTTAGTGTCATCTGCAAATTTACTAATCCATCCTTCAATACCCTCATCCAGATGATTTATAAAAATTGCAAACAGCAGGGGCCCAAAAACAGACCCCTGAGGTACACCACTTGTCACCGAACTCCACGATGAATATCTCCCATCAACCACCACCGTCTGTCTTCTATCCGCTAGCCAATTCCTAACCCAATTAGCTAAATCACCCTCTATCCCATACATCTGCATTTTCTGCAGAAGTCTTCCATGGGCCACCTTATCAAACGCCTTACTAAAGTCCATATATACCACATCAACCGCCTTACCCCCATCCACCTCTTTGGTCACTTTTTCAAAAAACTCAATGAGGTTAGTAAGGCACGACCTACCCTTCACAAAACCATGCTGACCAGTGGAACCAATCTAATGACCCTCTAACCAACTCTATTCCAATGTTATCCATATGGCTATCCACTGATATATGTATGTGTGTGTGTATATATATATATATTTGATGCAGTATACACACACACACACACACACATATATATACATACAAATATATATAGACATATATATTTGATATTATATATATGATATATGTATTATATATATTATATTTCAGTCCTGATGACTAACATGATATATCATATACATATATATTTGATATGATATATCATATTAGTTACCAGCACTGGAATGTTTAAATTGTAAAAAAAAACAGACTGGATGGTTGAATTTTGTTGCCCTGGAGTGTAGGAGATGTGGGATAATCTTACAGAAATTTATAGAATTATGAGGGCCATAGATTAGGTCAATATCCAAGGTTTTGTTTTACCCCAGGGTAGGTATTGCACAGGTTTAAGTTGAGAGTTGAACGGTTTAAAAGGGATCCGCGAAGAAACTTATAAAGAAAGAAGATGACACATTTACGGAATGTGCTGCCAAGTAGCAGAGAGAAGTAAAATTACAACTTTCAAAAGACATTTGAACAGCTTTATCGGTGGGAAAGGTTTAGAGTGATGTGGATCCCTCTAAACAGAAGGGAATTGGAATAGTTCAGTTGAGGAAACTTGGTAGATATGGATGAGTTGGGTCAAAGGGCATTTTCCGTGCTATGATCCATCTCTATGATTCTAAATAGGCAGCCGTGGAGTAACCGAGAGAGAGGAAAATAATCAGATATCCATTTTTTTTTGAGCAACACAGCACGGGAAACAGGCCCTTCGGCCCAACGAGCCCGCGCCGCCGTCATAACTATATAGTAGCAAATCCATTATCCTATTTTATTATTCCTATATAATATATATATTATTCCTAATATGGTTCCTCATATGGTTTCTGCTTCCTCAGCTTATCTACAAAACATCTCAACGTATTTCTCTATAATGATGGACAGAACGAACTTCTTGGCATTTAGTGGCACATTAGATAGAGGAATAATTTCAGGAACCCCTGAAGAAAACAGATTGAGCAACAGAAGAAAAGAAAAAAATCCAGATTAACTGGATACTCTTTTAATAAGTATTTGAGCTTTAAGCACACGGGTCATTTCGGGAACATTGTTTCGGAGAACGGCATGTTTTCAGTGACTGTCACTCCCATACTGAGAATGGGATTGCACATCAGCTCGATTTACGAGATTGATGTCAAGAAACCCCCTCCCAGGGCAGTATAATCAGCCTTCCCTGCAGCAGTTGCGTACTCGCCAAATTTAAGGGCGTTCAAATGGTCAGTGGGTAGGCATATGGGTAATATTGGAATAGTTTAGGTTAGAGGGTCATTAGATTGGTTCCACTGGCCGGCGCAACATCGAGGGCCGAAGGGCCTGCACTGCGCTGTAATGCTCTATGTTCTATGGCTCTAAACAGGAGATTGTTTCCAGAACACGACTACTCATTTTTGAATAGTTATTGATATGGGCCACCTCCCACTCGGATGGGGAGTGTGTTATTAGTCGTGACCACGATTGGGGAAAGTGTTTCTTGTGAGAAAATTAAAATTAATTTATCGGGGAAAATAGACAATTGTAAAGAGCCAGTTGACGAGAGAAATAGCTTGGTAAGAATTGGCATGGTTGTGAAAAATCTATGAAAACATCTGAAAATGAGCCTTGGATCCTGTTTGTGAATTGGAGCCAATTCTTTGAATTGGTGTAAGTCTTTGAAACAATGCAGAAAGGTTTAATGTTGAGGGTTTCAGCTTTGTTCATTGTCTTTATTTCCCTGTTTGGGCAGTATATGAGAATTGCATCATGTACTCATTTATGCAAATTTGACAAACAAAGAGTGTTTTTGGATATGAGAGATTTGAATAAATAAACAAGTGTTTTTCAGAGTAAGATATCCGATATATTTTCATAAAGCATGCAAATCGAAGAACAGAGAAAGAGAAAGAGAGAGAAAATGTGTTGAGGGCAACAAGCTGTGATACATGAACCTGAATCTTCTCTCGGGAAAAATAATGTGTCATTAGATAATACGCAAGAAAATAATTGCTTAACATTAGTGCTAAACAGCATGAAGTTTTGGTCACCTTTGGAAAAATTGCACTGTGCAAAATATAAAATAAAATATTAGATTTGAAAGGAATAAAAAAACAACAAAAAAAGGAGAGAAGCATTTGGCCCCTCAATCCTACTCCTATATTCATTTCTATAATTTTGAACATCTATCTCAGCACCATTCTGCATTCTCCCCATTGAGATACTGAGAGATCTGGTATTTCCATCTTAAATATATTCAATGACATGGATTTCCATGGGACAGAATTCTACAGGTGCTCAACACTCTGAGTGAAGAAAATTGTCCCTATGTCAGTCCCAGAGGCCTCCCTGTATCCTGAGACTATGACACCGTGTTCTAAGGGAATACATATCCCTGTGTCAGTCTGTCCAATCCTGACAGTATTCTATATGGTTCAATAAGATGTCTTTTCATTCTTCCAAATTCCAGCGAATACAGGCCCAGTGAAACCAGCTTTTCCTCTCGCAATAATCCCATTCTACCAGAAATCAGGCAGATGGATTCACGTCTCATTGTGTTTCTTTCTTCAATGAATATGACGTTGTTTTACGTTAGGCGACATCTCCTTAAACTCCTTTGTTTGCACTGCTGCAATCTTATCACTTAACATGCATTGAAATTTCTGATCCGCCACACAATGTCTTTATTGGAATGGAGACTTTTAAAAAAATAATTACATCGCTAGTTTCAGAGGCAGCCATTATAGTGGGAGATTTTAATCTCCGTAGAGTGGATTGGAAAGTACCTAGAGCTGGGGGTTTGGATGGGCAGGAATTTGTAAAATGTGCACTGGAAGGATCGTTGGAACAGTATGTGGCTAGCCCGACTAGAGAAGGGGCTATATTAGGTTTAGAACAAAGAAGAACAAAGAACAAAACAGCACGGGAAACAGGCCCTTCGGCCCAACAAGCCCGCGCCGCCACCCCAATGTTCCCATCTCTACCCATGATCCCTGTCCATGTTTATAGATCTGCGGATTAAAAACCAAATTTGAGACAATTTAGGGAGAATTTGTTTTGCCAATTAGCCTAAGAACACATCTTTGGGATGTGGGAGGAAACCGGACCTCCCAGAGAAAACCCACGCAAGCATGGGGAGAATGTGCAAACTCCCACAGACACAGGCCCAAATCCATGCATCTGCACAGCACAGCATAGTCACTGAGCTGTCGTGTTGCCCATCAAATGGTCCAGGTCAAGCATACACTAACAACGTGAAGCAGTAGGATACTCTTGAAAAAGGTCCAAGAGCAGTCCTCTCACGACCCATCGCGTGTATGTCCCTTGTTAGACAACAAGGTGGACCAAATCACCTGTAGGATAAAAACAAGTACATCAATATCATCATGTACTTACACACTTCCCAGGGACTCCCAAGGCTCATGATCCCTATTTTCAATCAGTTTTCTATACCCCTCCATTCCCATTCTGTTCATGTGCCCATCTAAGTATTTCTTAAATAACTCCAGAGTACCTGCCTCCACCACTTTTCTTGGCAGTGCATTCCATACCCCCATCATCCTCTGTGTGAAAAAACTCCCTCTAGCATCCAAATTATACCTTACCCCAATCACCCTAAGCCCATGACCCCTCGTGCTATTTGAGTCCATCCAAGGAAAAAGCTTAGCCCTGTTTACTCTATCTATCCCCTTCAAACTCTTGTACACCTCTATCTGACCTCCTCTAAGTCTAAGTCTTTCTAAGGAAAACAGTCTCAATTTGCCTAATCTCTCCTCGTAACTCAGACATTCCATACCAGGCAGCATCCTGGTAAACCTCCTCTGCACTCTTTCCAGAGTCTCCACGTCCTTAGATAGGGAGGATGTGCTAGATATTCTGGAGGGTTTGAAGTTGGATAAGTCCCCTGGGCCAGACGGGATTTAACCTAGGATTCTCTGGGAGGAAAGAGAGGAGATTGCAGAGCCTCTGGGTCTGATCTTCAGGTCGTCGTTGGTTACGGGTGTGGTTCCGGAGGACTGGAGGATAGCGAATGTGGTCCTGTTGTTCAAGAAGGGGAAGAGAGACCTTCCAGGGAATTATAGGCCAGTGAGTCTTACTTCTGTGGTGGGCAAAGTATTGGAGAGAATAATTAGGGATAGGATTTATAGTTATTTAGAGAGTAATGAATTGATTGGAAACAGTCAGCATGGTTTTGTGAAGGGTATGTCGTGCCTTACTAACCTCATTGAGTTTTTTGAAAAAGTGACTAAGGAGGTGGATGGGGGTAAGGCGGTTGATGTGGTATATATGGACTTTAGTAAGGCGTTTGATAAGGTGGCCCATGGAAGACTTCTGCAGAAAATGCAGATGTATGGGATAGAGGGTGATTTAGCTAATTGGGTTAGGAATTGGCTAGCAGATAGAAGACAGAGGGTGGTGGTTGATGGGAGATATTCATCTTGGAGTTCGGTGACAAGTGGTGTACCTCAGGGGTCTGTTTTGGGGCCCCTGCTGTTTGTAATTTTTATAAATGATCTGGATGAGGGTATTGAAGGATGGATTAGTAAATTTGCAGATGACACTAAAGTCGGTGGAGTGGTAGATAGTGAAGAGGGGTGTTATAGTTTGCAGAGGGACTTGGACAAGTTGCAGAGCTGGGCCGAGAGGTGGCAAATGGAGTTTAATGTGGAAAAGTGTGAGGTAATGCACTATGGCAGAAATAATAAATGTGTAGAGTATAGGGCAAATGGTAGGATTCTTAGTAGTCTAGATGAAAAGAGGGATCTTGGTGTGTATGTGCATAGATCCCTGAAAGTAGGCAGTCAGGTCGAGACGGTTGTTAGGAAGGCATATGGAGTCTTGGCTTTTATTGGTAGAGGGATTGAATTTCGGAGCCGCAACGTCATGTTGCAACTGTACAAAACTCTAGTGCGGCCGCACTTGGAGTATTGTTGCAGTTCTGGTCCCCACATTATAAGAAAGATGTGGAGGCATTGGAGAGGGTACAGAGGAGGTTTACCATGATGTTGCCTGGTATGGAGGGCAGGTCTTATGAAGAGAGGCTGATGGATTTGAGGTTGTTTTCGTTAGAAAGGAGGCGGCTAAGAGGGGACCTAATCGAAACATATAAGATGATGAGGTTTAGATAGGGTGGACAGTGATAGCCTTTTTCCTAGGATGGAAAAAGCTAGCAGGAGGGGACACAGCTTTAAATTAAGGGGTGATAGTTATAGGACGGATATCAGAGGCAGGTTCTTTACCCAAAGGGTGTTTCGGGAGTGGAATGCCCTGCCTGCAGCAGTTGTAGATGCGCCAAGTTTGGTGGCGTTTAAGAGGTTAGTTGATAAGTATATGGAAGAGGAGGGAATGGTTTAGTTTGGAGGGGCATTGCTTTTTATATTGGTCGGCGCAACATCGAAGGCCGAAGGGCCTGTTCTGTGCTGTAATGTTCTATGTTCTATGTTCTATGTTCCGGTAGTAAGGCGACCAGACCTGGACATAGTATTCCAGATGAGGTCTAACCAGCGTTTTATACAACTGAAACCTTACAGGCCAGCTCTTGTAGTCTATACCCATTCCTATAAAGGCTAACATAACATATGCTTTCTTCACAACTTTCTCCACTTGCTCTGCCACCTTCAGAGACTTGTTCACCTGCACTCCCAGGTCCCTCTGCATTTTTATACTCTTAATAGGTCTACCCTTTATCATATACCTCCCCCCTACATTTTTTCTCCCGAAATGCATCACCTCACATTTAGAACACAGGACATAGAACATTAAAGCGCAGAACAGGCCCTTCGGCCTTCGATGTTGCGCCAACCAATTATGAAAAAAACAATGACCCTCCAAACTAAACCATTCCCTTCTCGTCCATAAACTTATCAACTAACCTCTTAAACGCCACCAAACGTGGTGCATCTACAACTGCCGCAGGCAGGGCATTCCACTCCCTAACCACCCTCTGGGTAAAGAACCTATCTCTGATATCCGTCCTATAACTATCAGCCTTAATTTAAAGCTATGTCCCCTCGTGCTAGCTTTCTCCATCCAAGGAAAAATGCTATCACTGTCCGCCATATCTAAACCTCTAATCATCTTATATGTTTCGATAAGGTTTCCTCTTATCCGCCTTCTTTCTAATGAAAACAACCTCAAATCCTTCAGCCTCTCCTCATAAGACCTGTCCTCCATACCAGGCAACATCCTGGTAAACCTCCTTTGTACCCTCTCCAATGCCTCCAGATCTTTCTTATAATGTGGGGACCAGAACTACGCACAATACTACAAGTGCGGCCACACTAGAGTTTTGTACAGTTGCAATATGACGTTGCGGCTCCGAAATTCAATCCCCCTACCAATAAAAGCTAAGACTCCATATGCCTTCTTAACAACCTTATTGACTTGACTGCCTACTTTCAGGGATCTATGCACATATACACCAAGGTCCCTCTGTTCATCAACACTATTAAAAATCCTACCATTAGCCCTATACTCTACACATTTGTTATTCCTGCCGAAGTGCATTACCTCACACTTTTCCACATTAAACTCCACTTGCCACCTCTCGGCCCAGCTCTGCAACTTCTCCAAGTCTATCTGCAGACTGTAACACCCCTCTTCATTATCTACCACTCAACCGACTTTCGTGTTATCCGCAAATGTAGTCATCCATCCTTGAATACCCTCATCCAGATCATTTATAAAAATTACAAACAGCAGGGGCCCCAAAACAGATCCCTGACATACACCACTTGTAACCGAACTCCAGGATGAATATCTCCCATCAACCACCACCCTCTGTCTTCTATCTGCTAGCCAATTCCTAACCCAATTAGCTAAATCACCCTCAATCCCATACATCTGCATTTTCTGCAGAAGTCTTCCATGGGCCACCTTATCGAACGCCTTACTAAAGTCCATATATACCATATCAACCGCCTTACCCCCATCCACCCCTTTGGTCACTTTTTCAAAAAACTCAATAATGTTATTAAGGCACGACCTACCCTTCACAAAACCATGCTGACTATCCCCAATCAATTCATTTCTCTCTAAATAACTATGAATCCTATCCCTAATAATTCTCTCCAATACTTTTCCCACAACAGAAGTAAGACTCACTGGCCTATAATTCCCTGGAAAGTCTCTCTTCCCCTTCTTGAACAATGGGACCACATTCACTATCCTCTAGTCTTCCGGAACTATACCCGTAACCAACGACGTCCTGAACATCAGAGCCAGATGCTCTGCAATCGCCTCTCTTGCCTCCCAGAGAATCCTAGGGTAAATGTCGTTCGGCCCAGGGGACTTATCTAACTTCAAACCCTCAAGAATATCGAGCACATCCTTCTTATCTACTTCAATACTTTCCAGTTTGCAACCCTGTACCTCAGTGTTCTCCACAACTACATTTCCATCTCCCTGCGTGAATACCGAAGAGAAATATTTGTTCAGTGTCTCTCCAATCTCTTCAGGCTCCACGCACAACTTCCCACTGCTGTCTATGACTGGCCCTAATCTTGCCCTAACCAATCTTCTATTCTTAACATATCTAAAGAAAGCTTTAGGATTCTCCTTAATCCTATCAGCCAAAGTCTTCTCGTGTCCCCTCTTAGCTCTCCTCAACTCACTCTTTAGCTCCCTCCTGGCTAATCTATAGCTATCCATTGCACTAACCGAGCCTTCAAGCCTCATCCTGACATAAGCCTCCTTTTTCCTTTTAACCAGCGAATTAACTTTTTTCGTACACCAAGGTTCCCTTACTCGACCATTTCCTCCTTGCCTGACAGGGACATACTTATCAAGGACTCGCAGCAGCTGCTCCTTGAATAAGCTCCACATTCCAGATGTTCCCAGTCCCTGTAGTTTCCTAGTCCAATCTATGCACCCTAATTCTCTCCTGATGGCCTCATAATTACCCTTCCCCCAGCTATAACTACTGCCCCCAGCTTCATGCCTATCCCTATCCATCACTAAGGTGAACGTAGCCGAATTGTGGTCACTATCACCTAAATGTTCACCAACCTCCAAGCCTAACACCTGGTCTGGCTCATTGCCCAGCACCAAATCCAATGTAGCCTCATCTCTAGTTGGCCTATCTACATACTGAGTAAATTTATCAGGATTGAATTCCATCTGCCATCTGTCTGACCAAGCTACCAGCCTATCTATGCCCTGCTGCATCGCCTGACAATGCTCCTCACTACCCGCAAGTCCAGCCATCTTTGTATCTTCTGCAAACTTGCTGATCACTCCACTTACTCCCTCTTCCAAGTCATTTATATATATACAAATAGAAGAGGTCCCAGTACTGAGCCCTGCTCGGTTGTATTGATTGGAGTACGTATCAGTGTGAGGGGTTATACTGATTGAAGCCTGCATTTGATGGGAACAGTAGCAGGTTATAGTATTTGAGCGGGATTTTATGATCTCGTTGCCCCGACATTTGGGCGCAAAAATGTCGTTTAATCTGATTTAAAGTATTTTGTTGGAATGGCGCCCATTGCGGCGATTGTTCCCAAATTACCACAGTAAGAAAACAGTCGCGTCGGGAGCGCCCGCAAACGGGGCAAGACACCAATTCACGTGTATTTTTTTTTGTATTTATCATAATGTCAGTCACAGATATCCACACCCAATTATCACAACCCCCAAGCCTGCACGATCAATCTCCTGTCGACTGCATCAGGCTGTGAAACACCTCCTCTATAAAAGTTGGAGTTTGGTGCTGCATTCTTGTGGACGATGGAAGAGATAAACGTTTGCATTCATAGTGGTCCGTGCTGCTCAGGGGGTGGGGGGAGGGGCATGTCACAGTGAACATGTTGTGTTTCGAGTGTGGGCGGCTGAAGGTGTGTGGGTGGGTGAATTGTCCTCCTTCATCACCCTGTTCCTTTCCCACTTTCTCCCTGAAACCCTTAATCCCCTTGTCTACTAGAAACTTGCTGACTGTCACATAAATATATTCAGTGAGTTAACCTCCACTTCTCCAATGGGCAGAGAATTTTGGAGATTCATCACCCTTTGACAGAAGAAGTTCCTCCTCAACTCCCATCTACCTGGCCCATTTGATGGGCAACAAGACAGCTCAGTGACTATCGCTGTGCTGTGAAGATACATGGATTTGGGCCTGTGTCTATGGGAGTTTGCGCATTCTCCCCGTGCTTGCGTGGGTTTTCTCTGGGTACTCCGTTTTCCTCCCACATCCCAAAGATGTGCTCTTAGGCTAATTGGGAAGATAAATTCTCCCTAAATTGTCTCAAATTTGGTTTTTAATCCATAGATCTATAAACATGGACAGGGATCGCGGGTAAAGGTGGGATCATCGGGTGGTGGCGCGGGCTTGTTGGGCCAAGGGCCTGTTTCCAGTGCAGTTTTGTTCTTCGTTCTATGTTCTAAACTGCTCACCACCCTTATTTTGAAGCTGCGCCCTCTAGTCTTGCTATCCTTTCTCAACAGGAAGAATCTCTCTACCTCTACCCTATCCATCCACTCCATTATCTTATCTGTCTCTATAAGATCCCCCCTCAGCCTTCTAAACTCCAACGAGTACAGACCCAGTCTATTCAATCTCTCTTCATAAGCCACGTCCCTCATCTCCGGTATCAGTCTGGTAAACCTTCTCTGTACAATGAAACATTGTTCCAATTTCCGTTGTGTTAATTTCAGGTTCTTTCTGCTTGAACACGATTATGCAAAAATCACATCAATCAGTTCATCAATTCTCCACAGTTAAACAGAGCAGGCACATCCCAGTGTGTGGGGTGACATTGTTGAGAGAGAATCTCAGATATGTTAAAGATAATGATTGAGTGAAGTGTGTCATTGAATGAAAATCAAAGCCAGAGAGAAGAATGTTGGAGAACGTAGCTTCCATTTCCAATACGGCATTGAATTGACCAGTCTTTGCATTCAATCTCTAAAGGAACTTTCTTGTGTCACTAATTTAACACGATGTGGCAATCTTTTAGTTCATATTAAAAACAAGTGAGAATGTTGCAACACCATGTCCCGCTTTGGGAGATGGAACGTGGAATAAATTGAAGGCGTCGTAAATCATTACCTGACAAGTGAAGACCAAGAGATTCTCTGCAACACAGCACGGCCAATTATTTCACGTGAAAATGATTGAAACATTTTATATCGTCAAGAAGATTTATTATCCGATTCTGGCCATCATTGGTATACCGGGTGAGTGACTGCAACTATTCAAAGTGTGAAATTCTGTGTGTGCACTGAGCTTCAGCTTTGCTCAGTGAATATTACTATCATGTATTGTTCCACAGGTCTTTCTTATAAAGACACAGATATACTTGCCTGTATTAAATTTGTCACGTAAAACTGAGAAAGAGGTTTTTATATCGCAGATTAAAAGAGAGGAAATAATAATGTGATTAATTTCTCGGTGAATGAATGAATGTGGTACTTCTCCCAGTTTTGATCTCCAAAAGCTTTCGTTCATTATCCATTACGTCTTAATCATGTCTTTGTAATATGCAGAATATACAATAATCTGCTGAAGTTTTTCTACAATGATAGGGCAACATCAAAGCTTCGACGAATGACTTGAATGTTCAGAATGTTAGTCAAAGAGAAGAGAATAGACATGCTGCAGATGTCTTTTAAATATATGTACTGAAATCTTTACTTAAAAATCTTTACTGGACAGTGATAGCCTTTTTTCTAGGATGGAGAAAGCTAGCACGAGGGGACACAGCTTTAAATTAAGGGGTGATAGTTATAGGACGGATATCAGAGGTAGGTTCTTTACCCAAAGGGTGGTTCGGGAGTGGAATGCCCTGCCTGCAGCAGTTGTAGATACGCCAAGTTTGGTGCCGTTTAAGAGGTTAGTTGATAAGTATATGGAAGAGAAGGGAATGGTTTATTTTGGAGGGGCATTGCTTTTTATATTGGTCGGCGAAACATCGAAGGCCGAAGGGCCTGTTCTGTGATGCAATGTTCTATGTTCTATCTAAATTAATTCACAATATAGTGATTAATACAGATGAAGAATGTGAAGGTAAAGGAACAGGCAACAATTTAATATTCATTATTGGATTTGCTAATAAGGAGTGGAGCACAACGGGCATGAACTGCCAAACCGAGAGATCCTTTAGTCAACACTGACAATAATATAGCAAGTTTCAAGGCGATGAGAGAAAGAATTACATCCTATTACAAACAAAAATCAGATGCAGAGGTCGGAGAAGTCAAAAAAGAAGCTTGGGAAACCAAAATAGATTGCATGATGGACACATCATGACATATCCAACAATGGTGAATATTTAAAACAGTGTTCATCAATATACAAGACTAATATATACCATTGAAATGAAACAATTATTAAGCATCCAGAGATTAATGAAAATGGAAGGAGACAATTGAGGGTAAAGTAATAGTTTTCGCGGGAGTACACGCTAAATGAAAATACAAAAGAAAAAAAGCAGAGATGCCAATAAAAAAAATTGCAGAGCGAAAATATGAACTCAAATGATCAAAGAATAGAAACACATTAATATATTCTATAGGAAGAGCAAAATAAGCCAACGCCTGTATCGAAAAGAAGGGATAATCAGGGGATAACTGTTGACACGTGATATGAACATTTAACAATTCCTTCATTATTTTGAATCAGTTCAGGAAATAAAACAGATTAACATATCTTTAGATATATAGTGGAGATCAGTGCATTCATGATAAACAAGTTGTCACAGTTTTTGTGTAACTCCTAATGTTGTTTTTGCACTGTGAGTGTGAGTGAATGATTTTTTGTTTCAATCTGAGTCATATTTTATGCTTCGTATAGTTTCTGGCTCGTTAATTACTGTGGATGGGAGTAGGGGGAGAGAGTGCACATCTAATCCCGGGCCTAACACAATCAACCACATTAACCTAAAGTTAAAGTGCAACTACTAAAGTTGCTAAAGTTACTAAAGTTGGTGGAGTGGTAGATAGTGAAGAGGGGTGTTTTAGTTTACAGAGTGACTTGGACAAGTTGCAGAGCTGGGCCGAGAGGTGGCAAATGGAGTTTAATGTGGAAAAGTGTGAGGTAATGCACTTTGGCAGGAACAATAAATGTGTAGAGTATAGGGCTAATGGTAGGGCTCTTAATAGTGTTGAGGAACAGAAGGATCTTGGTGTATGTGTCAATAGATCCCTGAAAGTAGGCAGTCAAGTGGATAAAGTTGTTAAGAAGGCATATGGAGTCTTAGCTTTTATTGGTAGGGGGATTGAATTTAGGAGCCGCAGCATCATGTTGCAGCTGTACAAAACTCTAGTGCGGCCGCACTTGGAGTATTGTGTGCAGTTCTGGTCGCCACATTATAAGAAAGATGTGGAGGCATTGGAGAGGGTACAGAGGAGGTTTACCAGGATGTTGCCTGGTATGGAGGGCAGGTCCTATGAAGAGAGGTTGAAGGATTTGAGGTTGTTTTCGTTAGAAAGGAGGCGGCTAAGAGGGGATCTTATTGAAGCATATAAGATGATTAGAGTTTAGATAGGGTGGACAGTGATAGCCTTTTTCCTAGGATGGAGAAAGCTAGCACGAGGGGACACAGCTTTAAATTAAGGGGTATGAGTTATAGGACGGATATCAGAGGTAGGTTCTTTACTCAAAGAGTGATTAGGGAGTGGAATGCCCTGCCTGCAGCTGTTGTAGATGCGCCAAGTTTGATGGCGTTTAAGAGGTTAGTTGATAAGTATATGGATGAGAAGGGAATGGTTTAGTTAGGAGGGGCATTGCTTTTTATTTTGGTCGGCACAACATCGAAGGCCGAAGGGCCTGTTCTGTGCTGTATTGTTCTATGTTCTATGTTCTATGTTCTAAACCTGAATGCTCCAGCCCTGGGAGGAGACTTGGAAGCGGGCTGCAGGCTCGGCGCACACAATAACTCTATCACCCACACTAATCTGAAAGCTCCAGCCTGGGCAAGACATCTGCGATCCAGCCAGGAACCGCAGAGCTAACCCCACAGTCTAGCAACGTCACCCAGACTAATCTGAAACTTCATGCCCAAGGAGGACACCTGGAACACAGCTGCATTTCCAGTCTGCACCCTCACACCATCACCCACACTAATCTGAAAGCCCAAGCCCGTGGGAGACATCCACAACATTGCCAGACCTAACCCTTAGACTAACACCATCACCCCACCCTAATTTAAATCTCAAGCTCGGGGCGTGGGGGGGGGGGACACGTGGACATGTGGACATAACCTCGAGTCCGTGGGAGACACCTGGAGCCCAGCCAATCCACACGAAATCGACCCCTTGTCCGCCCACCATGCTCCCTAGCACTGGACACTGACAAAGGCACTTCTCCCACCAGGCACATTCTCAAATCGCGCCGCTCGACGTGCAGAGACGACACGGAGCAGTGAGGATGAGGAAGATGGGGTGAGAGGGTAGGGAGGGATGGCAGATGAGGGAGGGATGCGGGTTGATTTTTGTTTGAAATTTCCTGAACAGCCTCAATGACTTGCTGAAGACTCGGCCTTCTGATATGGATCAGGCACAGGTCGCAGAAAGGGCCAATGGTAAATGATAAATAGGGGCCAACAAAGACTCGAACAAGTTCTTTAGTGGTGACTAAACCAGTGACCATTTTAATACTGTGGATTAAAATTGTCTGAATATCTGTCATAAACTCTGATTCCAACAGTCATTTTCATTCTCACTGTTTGTTTTCTCTTACAGTTAATTTAGTGGCGATTGTGATCCTATCCCGGGGAAAGTGCGGCCTCTCTAATTGCACCACTTGCTACCTGGTGACAATGGCAATAAGCGATTTACTTGTCATTATTATCGAGGTTATCCTGAGCCGAATCAACTATTACTATTTCCCGGGATCTTACCTGAACATTACTTATCTGTGTAGTATTATCAGTGTCCTGGTTCGCGCGACGGCAAACTGTTCTGTCTGGTTCACTGTCACTTTCTCCTTTGATCGATTTGTGGCTATTTGTTGCCGGAATCTGAAAAGGAAATATTGCACCCAAAAAACTGCGGCTATTGTTCTCGCAGCAACTGGCATTTCACTGTGCTTCAAAAATATTCCTTTATATTTTATATATAAACCTCGGTTGGTGGTCAACAACATGCCGTGGTTTTGTGTTGTGAAGCCATATATTTTCACTGATCCCTTTTGGGTGGCACTTGGCTGGTTTGATAAGCTTGTAACTCCATTGCTCCCATTCACTTTAATTCTCTTAATCAATGCTCTGACGGTCAGATTCATTTTAGTGGCCAGCCAAATCCGCAAGGGACTGAGGGGTCAGAACAAGGGCGATAATCAGTCTGACCCAGAGCTGGAGAGCAGAAGAAAGTCTGTGGTTTTACTCTTCAGCATATCTGGCAGCTTCATTCTTTTGTGGCTAGTTTTTGTGATGGAATTTTTATATTATAGTATTACAGGACGATATTCTGAAAGTTACAATGACTCTGAATATATCTTCCAGCAAGTTGGATATATGCTGCTCAATTTAAATTGTTGCACAAACACATTTATTTACGGGGCGACTCAGTCCAGGTTCAGAGAACAGTTCAAGTTTGCGATGAAATATCCTGTTATGTCAATTCTTGCCTTTATTAATAAAAACAACTGAGAGAAGCATCAAGACAGTTCTCAGCCTTTCCAAAACCACGACAGCAATGCTAGTCTGAAGGCTTTGTTAGAATACTCCAAGGCTGATATACCTGTTTCTTGTAGATTCAAATATGCATTTGTTCTATGATAATAAAATAGCGTGTTACTAATTGCACTGTGAAGCTTATTTGGGGTTAGCTGAGTTGACAACAATTCTATAGCTAGTCAGTCTTTAAGGCAAAGTCAAGACCCAACTTGCTCAGCAGGTCTTCTGTTGTGAGCAGATGGGCAGCTGCTTTGTGTGTCGACAGACTGTGCAGAGAAGCCTGAGGTGAGACAGTCCTGAGAAGAGAAATTCATTGTGAAGATTCAGGGACAGTTGATATTATGTCGGCTAAATATCTTGGGATGATCCATAACTATCCAGGAGATGATCTTGTACAGATTTCAATGGAGCCTAAGTGCATTGAATGCAATCAATAATATTCATGAAAGGATTGTATCCAGTCGGAACGGACTGAGTAACTGTATAACAATAATAATTGATTTTCTTCGCTCGGGGGAGTTGAAAATGGTCAGCCCATATGGCTTGTCCTGTTTGGAGTAGCTCAATAAACGATTTGTCGATTTCATCAGGTTTGAATGATGGATGAGCCTTTCAATTTCATTCTCCCAACAGAAGCCGTTCTAAGAATGAGTACTTCAATTTCATCCACCCCTAAAAAACTTTTCAGAATAATCATTGAATCAACCTGCATTTGGAGAGTCAGGAATTAATCAAGAACAGAACAGCATGGTGTTGCTAAGGGATGGTCATGTCTCACTCACTGGGTATTTCTGACCAAGAAATGAGATGAGGATATCGCATTTGGAAATGTCGACTTCAACTACCGTAAGGTTCGAAGGGATGATGGCCGACTCCTACTCCTTGGGGATTGAATTTAGGAGCCGCAGCATCATGTTGCAACTGTACAAAACTCTAGTGCGGCCGCACTTGGAGTATTGTGTGCAGTTCTGGTCGCCACATTATAAGAAAGATGTGGAGGCATTGGAGAGGGTACAGAGGAGGTTTACCAGGATGTTGCCTGGTATGGAGGGCAGGTCCTATGAAGAGAGGTTGAAGGATTTGAGGTTGTTTTCGTTAGAAAGGAGGCGGCTAAGAGGGGATCTTATTGAAGCATATAAGATGATTAGAGGTTTAGATAGGGTGGACAGTGATAGCCTTTTTCCTAGGATGGAGAAAGCTAGCACGAGGGGACACAGCTTTAAATTAAGGGGTATGAGTTATAGGACGGATATCAGAGGTAGGTTCTTTACTCAAAGAGTGATTAGGGAGTGGAATGCCCTGCCTGCAGCTGTTGTAGATGCGCCATGTTTGGTGGCGTTTAAGAGGTTAGTTGATAAGTATATGGAAGAGAAGGGAATGGTTTAGTTTGGAGGGGCATTGCTTTTTATTTCGGTCGGCACAACATCGAAGGCCGAAGGGCCTGTTCTGTGTTGTATTGTTCTATGTTCTATGTTCTACTACTATTTCTTATGTTCTTAAGGTTGCTGACAAGACTGGGAGCGAAATGAAGAGTCCGGTGGTTCCAAAGGAATTTTTTTATATTAGATCTGGAATACGCTGAGTGACAGGAAGTAAATGGTGATGGTCCAGTTGTATTTTGCTAACAGGAAGACTCGATCTGGACGCGTTGAAGAGGGATCAGTGTTGAGGCCCTTCCTGTCTGTAGTTTATATAAACAGTTTAGATTTAAATGCAGAAAAGGTGATCAGTAATTTTGTGGACAATAGATAAATCAGTAGGGCCTTGGACAGTAGACGGATATGGATGCACTGGTCAGATGGGATAATCAATGGCAAGTGACATTCAATCTGGATAGGTGTGAAGGGTTATGCTTGGGCAGAGCAGACAAGGCAAGGAATGACAGACACTGGGGATCAGATGGACATTAGTGTGCACATACAATGCTCGTTTTAGATTATTGATAAAAGAGAAAAGTGGCTAAGCAGCTATAAATGTGTAATTGCCTTTATTTGTCAAAACATGAGAGCAGGGATGTTACCTGGAACAATATACATCATTGGTTTTGTCACAGCTAGAGTATTGTCTGCAATTCTGGAATCCATATTATAGGAATGCTGTGATCACACTGGAAGTGGTGGAATGGATATTTACCAGGATATTTCCTGGGATAGAGAGCATTAATTATGAAAATAGATTGTGTCGACTGGGGTTGATTTCGCTGGAGAAGAAGAAACTGAGAGGAGACATAATTGAGATATATCACATGATGAGGGTCATAGATAGGGCAGAATGGGTGAAATATGTCCAAATGTTAGAAGGATCAGTGTCAAGAAGGCAGAGATTTAATTGAAGGAGCAGGAAGTTTAGAGGGGATGTGGGGAAAAACGTTTTGACCTAAAGATTGTTAGGAGTGTGAAACAAATTGCAAGAAACAATGAGTAAGGAAGTGACCGACGAAACATTTAAGAATAATTTAGATATTCGCTTGTGATGTGAAGGAATCATTTGTGATGGGAAAATGCTGAGACACTGGACCAATTGTTGGAAAATGGTATTAGAATCGTACGGTGGTTTGTCTTTAACCAGCACACTTCCGAAGGGCCGAAGGATATTTTCTGTGTTCAAAGCTCTTGAAATTGTTGCAAATTCGTGTCTTGTTGATCTTCCAAAGAGAAAAGAACAACACAGCATAGGAAACAGGCCCTTCGGCCCAACAAGCCCGCACCGCCATTTTAACGTTCAGTAAGCGCCTCATTTCAATCCTTCCCAGTGTTTTTATTTCACTGATAGATTCGATATGGCCGACCAGCATTTATCGCATATCCCTGGTTGCTGAGGGATGTTGAGAGTTAACAGAATTGCTGTGGCTCTAGTTTCACATGTAGGTCAGAACAGATAATAAGCAGATTTCCTTCCCAAAGGACATTAGTAAACCAGAGGGGGTTTCCAGGAATCAATAATGGTTTCATGATCACCAGTAGATTCGTAATTCCAGATTATTTATTTTTGAAATCAACCGTCATCACACGCCATGGCAGGATTCAAACTAAGGCCTTCTGAATAATAGCTGAGTCCCTGGATTAATGATCCAGCGATAAGAACTCTCGTCCCTCGCTGCCCCCAGTCCTCAACCGAATTTTGCAGGCGGGAACATTCAAAAGCCCAGGGCTACCTGCTTAGGGACAAGCTAAAAATTCAGGCAGCTGCTCCAGAGGTGCAATGGAGGAAAATCCCTCTCGAAGACCTTTCAGTCAATGGTGAACAGAAAGGAGGAGAAATGTAGAATAATTAAATGACTCATTTTGAATATTACATGTATCACAAATATACTGAAGGACCTTAGAGTGCAATTTGATCTGTATAGATGGAATAAATACCTGATTATAGAACATAAAACATTACAGCGCAGTGTAGGCCCTTTGGCCCTCGATGTTGCGCCGAGCAGTAGAACCAATCTAATGACCTTCTAACCTAAACCATTGCAATGTTATCCATATGCCTATCCAATGACCATTTGAACGCCCTTAAAGTTGGCGAGACCACAACTGCTGCAGGCAGGGCATTCTTACTACCATCTAAGTAAAGAACCTAACCTTAACATTCATCCTCTTACTACCACCTCTTAATTTAAAGCTCTGCCCCCTCGTGTTAGCCATCATCATCAGAGGAAAAAGGCTCTCACTGTCCACACTATCTAATTCTCTGACCATCTGAAATGCCTCAAACAGGTCACGTTTGAACCTTCTTCTCTCTACCGAAAACAACCTCAAGTCCTACAGCCTTTCCTCATAAGACCTTCCCACCATACCAGGCAACATCCTGATAAACTTCCTCTGCATCAATTTGACTGTTAAGTATCTGAATCATGCAAGATAATATTTGTCGAGTTTCCGAATAGTATTGAAATTTTTATGTTGGCAGTTTTGAAAAATTTCTTCCAATATTTTCCCCACCACTGAGGTTTGACGGTGGCATATAGCTTTCTGGTTGATTATTTCTTCCCTTCTGGAATGATTACAGTACAGTGACTGTCCTCCAGTCCTCTGGCATTTTCGATAGTCAAAGAGAAATTGAAAAGTTGTTTCAACCTTTTCCCCAGGCCTTTCAGTCTCTTGAACTCCATCCCTTCTTCCCAGCACTCCTTAGCTCCATTTTCGCTTCGAGGCGTTTATACCAAGAGCAGATGGGTGTCTTCTGTCTTATGTAACGTTTCTTTTTGTGTCTGTAACACTGTGACCAGTGGTGTACTGTAGGTGTCAGTCTCGGAAGGGAATTTATAACGAGTTAATAGGCAGAATACAACCTTTCAGAGCTCAAGGAATCAATAAAGAGTTAAATGTTCATTGAACCCACTGACATGAACGGTTTACACATTTGTGAATGCAGAATATAAATCAAATAAACAAGTTAAAACATGTATGTTTGTATTTTAAGTGCATTTAAGAGTGAATGTGCAATTTTGCCAAGCTGAGATACCGAAAGGGATGGTGGTTGCAGTCAATATTACAAAATCAAATGTTCTCTGAACAAACTAGTCAGACAGTTGTATTGGGTGGCATTCTTAAGAAGGAATGCATTTTGGAACATTGAGAATAATTCTAATGGGTAGCACAGTACCGCTGCCTCAACGCATCAGGGAACCAGTTCAATTCCAACCTCGGGTGAACCTCTGTGTGGAGTTTGCAAATTCTATCCGTGTCTGCCTGGGTTTCCTCCAAGCGCTCCAGTTTCATCTCATAGACAAATGATGCGTGGTTTAAGTTGACTGGGCGTGCTAATTTAAGCTAGCGTCGCGGGGAGGGATTAGCAGGGTGAGAGTGACGGGTTCTGGGAATATGGACTGGATAGGATTGTGGCTTGTGTAAACTAGATGGGCCGAACAACCTTCTTCCCCTCTATCAGGGTTCTTTGATTCAATCGCCATGGCACAAAACAGATATGAAACCTGAGCACAGGTACATTTGTATATTCAACTCTTCAGTCAGCTGCTGAGAACATTGATTGTGGTAGCGTCGCCATTATTTAGCAACAGGAAGTTTGTTAGTGTCAAGTGGAGTTGAATGAATAAGAAGTCACGATGCCATTCGTGTGATTGGACAGAGAGGGCATCAATGTTTCACAGTTCAATGGAAATTAAGCTCATAGAACATAGAACATAGAGCATAGAACATTACAGCACAGAACAGGCCCTTCGGCCTTCGAAGTTGCGCCGACCAATTAGGAAAAAGCAATGACCCTCTAACCTAAACCATTCCCTTTTCATCCATAAACTTATCTACTAACCTCTTAAAAGCCACCAAACTTGGCACATCTACAACTGCCGCAGGCAGGGCATTCCATACCCTAACCACCCTCTGGGTAAAGAACCTACCTCTGATACCCGTCCTATAACTACCACAACTTAATTTAAAGCTATGTCCCCTCGTGCAAGCAATCTCCATCCCAGGAAAAACGCTATCACTGTCCACCCTATCTAAACCTCTAATCATCTTATATATTTCAATAAGGTCTCCTCTTAGCCGCCTTTTTCCTAATGAAAATAACTTCAAATCCCTCAGCCTCTCTTCATAAGACCTGCCCTCCATACCAGGCAACATCCTGGTAAACCTCCTCTGTACCCTCTCCAATGCATCTACATCTTTCTTATAATTTGGGGATCAGAACTGCACACAATACTCCAAGTGTGGCCGCACTAGAGTCTTGTACAGTTGCAACATGATGTTGCAGCTCCGAAATTCAATCCCCCTTACCAATAAAAGCTAAGACTCCGTATGCCTTCTTAACAACCTTATCGACTTGATTGCCAAATTTCAGGGATCTATGCACATATACACCAAGATCCCTCTGTTCTTCAACACTATTAAGAGTCCTACCGTTAGCCCTATACTCTACACATTTGTTATTCCTGCCAAAGTGAATTACCTCACACTTTTCCACATTAAACTCCATTTGCCACCTCTCGGCCCAGCTCTGCAACTTGTCCAAGTCTCTCTGCAAACTATAACACCCCTCTTCACTATCTACCACTCCTCCAACTTTGGTGTCATCCGCAAATTTACTGATCCATCCTTCAATACCCTCATCCAGATCATTTATGAAAATTACAAACAGCAGGGGCCCCAAAACTGATCCCTGGGGAACAACACTTGTAACCGAGCTCCACGATGAATAACTTCCATCAACCACCACCCTCTGTCTTCTATCAGCTAGCCAATTCCTAATCCAATTAGCTAAATCAGCCTCAATCCCATACATCTGCATTTTCTGCAGAAGCTTTCCATGGGCCACCTTATCAAACGCATCACTAAAGTCCATATAAACCACATGAACTGCCTTACCCCCATCCACCTCTTTGGTCACTTTTTCAAAAAACTTAATAAGGTTAGTAAGGCACGACTTACCCTTCACAAAACCATGCTGACTATTCCAAATCAATTCATTTATCTCTAAATAACTATAAATCTTATCCCTAATAATTCTCTCCAATACTTTGCCCACAACAGAAGTAAGACTCACCGGCCTATAATTCCCCGGAAAGTCTCTATTCGCCTTCTTGAACAATGGGACCACATTCGCTATCCTCCAGTCTTCCGGCACTATATCCGGAAGACTGGACGGTGACTGAAGTCTCATGGACAGTGGAATTGGGCTGTATCTCAGTTCTTCCAGAAACTCCTTAGATATAACTGTTTAATCCTTCAAGATGCTGTCCTCCTCTGCAACTCCTCCAGCAGAGAATCCAGAGGCTGATCCGAGAGCCGGTTCCACCGTTCCCCTGGGCATGAGAGCCACCCTGCATTGTGCCTGCCTGCCCACTGCTCACACTCAGGGGGAGATAATGTGAGGGGCCCACATATACAGGAAAGAAATGTCTCACCAGCAAGCGGGTCCTTCATGAATAGTTATTTCAGTGTTTGTCTCGTCACGCAAAGTTCAAGTCCGTGTCATTGATAATTCACATCAGAAATGCGGCATGTCGTGTGAGAGCTGCTCTTGGAGGTTGCTTCAGGAGTTGCCTAGTGCTTCACGTCGTCAGTGTATGCTTAAACTGGACCATCTGATGGGCAACATGACAGCTCAGAGACTATCGCTGTTGCTGTGCTGACACATGGATTTGGGTCTGTGTCTGCGGGAGTTTGCGCGTTCTCCCCGTGGTTGCGTGGGTTTCCTCCGGGTGCTCCCGTTTCCTCCCACATCCCAAAAATATGCTCTTAGACTGATTGGGTAACACATTGTCCCTATATTGGTCCCTATATGGGAATCTTTAACAATAGGCATAGCCTAAAGACAAGGATATGTCATTAGGACGTTAGGACGACGGCGTGGGCTCGTTGGGCCGAAGGGCCTGTTTCCCGTGCTGTGTTGCTCTTTGTTCTTTGTTCTTTGTAAATAATATCAGCCTTTCCAAGCCATATTCACACACGTTCTGCAACCAAAGTGAACAAAGAACAAAGAACAACACAGAACAATAAACAGTCCCTTCGGCTCAACAAGCCTGTGCCACACATTGTAACACTCAGTGAAGCGCTCATTCCCATCCTTCTTCTATGTATATGTTTTGGCTATGCCTCTTGGACTCCACAATAAAGGTGTGTCAGATTGAGCGAGGTCTAATTTAGGGATAATGCGTTAACACCAATCAGCCTAAAAGCACGTTTTTGGGATGTGGGGGGAAACCAGAGCACCCGGGGAAAACCCTTGCAAGCACGAGGAGAACGTGCAAAACTCCACAGACACCAACCCAAGTTGGAGATCCGACCCAGGTCCATGTATCCGCACAACAAACAGTGTTAGTCGCTGAGCTGTCGTGTCGCCCGTCAGTTAGTCCAGTTGAAGTGTACACGAATGATGCGAAACACTAGGCAACTCTTGATGCAACATCTAAGAGTAGGCCTCGCACGCCCCACCGTGTGTATGCCCCTTATTGGCCAACAAGGCGGACCGAATCACCTGCGGATGTAAAAAAAATCATGAATAAACATACACAGCTTATACAGACTTTCATCTTAGATACCCAGAAGCTCAACCGGAAGAGAGGTGAACCATAAAATATATTGGACGGCCCATAGGAATCTATTGATTATCAGGAACGTCCTGAGGCTCTTGATCCTTATTTTGAACAATCTTTTCTACCCCTCCATCTCTAGTCTGCTCATGTGCCTATCTAGATAAATCTTCAACAACTCTTGGGTGCCTACCTCCACCGCCCTACTTGGCAGTGCATTCTAAGCCCCCACAACCCTCTGCGTGAAAAACATCCTTCTGACACCTGAATTATACCTCGCCATTCTCATCCTAATCCCGTGGCCTCTCTTTTCTCCTTTCAAACTAATGATATTTAGTCAGCAGTGCGCGATCTGCCTATTGTGGACACAGATGGGCAATAAGTTCCTGTATTCTATCCTGGAGGTAATTCATTACTCTCAGGCGCTCGCATCTTTTTCAA
The DNA here is from genome assembly GCA_024679065.1 of Sphyrna mokarran. Taxonomy (NCBI): domain Eukaryota; kingdom Metazoa; phylum Chordata; class Chondrichthyes; order Carcharhiniformes; family Carcharhinidae; genus Sphyrna; species Sphyrna mokarran. Next base: position 968,223 of record JAGIQG010000044.1, read on the forward strand.
TTCTGTTTGACATCATCATAACTGGTGTCCACTCAGGCAAATATTTGGTGGGTTTCAAAACTGGTCAACGTGACCACAGATTTTAAAGTTTCAAGTGATTCATAGAACATAGAACATAGAACATAGAACACTACAGCACAAACAGGCCCTTTGGCCCACAAGTTGTGCTGAACACATCAAAAACCTACCCAGCCATAGACCTATCTATAACCCCCAATCCCATTGGATCCCATATACTCATCCAGAAGTCTTTTAAAAGACCCCAGCGAGTTTGCCTCGACCACCACCGATGGCAGCTGATTCCATTCACTCACCACCCTCTGAGTGAAAAACCTTCCCCTAGCATCTCCTCTGTACTTGCTTCCCTGCACCTTATATCTGTGCCCTCTCATCGCGACTATTTCAACCCTGGGAAATAGTCTCTGAGAGTCCACCCTATCTATTCCTCTCAACATCTTGTAAACAAAGAGTTCGTTCGAACTCTTCAAGCACACTGTGCACCCAATGCAACGCCAAATATTTGTCCCAGTTCTGCGAGCTTTCGACTTTCGTCTTCATCAGGCAATTTCGAAATTCGAAAGCTCGCAGTTTTACTATCAAATAAATCGGTTGGATTTAAAATTTGTGTTGCTAGACTGTTACAGTGTTTGATAGACACAGGGAGAGAGAGAATTGCTTTGTAAATTACCCCATGCTGCACCTGTCCTGGGAGTGTTTAATGGGGGACAATGTAGAGGGAGCTTTATTCTGTATCCCATTCCGTGCTTTACGTGTCCTGGGAGTGCCTGTTGGGGGATAGAGTAGAGGGGGCTTTCCTCTGTCTCTAACCTCGTGCTGAACCTGTCCTGGGAGTGTTTGATGGGAGGCAATGTAGAGGGAGCTTTACTCTGTATCTAATCCTGTGCTGTACCTGTCCTGGGAGTGTTTGATGGGGGACAGAGCAGAGGGGTCTTTACTCTGTATTTATTCCCGTTCTGTACCTGTCCTGGGAGTATTTGATGGGGGACAGTGTAGAGGGAGCTTTATAGAACATAGAACATAGAACATAGAACAATACAGCACAGAACAGGCCCTTCGGCCTTCGATGTTGTGCCGACCAAAATAAAAAGCAATGCCCCTCCTAACTAAACCATTCCCTTCTCATCCATATACTTATCAACTAACCTCTTAAACGCCACCAAACTTGGCGCATCTACAACAGCTGCAGGCAGGGCATTCCACTCCCTAATCACTCTTTGAGTAAAGAACCTACCTCTGATATCCGTCCTATAACTCATACCCCTTAATTTAAAGTTGTGTCCCCTCGTGCTAGCTTTTTCCATCCTAGGAAAAAGGCTATCACTGTCCACCCTATCCAAACCTCTAATTATCTTATATGTTTCAATAAGATCCCCCCTTAGCCGCCTCCTTTCTAACGAAAACAACCTCAAATCCTTCAACCTCTCTTCATAGGACCTGCCCTCCATACCAGGCAACATCCTAGTAAACCTCCTCTGTACCCTCTCCAATGCCTCCACATCTTTCTTATAATGTGGCGACCAGAACTGCACACAATACTCCAAGTGCGGCCGCACTAGAGTTTTGTACAGTTGCAACATGATGCTGCGGCTCCTAAATTCAATCCCCCTACCAATAAAAGCTAAGACTCCATATGCCTTCTTAACAACTTTATCCACTTGACTGCCTACTTTCAGGGATCTATTGACACATACACCAAGATCCTTCTGTTCCTCAACACTATTAAGAGCCCTACCATTAGCCCTATACTCTACACATTTATTGTTCCTGCCAAAGTGCATTACCTCACACTTTTCCACATTAAACTCCATTTGCCACCTCTCGGCCCAGCTCTGCAACTTGTCCAAGTCACTCTGTAAACTAAAACACCCCTCTTCACTATCTACCACACCACCAACTTTAGTATCATCTGCAAATTTACTGATCCATCCCTCAATACCCTCATCCAGATCATTTATAAAAATTACAAACAGCAGGGGCCCCAAAACAGACCCCTGAGGCACACCACTCGTCACCGAACTCCACGATGAATATCTCCCATCAACCACCACCCTCTGTCTTCTATCTGCCAGCCAATTCCTAATCCAATTAGCTAAATCACCCTCTATTCCACACATCTGCATTTTCTGTAGAAGTCTTCCATGGGCCACCTTATCAAACGCCTTACTAAAGTCCATATATACTACATCAACCGCCTTACCCCCATCCACCTCTCTGGTCACTTTCTCAAAAAACTCAATGAGGTTAGTAAGGCATGACCTACCCTTCACGAAACCATGCTGACTATCCCCAATCAATTCATTTCTCTCTAAATAACTATAAATCCTATCCCTAATAATTCTCTCCAATACCTTGCCCACCACAGAAGTAAGACTCACTGGCCTATAATTCCCAGGAAGGTCTCTCTTCCCCTTCTTAAACAATGGGACCACATTCGCCATCCTCCAGTCCTCCGGAACCACACCCGTAACCAACGAGGACCTGAAGATCAGAGCCAGAGGCTCTGCAATCTCCTCTCTTGCCTCCCAGAGAATCCTAGGGTAAATCCCGTCCGGCCCAGGGGACTTATCCAACTTCAAACCCTCGAGAATTTCTAGCACATCCTCCCTATCTACTACAATACTTCCCAATTTGCAACCCTGTACCTCAGTGCTCTCCACAGCTACATTTCCAGCACTCTGCGTGAATACCGAAGAGAAATATTTATTCAGTGCCTCGCCAATCTCTTCAGGCTCCACGCACAACTTCCCACTGCTATCTATGACTGGCCCTAATCTTGCCCTAACCAATCTTCTATTCTTAACATATCGAAAGAAAGCTTTAGGATTCTCCTTAATCCTATCAGCCAACATCTTCTCGTGTCCCCTCTTAGCTCTCCTCAATTCACTTTTTACCTCCTTCCTGGCTAATCTATAGCTATCCATTGCACTACCTGAGCCTTCAAGCCTCATCCTGACATAAGCCTCCTTTTTCTTCTTAACCAGCAAATCAACTCTTTTCGTACACCAAGGCTCTCTTACTCGACCATTTCCTCCCTGCCTGACAGGGACATACTTATCAAGGACTCGCAGCAGCTGCTCCTTGAATAAGCACCACATTCCAGATGTTCCCAGTCCCTGTAGTTCCCTAGTCCAATCTACGCACCCTAATTCTCTCCTGATGGCCTCATAATTACCCTTCCCCCAGCTATAACTACAGCCCCCAGCTTCATGCCTATCCCTGTCCATCACTAAGGTGAACGTAACCGAATTGTGGTCACTATCACCAAAATGTTCACTAACTTCCAAGCCTAACACCTGGTCTGGCTCATTGCCCAGCACCAAATCCAATGTAGCCTCACCTCTAGTTGGCCTATCTACATACTGAGTCAAAAAACCTTCCTGCACACTCTGTACGAAAACTGACCCCTCTAACGAGCTAGAGCTATAGCTATTCCAATCAATATTAGCAAAGTTAAAGTCCCCCATCACAATTACCCTACTACTTTCACTCCTAATCAGAATTGACTTCGCAATCCTTTCCTCAACCTCTCTAGAACTATTAGGAGGTCTGTAAAAGACTCCCAACAGGGTGACCTCTCCTCTCCTGTTTCTAATCTCAGCCCATACTACCTCAACAGACAAGTCCTCATCAAACTTCTTTTCGATCACCGTGATACAGTCTTTGACCAGTAACGCCACTCCTCCCCCCCTTCTACCCCCTTCTCTACTCCGACTAAAGCATTTGTACCCCGGAACCTGCAACATCCATTCCTGTCCCTGCTCTACCCAAGTCTCTGAAATGGCCACAACATCGAAGTTCCAGGTACTGGTCCAAGCTGCAAGTTCCTCCCCCTTATTGCGAATACTCCTTGCATTAAAGTATACGCATCTCAAACCATGCCCCACCCCACCCGTACGCCGCTGTGTTTTACAACTCTCCTCTATAACCCCCTTACTCTCATCCCTCTCAGCACCCCAACTACTTAGGATCCCACCCCCCCCCCGAATCAGTTTAACGCCCCCATCATAGCCTTAGCAAATTTTCCCCCCAAGATATTAGTCCCCCTCTGGTTCAGGTGAAGACCATCTCTCTTGAAGAGGTCCCACCTATCCCAGAATGAGTCCCAATTATTAAGGAACCTGAACCCCTCCCTCCTGCACCATCCACGCAGCCATGAGTTCAAACTATCCCTTTCTCTGTTCATCTCTAAACTATCCCTTGGCACAGGCAAGAGTCCAGAGATAACCACTCTGCCTGTTATGGACCTAAGCTTCCACCCTAACTCCATAAATTTCTGTTTAATATCCCCTTCCCTTGTCCTACCTACATCATGTGTCCCCACATGAACTATGACTTGGGGCTGACTCCCCTCACCCTTAAGAATCCTAAAAACCCGATCTGCGACATCCTGGACCCCAGCCCCTGGGAGGCAACACACCAGCCCTGAGTCCTGTTTATTACTATTTACCCTCCTATCTGTCCCTCTAACTATGGAGTCTCCTATAACTAGGCCTAATCTCTTATTCCCCCCACCCACCTGAGCATTCTCAGCAGGCTCACCCCCAGAGACCTGCTCCCTTTGGTCAGCTCCAGTTGATTCTTCCTCAACTGTAGCCTCCAAGACAGAAAATTTATTTTGGAGGGGAACAGCCCCAGGGGATTGTCTCCCCGATTGCTTCTTACCCCTCCTCCTAATAGTTACCCAATTATCACTTATAGGAGTTACAATCTCTTTGTTACTCCTGCCTATATCCTCCTCAACCTCTCGAATTACCCTGAGCTCCTCTAATTCCAGCTCCAGCTCCTTAACACGATCCTCAAGGAGCTGCAAATGTGCACACTTCCTGCAGGTATAATCAGCAGGAACACTACTGGTGTCCCTCACCTCATACATACCGCAGGAGGTGCAATGTACTACCTGCACTGCCATCACTGTTACTTTAATTTGCAGGAGAGAAAAAAAAACTACACACACACTTTTATTATTAGGTTAGAGGAGGGGGGAGGGTGGGATACTCTACCTGTGTAGAGTATCGGGTTACCTCTCTGGACCAATTTATAGAGTCAGAGAGAAAAACTACAACTACCGGCAGCCCCTAGTGACGACTTCCGGTTACAAGTTAGTTTAAATAAAAACGGCAAAAACTACTCCCGCTCGCTGTTTTAAACAAAGAGAAAAGTTAAAAAGCTACTTATCAATCGAACTTCTCGCTCTCCCAAATCGCTGCCTCTCCGTGCTGCTCCAATGGAACAATGAGGCCGATACCCAGAGGTTAGTACTTATATAGCTTAAAAACTACAACTACCGGCAGCCTCCTAGTGACGACTTCCGGTTACAAGTTAGTTTAAATAAAAACGGCAAAAAACTACTCCCGCTCGCTATTTTAAACAAAGAGAAAAGTTAAAAAACTACTTAACAATCGAACTTCACGCTCTCCCAAATCGCTGCCTCTCCGTGCTGCTCCAATGGAACAATGAGGCCGATACCCAGAGGTTAGTACTTATATAGCTTAAAAACTACAACTACCGGCAGCCTCCTAGTGACGACTTCCGGTTACAAGTTAGTTTAAATAAAAACGGCAAAAACTACTCCCGCTCGCTGTTTTAAACAAAGAGAAAAGTTAAAAAGCTACTTATCAATCGAACTTCTCGCTCTCCCAATTCGCTGCCTCTCCGTGCTGCTCCAATGGAACAATTGGAGCTTTTCTCCAATTGTTTTCTCCAATTGGAAAAGCTTTACTCTGTATCTAACCCCGTGTTGTACCTGTCCTGGGAATATTTGATGGGGGACAGTGTTGAGGGAGCTTTACTCTGTATCTAACCCGTGCTGTACCTATTCTGGGAGTGTTTGATGGCGTGGGGGCAGTGTAGAGGGGGCTTTTCTCTATATCTAAACTGGTGCTGTGCCTGTCCGAGGATTGTTTGATGGGGATAGTGTAGAGGGATCTTTACACTGTATCTTACTCCATGCTTCACCTATCCTGGGACTGTTCAGTCAGAAGAGTGAGAAGGAGGTTTGTTTTGCATTCAATCTTGTGGAGAACCACTCCTGGGGCTATTTACTGGCGGCAGTGTAGAGACGCTCTCCACGTGATGCAATGCAGGTGCCTGTATTATTTATCCTATTAGAAACAAGAAAGGAGAGGTCACACTGTTGGGAGTATTTTATAGGCCTGCAAAAAGTTCCAGAGAAGTAGAGGAAGGGATTGCAAAGTTGATCCTGGATAGGTGTGAAAGTAACAGGGTAGTTGTAATGGGGGACTTTAACTTTTCTAATATCGATTGGAAAAGCTATAGTTCAAGTACGTTAGAGGGGTCAGTGTTTGTTCAATGTGTGCAGGAGGGTTTCATGACTCAGTATGTAGATAGGCCAACAAGGGGTGAGGCTATATTGGATTTGGTACTGGGTAATGAGCCAGACCAGGTGTTAGACTTGGAGGTGGGTGTGCACTTTGGTGATAGTGACCACGATTCGGTTGCGTTTACCTTAGTGATGGAAAGGGATGGGCACAAAACGAATAACAGTTGTTACAGCTGGGGGAAAGGTAATTATGAGGCTATTAGGAGAGATTTAGGATGCATAGGGTGGAGCAGGATATTGCAGGGGCTGGGGACATCTGAAAATTATAGACCGGTGAGCCTGACTTCTGTTGTGGGCAAGGTCTTGGAAAGAATTGTAAGAGATAGGATTTATAAGCATCTAGAGAGAAATAAATTGATTAGGGATAGTCAGCACGGTTTTGTGAAGGGTGGGTCGTGCCTCACAAACCTTATTGAGTTTTTTGAGGAGGTGACCAAAGAGGTAGATAAGGGTAAGGCAGTTGATGTAGTGTATATGGATTTTAGCAAAGCGTTTGATAAGGTTCCCCATGGTAGGCTACTGCAGAAAGTGCAGATGCATGGGATTGAAGGTGATTTAGCAGTTTGGATTAGGAATTGGCTAGCTGATAGAAGACAGAGGGTGGTGGTTGATGGGAAATATTCAACTTGGAGTGCAGTTACAAGTGGTGTACCTCAAGGATCTGTTTTGGGGCCACTGCTGTTTGTCATTTTTATAAATGACCTAAATGAGGGTGTAGAGGGTTGGATTAGTAAATTTGCTGACGATACCAAAGTGGGGGGAGTTGTAGATAGCGAGGATGGATGTTACAGTTTGCAGAGGGACATAGATAGGTTGCAGAGCTGGGCCGTGATGTGGCAAATGGAATTCAATACGGATAAGTGTGAGGTGATTCACTTTGGTAGGAATAACAGGCATATGAAATATAGGGCTAATGGAAGGACCCTTAGTAGTGTTGTCGAGCAAAGGGATCTTGGGGTACAAGTACATAGCTCTTTGAAAGTTGGCACCCAGGTTGATAAAGTTGTTAAGAAGGCGTACGGTGTGTTAGCTTTTATTGGTAGAGGGATTGAATTTAGGAGCCGTGAGGTTATGTTACAACTGTACAAAACTCTGGTGCGGCCGCACTTGGAGTATTGTGTACAGTTCTGGTTGCCGCATCATAAGAAAGATGTGGAAGCATTGGAAAGGGTGCAGAGGAGGTTTACCAGGATGTTGCCTGCTACAGGGACTGGGAACATCTGGAATGTGGAGCTTATTCAAGGAGCAGCTGCTGCGGGTCCTTGATAAGTATGTCCCTGTCAGGCAAGGAGGAAATGGTCGAGTAAGAGAACCTTGGTGTACGAAAAAAGTTGATTTGCTGGTTAAAAGGAAAAAAGAGGCTTATGTCAAGATGAGGATTGAAGGCTCGGTTAGTGCAATGGATAGCTATAGATTAGCCAGGAGGGAGCTAAAGAGTGAATTGAGGAGAGCTAAGAGAGGACACGAGAAGACTTTGGCTGATAGGATTAGGGAGAATCCTAAAGCTTTCTTTAGATATGTTAAGAATAGAAGATTGGTTAGGGCAAGATTAGGGCCAGTCATAGACAGCAGTGGGAAGTTGTGCGTGGAGCCTGAGGAGATTGGAGAGGTACTGAATAAATATTTCTCTTCGGTATTCACGCAGGGTGATGTAAACGTAGTTATGGAGAACACTGAGGTACAGGGTAGCAAACTGGAAGGTATCGAAGTAGATAGGGAGGATGTGCTAGATATTCTTGAGGGTTTGAAGTTGGATAAGTCCCCTGGGCCGGACGGGATTTACCCTAGGATTCTCTGGGAGGCAAGAGAGGAGATTGCAGAGCCTCTGGCTCTGATCTTCAGGTCGTCGTTGGTTACGGGTGTGGTTCCGGAGGACTGGAGCATAGCGAATGTGGTCCCGTTGTTCAAGAAGGGGAAGAGAGACCTTCCAGGGAATTATAGGCCAGTGAGTCTTACTTCTGTTGTGGGCAAAGTATTGGAGAGAATAATTAGGGATAGGATTTATAGTTATTTAGAGAGGAATGAATTGATTGGGGATAGTCAGCATGGTTTTGTGAAGGGTAGGTCGTGCCTTACTAACCTCATTGAGTTTTTTGAAAAAGTGACTAAAGAGGTGGATGGGGGTAAGGCGGTTGATGTGGTATATATGGACTTTAGTAAGGCGTTTGATAAGGTGGCCCATGGAAGACTTCTGCAGAAAATGCAGATGTATGGGATAGAGGGTGATTTAGCTAATTGGGTTAGGAATTGGCTAGCAGATAGAAGACAGAGGGTGGTGGTTGATGGGAGATATTCATCTTGGAGTTCGGTGACAAGTGGTGTACCTCAGGGGTCTGTTTTGGGGCCCCTGCTGTTTGTAATTTTTATAAATGATCTGGATGAGGGTATTGAAGGATGGATTAGTAAATTTGCAGATGACACTAAAGTCGGTGGAGTAGTAGATAGTGAAGAGGGGTGTTATAGTTTGCAGAGGGACTTGGACAAGTTGCAGAGCTGGGCCGAGAGGTGGCAAATGGAGTTTAATGTGAAAAGTGTGAGGTAATGCACTATGGCAGGAATAATAAATGTGTAGAGTATAGGGCTAATGGTAGGATTCTTAGTAGTCTAGATGAACAGAGGGATCTTGGTGTGTATGTGCATAGATCCCTGAAAGTAGGCAGTCAAGTCGAGAAGGTTGTTAGGAAGGCATATGGAGTCTTGGCTTTTATTGGTAGAGGGATTGAATTTCGGAGCCGCAACGTCATGTTGCAACTGTACAAAACTCTAGTGCGGCCGCACTTGGAGTATTGTGTGCAGTTCTGGTCCCCACATTATAAGAAAGATGTGGAGGCATTGGAGAGGGTACAGAGGAGGTTTACCAGGATGGTGCCTGGTATGGAGGGCAGGTCTTATGAGGAGAGGCTGAGGGATTTGAGGTTGTTTTCGTTAGAAAGGAGGAGGCTAAGAGGGGACCTGATCGAAACATATAAGATGATTAGAGGTTTAGATAGGGTGGACAGTGATAGCCTTTTTCCTAGGATGGAAAAAGCTAGCACGAGGGGACACAGCTTTAAATTAAGCAGTGATAGTTTTAGGACGGATATCAGAGGCAAGTTCTTTACCCAAAGGGTGTTTCGGGAGTGGAATGCCCTGCCTGCAGCGATTGTAGATGCGCCAAGTTTGGTGGCGTTTAAGAGGTTAGTTGATAAGTATATGGAAGAGAAGGGAATGGTTTAGTTTGGAGGGGCATTGCTTTTTATATTGGTCGGCCCAACATCGAAGGCCGAAGGGCCTGTTCTGTGCTGTTACGTTCTATGTTCTATGGTGGGAAGGCCTTATGAGGAAAGGCTGAGGGACCTGAGGTTGTTTTCATTAGAGAGAAGAAAGTTACGCGGTGATCTAATTGAGGCATATAAGGTGATCAAGGAATTGGATAGGTTGGATAGTGAGAGCCTTTTTCCTCAGATGGTGATGACCAACACGAGGGGACATAACTTTAAATTAAGAGGTGGTAGTTATAGGACGGATGTCAGAGGCAGGTTCTTCACACAGAGGGTGGTGTGCGCGTGGAATGCCCTGCCTGCAGCAGTTGTGGACTCGCCTACTTTGGGGGCATTCCAATGGTTGGTGGATAGGCATATGGATGATATTGGAATAGTTTAGGTTAGAGGGTCCACTGGCCGGCACAACATTGAGGGCCGAAGGGCCTGTACTGCGCTGTAATGTTCTATGCTCTATGTTCTATGTTCTGTGTATTATAATGCAGCAGTGCTATATGTACAGATATACATGTGTATAAATTCGGAAAAGATAATTTATGTTTGTTGTATTGAACAATTTTTATGTCTATGCTGATCATCTCTTTATTTTCTCTCTATTGGTTTGTTCTATGGTGTTTTGTGTGGAAAAAAACATTGCTTTTTGAATGTGCATTAAAATTAGTTGAATTGAATCAACAGGAGTCTTGTGCCTCAGTTGGGTGAGATTGCAAATTCCGGCCGGAGAGTAATGGAGATTGACATGGTTTCACCCTTACCCATGCTGATTCTGCATTGATTAGAGCCACAATATGTCCTATCTGATTTTCTCACTACAAAGATAGCATCTGGTTACATGCAAAGTATGATTATGCAGTTCAGATATGGTGCAATGCGTAAACATACCAGTTCTGAGTCTGACGCAGCACTATGCAACATTCTGGTCTTTTCAGGAGTAGTCTGCTTGTGTTGGATGTGCCAGATTGATATTGGTACAAAGAAACAAATTGTCCCTTGTTTGTATAGAATCCACTTTTTGCACAGTAGGAAAACGTACATATGCTACTCTTCCTTTGAGGGTGGCAACGATGTTTAAGCTCTGGAAATGTTATGCCTTGTATTTAGACTTTCGTTGTTGCTGCAGAATGAATTTGGGAACATTTCACTGATATAACAATGCATCAGTAATGCAGAGTGATGAAGAGGATTCCACAGACTGTTGTCATAGCTCATGATCTTTGGCAAATAATAACATTTCATCCATCATTTTCATGGTTTATTTTTCGTTTCGGGCAATGAAACATGAAAAGCCCAGTCTGCAACTTACTCTCCGAGTCATTACTAAATAATATTAGTGGCATAGTGCCGAATGAGTCAAACACATTATATGACAAGATTGAGTACAAATGCAAGAGTTTTATCAGTTCCCTTCATCGTTTATTGCGTTGTTCTACTAATACAATAGATTTGTTTAATAGATTCCTTAACTGCTCTCTGAAATTCGTCTGTGTTATTGAATAAATAAAGGTATTTGTGCAACAACTTAAGATCTGCAGATTGAATCCCATTTCTTGCACAAAATAAGGTAGTTCTATAACTTCATACCCAAAGATCCACATCCGCCACCATGTCGAATACAGCATAAAAATGAACCATAACAAAATGAAACTCCCTGAAATCAAAAACAGCAAAATTATTGATTTTCTTCTTCCATCCATCTCTTGGTCTTTAGCATTTTCTGTAATGTTATGCCCGCGGAATCTCGCACAGGCTCTACTTGCCAATAAAATGTGTTGGACGGTTAAAGCATTGAGCAGCAGAATAAGGACAAATGGAAAACATGGGGTTAGAAGATAATGAAGGAACTCAATTGCTGCCCAGACTGGTGATATTAGGACATCTATGGTCAATTCACAAAATCAGGGTAGGTTTGCCAATGAATAATCACCTGTTAACATGACGTACCATGTAATATTCTTTAGAAAGCTAACTACAACGACTGCTCCCAGAATCACAGTGGCTTTTTTCTCAGTGCAATGATTGTTTGCCATATTTTTGCAACAAATGGCTACAAATCGGTCAAAAGTGAAGGTGACAGTGAACCATACTGAGCAGTCAGTGACCAAGAAAAGCAGAGCGGCATGGGCAGTACACATGGGGATGGAGCTCATGAATGCAGCCTGCTCTCGATAAACAATTGGTATCTGCCTCAATAAAAGATCAATGACAACGACAAGTAGATCTGCTCCAGCCATGGCCATCAGGTAGCGGGTGATGCATTTGGACAGACCGCATTTCCCCCGAGACAGAATTACAATCGTCAACAATTTAACTGGAAGAATGGAAGCAAAGTGGAAAATTATTCAAATGTTCTTCACGGGGACCTTCACGACACATCGACTTTGCAGAACCGCTGGGCAGAGACTGATAGCCTAATTCCACACACATGAGGACGGTCTTAACAGGGATCTTGGCTTCATGTCACACTATCTGTAACTCCCATGACTTGTCTGGGTTAGCAAAAAACCTCACTCACTGTGCTGTCTGGAGACAATACACATCTCTCTAACCTGTGCTCAGTGCTCCTTCCACTCACATTGTTAGCCACTTTAAGTCTTGAATAGTAGGTTAGGTGTAATTAATACAATTAATTATTGTATTCGAACCCTAATCAGTAATCTGTAAACTGTCTGTGCTGATATGTGTGCTATTGCAGACCAGAACACCTCATTCGCCTGAAGAAAGCTACAAACGCCGAAAGCTTGCAAGTTTACTAACAAATAAATCGGTTGGATTTAAAACTGCTGTTGTCGGACCTCTTAATCTGTTTACCTCAGTCCAACGCCGGCACCTCTACATCATGTATATTGTTAACCTGTATAGGCAGGCTGCACTATTTTCCAAGAATTAATAACAAAAAAGTGTGTTTTGAAGCACGTGTTTACTTGTGTGATCCTCTGAGTGTGTTTCATGTTTGAAATTGTTTTCAAAAACATGTTTGTTCAATGGTTGTAATTAATGTTTGTCCCAGTAGATTGCAATTGTGTCTTGGGAGGGGAATCAACCTTCTATTAATGAGAGGAACTTTACCACTTGCCATTCTTTTATCATCAGCCCACCGTCTCAGGTACAAACGGAAATCAGTTTCTGCAGGGAAAGAGTCAAGACAAAAATAACATGGGCGAGGACTTTACAATAGCACAACGGATATACGACTTCCTCACTAATGTACAGGGAATTTACTATCCACTGCTCGTTATCGTTGGTATACCTGGTAAGCTTTCGTCTCCAGATCTCAGTTTTATAAACTTAAATAAAATGTATTGCAGTTCACGCCGCTTACTTTCTCTCCCCAAAGCTGCCCTGGGTCACTGGTAAACATTTTTTTCCCTCTCCAGATAGGAGTTGCATACAGCATGTTTGTTGGTATGTGCATATTGACCTTCAGTTTAGTAGATCCTTCTCTTATATCAATAGAGAAAACGTTTTTTTCATTATGCTCCTTTAGCTTTTCTTGAGTTATTTGTTCTTGGTGGACAATTCACTGCTCTGTGTAAAGTGATTGACACATTTTTGTTAACATTTCTCTCAGCTAAAATATTACTACATATGTTAGAACACAGAGGTCTGCATCAGCAAGGTTGAACTTTCTGTTGACCAATGCTTATCCCAACGTTTGTTTATCAGCCTGGAAATTATACACAGCTGCATGGAATATTCAGTATCATGAAGTTACGTTCCAAAGCTTCTTCTCTCAATTTCTATTTAGTGGCTTTTTTGGTTACTTCTTTGAAAACAAAGTAAATAAAAATGATCTATGTTATCACTCAATGTAGAAAATTAGTAGAATGGCAGGCTCAACACCAATCCGGCTGTGTGTATTTGAATTGCAGAGTTGTGAGAGCAAAATTATACACAATGACATTTGCGTAACATCGTTCCATCGCACCTGTTGAAGATGGAGATCAAAATGAAAAATAATTCATGGAACATTTCATTTCCAACTATTCTTTTGAAAAAATAACTGATACAGGTCATAGGTGAGATTCAGTCTCTGATTCATTCCAATATTTTATATCCTATTGCATCATTGTCTCGCTTACTGCGAATGAATAGTGTAGTTATAACTGTGGTATATTGGGTATTGAGTACTACGACATTTTGTTACATCTACCTTTTCAGGAATACCTCAAGTTATCGTCAATGTAGAAACTTAGTAGAACGGCGGGGTCAACGCCATGCCGGCTGTATGTATTTGAATTACTGAGTTGCGAGAGCAAAATCATGGCACTTCCATAACATCGCTCCATCACACATCTGGAAGATGGAGATCAAAATGAAAAACAATATGAGACTGTCAGCTTCTTATCCCCGTGCCTGTTTTATATCCACCCTAGACACTGCAAGCTGTGTTAATAAATGAAGAAAGAGCAGGGATTGTGGATGGCTCAACATTCTGTGTGGTGTGGTCTGCGACTGCTGCCCATGTATCCGGAATCCTGGAAGGATAGCACAAATTCAAAAAAAAATGTGGCTAATTAGCGGAAGTTTGCAGATCGACAAAAGTGCACATAACACCGCAGCATTCAATGTTAAGAAAACCACGTTATAATTAGTCCATCTGCACTTCCCAAAACAGAAGCTGTTAGCATATGGTAGGTATTATTTGGAAAATGAAATATATTGTCTACCCAGTAATTATGTTGATGCATTCTCACCATAACATGGCTGTTAGCATTTGGAATATTTAATTGACATTTAATGGCTTATTTTAGTGAAGCAAGTCCCCTCATTTTGGGGAATATCTTTTTTCATGTGCACAGTCATGCCATTGCAAAGGGGAAGCAAACATATCTATTTAATTTTCAGTTGGTAATTAGTCACTGTCAGAACTTTGTTCGTAGTCCATTGAATAATTTTCCACTTTGCTTCCACTTTTTCAGTTAACTTGTTGACGATTGTAATTCTGTCTCGGGGGAAATGCGGTCTTTCCAAATGCATCACCCGCTACCTGATGGCCATGGCTGGAGCAGATCTACTTGTTGTTGTCATTGATCTTTTATTGAGGCAGATACCAATTGTTTATCGGGAGCAGGCTGCATTCATGAGCTCCATCCCCTTGTGCAATGTCCATGCCGTTCTGCTTTTCTTGGTCACTGACTGCTCAGTATGGTTCACTGTCGCCTTCACTTTTGACCGATTTGTAGCCATTTGTTGCAAAAATATGGCAAACAATCATTGCACTGAGAAAAAAGCCACTATGATTCTGGGAGCAGTCGTTGTAGTTAGCTTTCTAAAGAATATTACATGGTACTTCATGTTAACAGGTGATTATTCATTGGCAAACCTACCTTGGTTTTGTGAAGTGACCGTCGATGTCCTAATATCACCAGTCTGGGCAGCAATTGAGTTCCTTCATTATCTTCTAACCCCATGTTTTCCATTTGTCCTTATTCTGCTGCTCAATGCTTTAACCGTCCATCGCATTTTATTGGCAAGTAGAGCCCGTGCGAGACTCCGCGGGCATAACATTACAGAAAATGCTAAAGACCAAGAGATGGAGGGAAGAAGAAAATCAATAATTTTGCTGTTTTTGATTTCAGGGAATTTTATTTTGTTATGGTTCATTTTTATGCTGTATTCGACATGGTGGCGGATGTGGATCTTTGGGTATGAAGTTATAGAACTACCTTATTTTGCGCAAGAAATGGGATTTATGCTGCAGATCTTAAGTTGTTGCACAAATACCTTTATTTATTCAATAACACAGACGAAGTTCAGAGAGCAGTTGAAGAATCTATTAAACCAATCTATTGTATTAATAGCACAACGCAATAAACGATGAAGGGAACTGATAAAACTCTTGCATTTGTACTCAATCGTGTCATATAATGTGTTTGGCTCATTCGGCACTATGTCACTGATATTGTTTAGTATTTATATTGTTTAATATTTATTTATTGATATTGACTCCAGGAGCAATTGCAGACTCGACTTTTCATGTTTCATTGCCAGAAACGAAAAATAGGCAACGAAATTTTTGGATGAAATGTTATTATTTGCCAAAGATCATGAGGTATGACCAGAGTTGGAAGAATCCTCTTCATCACTCTGCATGACTGATGCATTGTTGTATCAGTGAAATGTTCACAAATTCATTCTGCAGCAACAACAAAATTGTAAATACAAAGCATAAGCATTTCCAGAGCTTAAACATCTTTGCCGCCCTCAAAGGAAGAGTAGCATATGCATGTTTTAGTACTGTGCAAAAAGTGGATTCTATACAACCAAGGGACAATTTGTTCATTTGTACCAATATCAATCTAGATCATCCAACACAAGCAGACTACTCCTGAAAAGACCGGAATGCTGCATAGTGCTGCGCCAGACTCAGAACGGGTATGTTTACGCATTGCACCGTATTTGAACTTCATAAACATATTTTGCATGCAACCATAGAACATAGAACATAGATCATAGAACATTACAGCACAGAACAGGCCCTTTGGCCTTCGATGTTGTGCCGACCAATATAAAAAGCAATGACCCTCCAAACTAAACCATTCCCTTCTCTTCCATATACTTATCAACTAACCTCTTAAACGCCACCAAACTTGGCGCATCTACAACTGCTGCAGGCAGGGCATTCCACTCCCGAATCACCCTTTGGGTAAAGAACCTACCTCTGATATCCGTCCTATAACTATCACCCCTTAATTTAAAGCTGTGTCCCCTCGTGCTAGCTTTCTCCATCCTAGGAAAAAGGCTATCACTGTCCACCCTATCTAAACCTCTAATCATCTTATATGTTTCGATTAGGTCCCCTCTTAGCCGCCTCCTTTCTAACGAAAACAACCTCAAATCCCTCAGCCTCTCTTCATAAGACCTGCCCTCCATACCAGGCAACATCCTGGTAAACCTCCTCTGTACCCTCTCCAATGCCTCCACATCTTTCTTATAATGTGGGGACCAGAACTGCACACAATACTCCAAGTGCGGCCGCACTAGAGTTTTGTACAGTTGCAACATGACGTTGCGGCTCCGAAATTCAATCCCCCTACCAATAAAAGATAAGACTCCATATGCCTTCTTAATAACCTTATCGACTTGACTGCCTTATCGACTTGACTTGACCAGATGCTAAATTACTCGCCATTGATAGAGCTCAAGCATTTCCATCTGGATAAAAGCACATAGTTAATCTATGCTCAATATGTTAAACCATGGCCTTTCAACATAAGTGCCTTGCTAACCACTTTGTAATTCTTTTGGAATATATGACATTTTGCATGTGGGCTCTGAAACACAAATTTAAAGTGACTATTCATCCTGCAGACAGCAAGTCATGTTCCGGCATCACAATAATAGTTATGCCATGACTACAATGGGTAGGACTGGTCCCGTGCCACATTAGCACATTGTTAAAACAGCTATAGTGAGAAAATTAGATAGGAAATACTGTGGCTCTAATCAATGCAGAATCAGCATGGGTAAAGTTGAAACAATGTCAAACTCCATTACTCTCCGGCTGGAATTTCCAATCTTACCCAAGTGAGGCACAAGACTCCTGCCAAGTATGTTGATTCAGTTCAGCTTATTTTAATGCACATTCAAAATGCATTTTTTTTTTCACACAAAAAACCGAAGAACAAACCAATTGAGAAAAAAAGAGATGATGTCAGCATAGACATAAAAACTGTTCAATACAACAAATAGAAATTATTTTTTCCTAATTTATACACATGTATATCTGTACATATAGCACTGCTGCATTATAATACACAGGCAACTGCATTGCATCACGTAGACAGCGTCTCTACACTGCCCTCAGTAAATATCCCCAGGAGTGGTTCTCCACAAGATTGAATGCAAAACAAACCTCCCTCTCACTGTCCTGATGAAACAGTCCCAGGATAAGTGAAGCATGGGGTAAGATACAGTGTAAAGATCCTTCTCACTGTCTCCAATACAATACTCCCAGGGCAGTTGCACCACAGGGGATTGGGGGGTGTGGGGGTGATTCACGTCCAGAATAAATTTCCCTTTCACTGTCCCAATCAAACACATCTAAGGCAGGCACAGGGCAGTGATAATTTCAGATTAAAGATCCTTCTTCACTGTCCCCATCAAATAATCCCAAGACAGGTACAACAAAAGCTTGAGTAGAGAGTAAAGCTGACTCGACCTGCCGACATCTTCTAGTCCCAGGACAGGTGAAGTATGGGATTAGATGCATTGTAAAGTTCTCCCTACACTGTCCCCCATAAAGAATTACAAACACATGTACAACGCGGAGTGGGATGCAGAGTGCAGTTCCCTCTACACTATCCCCATCAAACATTCCCAGGACAGGTACAGGAACGGGGTTAGATACAGAGTAAATCTCCCTCTACACTATCCCCATCAAACACTCCTGGGACATGTGCCAAACGGGTTTAGATATAGAGCAATGCTCCCTCTACACTGTTCCCCATCAAACATTCCCAGGACAGGTACAGCACAGGGTTAGATAGAGAGAAAAGCTCCCTCTACATTGTCCCCCATCAAACACTCCCAGGACAGGTACAACAAATGCCTGACGAAGACGAAAGTCGAAAGCTCGCAGATTTACTATCAAATAAATCGGTTGGATTTAAAATTAGTGTTGCCAGACTGTTGCTGAGTTTACCCCAGTCCAACGCGAGCATCTCTCTATCAAACACTACCAGGTCAGATGCAGCAAAAGTTAGATACAGACTATGTCTGCTGCATGAGTTTGTCCATGAAATACTCTCAGGACGGTGCACCACAGTGAGCCACAGAGTAAACCTCCCTCTGCACCTTCCAAATCAAATACTCCCATGCATTTTTGTTAAAAGAATAAACCTCCCTCTACAATGTCCCCATCAAATATTTCCAGGACAGGTGCAGCACGGTGTTAGATACAAGCTATATCTCCCTCTGCATGTTCCACATGCAAAACTTGCAGGATTTACCAATGACCAGATTTCCCTCATCGTACATTTCATTCTACATTTGTTTGCTAAGAATGGCATTGCTTTTTTTGAATTTCCTTCCCATGAAAATAGTAGAAAATAGGTTCAACAGTAGAAAGTTATTAAGGCAGAGTTTGATGAATTATGATTCACAATTAATGGGGAGATCCAGCAGAAAGGAGAGTTGAGACATAATTAAATCAGCCATCAACTTTTCGAATAGCAGAGCAGAGCTAAAAGGAGGAATGGCCTCTTCTTGCTCTGATGTACTAAATGTCTGTGCAGCAGTAAAATAGAGTAGATTTGCTTCCCGGGAGATTTTTTATTTCAATTGTTCCCAGCCTCTGCAGTTTCCTACTCCAACCTATGTATCCTAAATCTCACCTAAAAGCCTCATAATTACCTTTCCCCCAGCTATAACTTCTGCCCTTTTGTATACACCTATCCTTTCCATCACTAAGGTAAAAGTAACCGAATTGTGGTCACTATCACCAAAGAGCTCATCGATCTCCAAGTCTAACACCTGGTCTGGTTTATTACCTAGAACCAAATCCAATGTAGCCTCACCTCTTGTTGGCCTATCTACATACTGTGTCAGGAAACCTTCTGCACACATTGGACAAAAACTGATCCCTCTATCCTGCTCGAACTATAGTTTTCCAATTGATATTTGTAAACTTAAAGTTCCCCCATAACAACTACCCTGTTACTTTCGCTCCTATCCAGGATCATCTTTGCAATCCTTTCCTCTACATCTCAAACTTTTTGGAGGCCTATTAAAAAACTCCCAGCAGGATGACCTCTCCTTTTTTGTTTCTAATCTCAGCCCATACTACCCCGATAGACAAGTCCACATCAAAGTCCTTTCTGCCACCATAATATAGTCCTTGACTAACAATGCCACATCTCCCCATATTCTATCGTGTTCTCTGCTCTGACTGAAACATCTGAACCCTAGAACCTGCAACAACCATTCCTGTCCCTGCTCTATCCATGTCTCTGAAATGGCCACAACATCAAAGTCCCAGGCACCAATCCCGGCTGCAAGTTCATCCACGTTATTGAGTATTGGGAGAGTTTGACTAGGTTAGTATTATTTTCACTGAAGTTCAGACGAATGAGGGGGGATCTTATAGAGATTTATAACATTCTAACAGGTTTGGACAGGATAGGTGCAGGGAGAATGTTCCTAACGATGGAGGAGTCCAGAACTAGGGGGTCACAGTCTGAGGATTCAGGGTAGATTATTTAGGTCAGGGGTTAGAAGACATTTTTTAAACCAAAGAACAGTGAAGAATGGAATTAATTATCACAGGAGGTAGGTGATTCCAAAACATTGATTGTATTCAAGAGGCGGTTGGATATAGCACTTGAGTTAAATGGGATCAAAGGTTATAGGGAGAAAGTAGGATTAGTCTATTGAGTTGGATGATCAACCATGATTGTAATGAATGGCAGAGCAGGCTCAAAATAGCCTTCTAAAGATTTCATCATTAACCTGAACTTCGACCTTCTTCTTTAACTTTGATTTTCCAATTCTCCATACAACTGAACACTTATCCCTCCTCACTCCACCCCAACTCCACTATTTAGTTTAAAGCCCTATTTCCAGCCCTAGTTACATGATTCACCCATCTATCCTACATCTTTAAAATTCTATCTATGACATTTTCCACCATCTGTATAGAGATGTTGGTGTACCAGCTGTTTTCGAGGGTAACCATTTGTTTCGTAGGCATTGACACTCACCTGAGCTCTCTGTTACAGACAGATTTAACATACTCCACACCCCCCTCTCTCCCTACCCCCCGCCCTTCAGCTCTGCACAGCAGGGTTGTAGGCAATGAACAGCAAAAAAACTTTGAACTCGTGGCTACGGGGATGGTGCAGGAGGGAGGGGTTCAGGTTCCTGAACAATTGGGACTCATTCTGGGATAGGTGGGATCTCTACAAGAGAGATGGTCTACACCTGAACCAGAGGGGAGCTAATATCTTGGGGGGAAAATTTGCTAAGGCTATGCAAGGGGCATAGCCTTAATCAATGAATTGATTGGAGATAGTCAGCATGGTTTTGTGAAGGGTAGGTCGTGCCTTAGTAACCTCTTTGAGTTTTTTGAAAAAGTGACTAAGGAGGTGGATGGGGGTAAGGCGGTTGATGTGGTATATAAGGGGTTTAGTAAAGCGTTTGATAAGGTGGCCCATGGAAGACTTCTGCAGAAAATGCAGATGTATGGGATAGAGGGTGATTTAGCTAATTGGGTTAGGAATTGGCTAGCAGATAGAAGACAGAGGGTGGTGGTTGATGGGAGATATTCATCGTGGAGTTCTGTGACAAGTGGTGTACCTCAGGGGTCTGTTTTGGGGCCCCTGCTGTTTGTAATTTTTATAAATGATCTGGATGAGTGTATTGAAGGATGGATTAGTAAATTTGCAGATGACACTAAAGTCGGTGGAGTGGTAGATAGTGAAGAGGGTGTTATAGTTTGCAGAGAGACTTGGACAAGTTGCAGAGCTGGGCCGAGAGGTGGCAAATGGAGTTTAATGTGAAAAAGTGTGAGGTAATAAACTATGACAGGAATAATAAATGTGTGTAGAGTATAGGGCTAATGGTAGGATTCTTAATAGTGTTGATGAACAGAGGGATCTTGGTGTGTATGTGCATAGATCCCTGAAAGTAGGCAGTCAGGTCGATAAGGTTGTTAGGAAGGCATATGGAGTCTTGGCTTTTATTGGTAGAGGGATTGAATTTCGGAGCCGCAACGTCATGTTGCAACTGTACAAAACTCTAGTGCGGGCACACTTGGAGTATTGTGTGCAGTTCTGGTCCCCACATTATAAGAAAGATGTGGAGGCATTGGAGAGGGTACAGAGGAGGTTTAGCCAGGATGTTGCCTGGTATGGAGGGCAGGTCTTATGAAGAGAGGCTGAGGGATTTGAGGTTGTTTTCGTTAGAAAGGAGGCGGCTAAGAGGGGACCTAATCGAAACATATAAGATGATTAGAGGTTTAGATAGGGTGGACAGTGATAGCATTTTTCCTAGGATGGAAAAAGCTAGCACGAGGGGACACAGCTTTAAATTAAGGGGTGATAGTTATAGGACGGATATCAGAGGTATGTTCTTTACCCAAAGGGTGGTTCGGGAGTGGAATGCCCTGCCTGCAGCGGTTGTAGATGCGCCAAGTTTGGCGGCGTTTAAGAGGTTAGTTGATAGGTATATGGAAGAGAAGGGAATGGTTTAGTTTGGAGGTGCAATGCTTTTTATATTGGTCGGCGCAACATCGAAGGCCGAAGGGCCTGTTCTGTGCTGTAGAGTTCTATGTTCTATAAAAAAAAAACAGAAGGGTCTATTTCTTCTCACTTTGTTAATCATTGTAAATTTTCTCCTTTTTATACTCACCGCGCCCACTCGGGCAATCATCTTTTGTTTGCACGCCACAGTTTACTGAGAGATGTAGCCTCTTCCATCAGCTCCCATCAGCCCCCGTCAATGCTACCATTACACTCCCATGCCACAGCCCGCAGAGCAATTCACTCCCCATTCCAGTGTTCCGTCCTCATCCAAAATCCACTGTTATTACTTCACAACTCTACCAAAGCCATTCTGCCTTTAATCCCATGTGAATCCTTCAATGCAGACCACCTTAATGGGTTTATTGGGCCTTATGCAAACCTGTGTTGTTTATGAACTGAAAAAAAAACTCGCTTTTGTCCTTCTTTCATTGCATTACATAAAATGAACAGTTGAAGACTAAAAATACTGGTCTGCACAGAACTGGGACAAATATTTGGTGTTGCACGGGGTTAGATGCAGAGTAAAGCTCCCTCTACACTGTCCCCATCAAACACTCCCAGGACAGGTACAGCACGGGGTTAGATACAGAGTAAAGCTCCCTCTACACTGTCCCCACCATCAAACACTCCCAGGACAGGTACAGCACAGGGTTAGATACAGAGTAAAGCTCCCTCTACACTCTCCCCCATCAAACACCCCCAGGACAGGTACAGCACGGGGTTAGATACAGAGTAAAGCTCTCTCTACACTGTCCCCCCATCAAACACTCCCAGGACAGGTACAGCACGGGGTTAGATACAGAGTAAAGCTCCCTCTACACTGTCCCCCCATCAAACACTCCCAGGACAGGTGCAGCATGGGGTTATTTACAAAGCAATTCTCTCTCTCCCTGTTTCTATCAAACACTGTAACAGTCTAGCAACACAAATTTTAAATCCAACCGATTTATTTGATAGTAAAATTGCGAGCTTTCGACTTTCGAAATTGCCTGGTGAAGACGAAAGTCGAAAGCTCACAGAACTGAGACAAACATTTGGTCTTGCATTGAGTGTGCAGTGTGTTTGAAGACGTCGAACGAATCACTTGAAACTTTAAAACGTATGGTCACGTTGACCAGTTTTGAAACCCACTAAATATTTGCCTGAGCGGACACCAGTTATGATGATGTCAAACAGAATTGAAAAAGATGCGAGCGCCTGAGAGTAATGAATTACCCCCAGGATAGAATCCAGGAACTTGCTG
Source organism: Sphyrna mokarran (assembly GCA_024679065.1). Taxonomy (NCBI): domain Eukaryota; kingdom Metazoa; phylum Chordata; class Chondrichthyes; order Carcharhiniformes; family Carcharhinidae; genus Sphyrna; species Sphyrna mokarran. Next base: position 991,329 of record JAGIQG010000044.1, read on the forward strand.
CCCATCTGTGTGCACGTTAGGCAGATCGCCCATTGCTCACTAAATATCATTAGTTTGAAAGGGGAAAAGAGAGGCCACGGGGTTAGGGTGAGAGGGGCGAGGTATAATTCAGGTGCCAGAGGGATGTTTTTCATGCACAGTGTTGTGGGGGCTTAGAATGCACTGCCAAGTAGGGCGGTGGAGGTAGGCACCCAAGAGTTGTTGAAGATTTATCTAGATAGGCACATGAGCAGACTAGAGATGGAGGGGTAGAAAAGATTGTTCAAAATAAGGGTCAAGAGCCTCAGGACGTTTCTGATAATCAATAGATTCCTATGGGCCGTCCAATATATTTTATGGCTCACCTGTCTTCCGTTTGAGCTTCTGGGAATCTAAGATGAAAGTCTGTATAAGCTGTGCATGTTTATTCATGTCTTCATACATCCGCGGGTGATTCGGTCCGCCTTGTTGGCCAATAAGAGACCTGCTCTTGGATGTTGCTTCAAGAGTTGCCTAGTGCTTCACATCGTTAGTGTACGCTGATCAACTAGCAGGCAACACGACAGCTCAGTGACTATTGATGTTTGCTGTGCACATACATGGACCTGGGTCGGATCTCCGACTTGGGTCGGTGTCTGTGGAGTTTTGTACGTTCTCCTCGTTTTTCTCGGTTTTCTCCGGGTTCTATCACTGTCCGCCCTATCTAAACCTCTAATCATCTTATATGTTTCAATTAGGTCTCCTGTCAGCCGCCTTCCTTCTAACGAAAACAACCTCAAATCCCTCAGCCTCCCTTCATAAGACCTGCCCTCCATACCAGGCAACATCCTGGTAAACCTCCTCTGTACCCCCTCCAATGCCTCTACATCTTTCCCATAATGCGGGGACCAGAACTGTACACAATACTCCAAGTGCGGCCGCACTAGAGTTTTGTACAGTTGCATCATAACGTTGCGGTTCCGAAATTCAATCCACCTACCAATAAAAGCCACGACTCCGTATGCCTTCTTAACAACCTTATCGACTTGATTGCCAACTTTCAGGGATCTATGCACATATACACCAAGATCCCTCTGTTCTTCAACACTATTAAGATTCCTACCATTAACCCTATACTCTACACATTTGTTATTCCTGCCAAAGTGAATTACCTCACACTTTTCCGCATCAAACTCCATTTGCCACCTCTCGGCCCAGCTCTGCAACTTGTACAAGTCTCTCTGCAAACTATAACACCCCTCTTCACTGTCTACCACTTCTCTGACTTTGGTGCCATTCGCAAATTTACTAATCCATGCTTCAATAACCTCATCAAGATCATTTATAAAAATTACAAACAGCAGGGGCCACAAAACAGATCCCTGAGGTACACCACTTGTAACCGAACTCCACGATGAATAACTTCCATCAACCACCACCCTCTGTCTTCTATCAGCTAGCCAATTCCTAATCCAATTAGCTAAATCATCCTCAATCCCATACATCTGCATTTTCTGCAGAAGCCTTCCATGGGCCACCTTATCGAACGTCTTACTAAAGTCCATATATACCACATCAACTGCCTTACCCCCATCCACCTCTTTGGTCACTTTTTCAAAAAACTCAATAAGGTTAGTAAGGCCCGACCTACCCTTCACAAAACCATGCTGACTATCCCCAATCAATTCATTTCTCTCTAAATAACTATAAATCCCATCCCTAATAATTCTTTCCAATACTTTGCCCACAACAGAAGTAAGACTCACCGGTCTATAATTCCCAGGAAAGTCTCTATTCCCCTTCTTGAACAATGGGACCACATTCGCTATCCTCCAGTCTTCCGGCACTATACCTGTTAACCAACCACGACCTGAAGATCAGAGCCAGAGCTCCGCAATCGCCTCTCTCGCCTCCCAAAGAATCCTAGGGTAAAACCCGTCCGTCCCAGGGGATTTATCTAACTTCAAACCCTAAGGCTATCTAGCACATCCTCCTTATCTACATCAATACTTTCCAGTTTACAACTGTGTACCCCAATGTTCTCCACAACTACATTTACATCTCCCTGCGTGAATACCCTTAGAAAAATAATTGTTCAGGTCCTCTCCAATCACTTCAGGCTCCACGCACAACTTCCCACTGCTGTCTCTGACTGGCCCTAATCTTGCCCTAACCAATCTTCTATTCTTAACATATCTAAAGAAAGCTTTAGGATTCTCCTTGATCCTATCAGCCAAAGTCTGCTCGTGTCCTCTTTTAGCTCTTCCCAACCCACTCTTTAGCTCCCTCCTGGCTAATCTATAGCTTTCCAGTGCACTAACTGAGCCTTCAAGCCTCATCCTGACATAAGCCTCCTTTCTCCTTTTAACCAGCGAATTAAATTTTAGTACACCATAGTTCCCTTACTCGACCATTTCCTCCTTGCCTGGCAGGGACATACTTATCAAAGACTCGCAGTAGCTGCTCCTTGAATAAGCTCCACATTTCAGATGTTCCCAGTCCCTGTAGTTTCCCACTCCAACCTACGCACCCTAATTCTCTCCTAATGGCCTCATAATTACCATTCCCCAAGCTATAACTACTGCCCCCAGGTTCATGCCTATCCCTACCCATCACTAAGGTGAACATAATCGAATTGTGGTCACTATCACCAAAATGCTCACCAACGTCCAAGCCTAAAACTTGGTCTGGCTCATTGCCTAACACCAAATCCAATGTAGCCTCACCTGTAGTTGGCCTATCTACATACTGAGTCAAAAAACCTTCCTGCACACTTTGTACGAAAACTGACCCCTCTGTGGTGAGGAAAATATTGGAAGGAACATTACAAAACAGCCAACACTCAAATTTCAATACTATTCAGAAAGTCGACAAATATTATCTTGCATGATTCAGATAATTAACAGTCAAATTGATGCAGAGGAGGTTAATCAGGATATTGCCTGGTATGGTGGGAAGGTCTTATGAGGAAAGGTTGAAGGACTTGAGGTTTTTTTTTGTTAGAGAGAAGAAGGTTAAAACGTGACCTGTTTGAGGCATATAAGATGATCAGAGAATTAGATAGGGTGGACAGTGAGAGCCTTTTTCCTCGGATGGTGATGGCGAACCGAGGCTTTAAATTAAGGAGTGGCAGTTATTGGACAGATGCTAGAGGTGGATTCTTTACGCAGAGGGTAGTAAGGGCGTGGAATGTCCTGCCTGCAGCAGTTGTGGTCTCGCCAACTTTATGGGCATTCAAATGTTCAGTGGATAGGCACATGGATAACATTGCAATGGTTTAGGTTAGAGGGTCATTAGATTTGTTCCACTGGTCGGCGCAACATCGAGAGCCAAAGGGCCTACACTGCGCTGTAATGTTTTATGTCCTATAATCAGGTATTTATTCCATCTATATAGATCAAATTGCACTCTAAGGTCCTTCAGTATATTTGTGATACATGTAATATTCAAAATGAGTCATTTAATTATTCTACATTTCTCCTCCTTTCTGTTCACCATTGACTGAAAGGTCTTCGAGAGGGATTTTCCTCCATTGCACCTCTGGAGCAGCTGCCTGAATTTTTAGCTTGTCCCTAAGCAGGTAGTCCTGGGCTTTTGAATGTTCCCGCCTGCAAAATTCGGTTGAGGACTGGGGGCAGCGAGGGACGAGAGTTCTTATCGCTGGATCATTAATCCAGGGACTCAGCTATTATTCAGAAGGCCTTAGTTTGAATCCTGCCATGGCGTGTGATGACGGTTGATTTCAAAAATAAATAATCTGGAATTACGAATCTACTGGTGATCATGAAACCATTATTGATTCCTGGAAACCCCCTTTGGTTCACTAATGCCCTTTGGGGAAGGAAATCTGCTTATTATCTGTTCTGACCTACATGTGAAACTAGAGCCACAGCAATTCTGTTAACTCTCAACATCCCTCAGCAACCAGGGACATGCGATAAATGCTGGTTGGCCATATCGAATCTATCAGTGAAATAAAAACACTGGGAAGGATTGAAATGAGGCGCTTACTGAACGTTAAAATGGCGGTGCGGGCTTGTTGGGCCGAAGGGCCTGTTTCCTATGTTGTTCTTTTCTCTTTGGAAGATCAACAAGACACGAATTTGCAACAATTTCAAGAGCTTTGAACACAGAAAATATCCTTTGGCCCTTCGGAAGTGTGCTGGTTAAAGACAAACCACCGTACGATTCTAATACCATTTTTCAACAATTGGTCCAGTGTCTCAGCATTTTCCCATCACAAATGATTCCTTCACATCACAAGCGAATATCTAAATTATTCTTAAATGTTTCGTCGGTCACTTCCTTACTCATTGTTTCTTGCAATTTGTTTCACACTCCCAACAATCTTTAGGTCAAAACGTTATTCCCCGGATCCCCTCTAAACTTCCTGCTCCTTCAATTAAATCTCTGCCCTCTGGTCAGTGATCCTTCCACCATTTGGACATATTTCACCCATTCTGCCCTATCTATGACCCTCATCATGTGATATATCGCAATTATGTCTCCTCTCAGTTTCTTCTTCAGCGAAATCAAACCCAGTCGACACAATCTATCTTCATAATAATGCTCTCTATCCCAGGAAATATCCTGGTAAATATCCGTCCAACCACTTCCAGTGTGATCACAACATTCCTATAATGTGGAAAAGTGTGAGGTAATGCACTTTGGCAGGAATAATAAATGTGTAGAGTACAGGGCAAATGGTAGACTTCTTAATTGTGTTGATGAACAGAGGGATCTTAGTGTATTTGTGCATAGATCCCTGAAAGTAGGCAGTCAAGTCGATAAGGCTGTTAAGAAGGCATACGGAGTCTTAGCTTTTATTGGTAGGGGGATTGAATTTCGGAGCCGCAACGTCATGTTGCAACTGTACAAAACTCTAGTGCGGCCGCACTTGGAGTATTGTGTACAGTTCTGGTCCCCACATTATAAGAAAGATGTGGAGGCATTGGAGAGGTTACAGAGGAGGTTTACCAGGATGTTGCCAGGTATGGAGGGCAGGTCTTATGAGGAGAGGCTGAAGGATTTGATTTTATTTTCGTTAGAAAGAAGGCGGCTAAGAGGAGACCTTATTGAAACATATAAGATGATTAGAGGTTTAGATAGGGTGGACAGTGATAGCCTTTTTCCTAGGATGGAGAAAGCTAGCACGAGGGGACACAGCTTTAAATTAAGGGGTGATAGTTATAGGACGGATATCAGAGGTATGTTCTTTACCCAGAGGGTGGTTCGGGAGTGGAATGCCCTGCCTGCGGCAGTTGTGATGCGCCAAGTTTGGTGGCGTTTAAGAGGTTAGTTGATAAGTTTATGGAAGAGAAGGGAATGGTTTAGTTTGGAGGGTCATTGCTTTGTTCATAATTGGTCGGCGCAACATCGAAGGCCGAAGGGACTGTTCTGCGCTGTAATGTTCTATGTTCTATGTTCTACTTCTGGATGAGTATATGAAAACGAATAGGACAGGGGATTATAGATAGGTCTGTGGATTGATAGATGTGATTGGTGCAACTCGTGGTCCGAAGAGCCTGTTTGTGCTGTATTGTTCTATGTTCTATAATATGGACGGATTGCAGACAATACTCTAGCTGTGACCAAACCAATGATCTATATTGTTCCAGGTCACATTCCTGCTCTCATGTTTTGACAAATAAAGGCAATTACACATTTATAGCTGCTTAGCCACTTTTCTCTTTTGTCGAATACAAAAGTGTACACGCACACTAATGTCCATCTGATCCCCAGTGCCTGTTATTCCTTGCTTTCTCTGCCCTGCCCAAGCATAACCCTCCACACCTAACCAGATTGAATTTCATTTGCCATTGGTTATGCCATCTGACCAGCGCATCCATATCCGTCTACTGTCCAAGGCCCTACTGATCTCTGTATCGTCCACAAAATTACTGATCACCCTTTCTGCATTTAAATCTAAACTGTTTTTATATAAACAACAGACAGAAAGGGCCTCAACACTGATCCCTCTTCAACGCGTCCAGATCGAGTCTTCCTGTTAACAAAGTACAACTGGACCATCACCATTTACTTCCTGTCACTCGGCGTATTCCAGATCTAATATATAAAAAAAATCCTTTGGGACCACCGGATTCTCCATTTCGCTCCCAGTCCTGTCAGCAATCTTAAGAACATAAGAAATAGGAGTAGGAGTCGGCCATCATCCCTTCGAACCTTACGGTAGTTGAAGTCGGCACTTCCAAACGCGTTATCCTCATTTCATTTCTTGGTCAGAAATACCCACATGAGTGAGACCCTTAGCAACACCTTGCTGTTCTGTTCCTGATTAATTCCTGCCTCTCCAAATGCAGGTTGATTCAATGATTATTCTGAAATGTTTGTTCGCGGTGGATGAAATTGAATTCCTCATTCTTAGAATGGCTTCTGTTGGGAGAATGAAATTGAAAGGCTCATCCATCATTCAAACCTGATGCAATCAACAAATGGTTTATTGGGCTACTCAAAACAGGAGAAGTCATATGGGCTGACCATTTTAAACACCCCCGAACAAAGAAAATCAATTATTATAATACAGTTACTCAGTCCGTTCCGACTGGTCACAATCCTTTCATAAATATTATTGATTATATCCAATGCATTTAGGCTCCAATGAAATCTGTATCTAGGCTACAAGATCAGCTGCTGGATAGTTATGGACCATCCCAAGATATTTAGCTGACATAATATCAACTGTCCCTGAATCTTCACAATGAATTTCTCTTCTCAGGACTTTCTCACCTCTGGCTTCTCTGCACAGTCTGTCGTCGCACAAAGCAGCTGCCCATCTGCTCACAACAGAGGGCCTGCTGAGCAAGTTGGGTCTTGACTTTGCCTTAAAGACTGACTAGCTATAGAATTGCTGTCAACTCAGCTAACCCCAAATAAGCTTCACAGTGCAATTAATAACACGCTATTTTATTATCATAGAACAAACACATATTTGAATCTACAGAAAAAAAGGTATATCAGCCTTGGAATATTCTAACAAATCCTTCAGACTAGCACTGCATTCATGGTTTTGGAAAGGCTGAGAACAGTCTTGATGCTTCTGTCAGTTGTTTTTATTAATAAAGGCAAGAATTGACATAATAGAATATTTCATCGCAAACTTGAACTGTTCCCTGAACCTGGACTGAGTCGCTCCGTAAATAAATGTGTTTGTGCAACAATTTAAATTGAGCAGCATATATCCAACTTGCTGGAAGATATATTCAGAGTCATTGTAACTTTCAGAATATCGTCCTGTAATACTATAATATAAAATTCCATCACAAAAACTAGCCACAAAAGAATGAAGCTGCCAGATATGCTGAAGAGTAAAACCACAGACTTTCTTCTGCTCTCCAGCTCTGGGTCAGACTGATTATCGCCCTTGTTCTGACCCCTCAGTCCCTTGCGGATTTGGCTGGCCACTAAAATGAATCTGACCGTCAGAGCATTGATTAAGAGAATTAAAGTGAATGGGAGCAATGGAGTTACAAGCTTATCAAACCAGCCAAGTGCCACCCAAAAGGGATCAGTGAAAATATATGGCTTCACAACACAAAACCACGGCATGTTGTTGACCACCAACCGAGGTTTATATATAAAATATAAAGGAATATTTTTGAAGCACAGTGAAATGCCAGTTGCTGCGAGAACAATAGCCGCAGTTTTTTGGGTGCAATATTTCCTTTTCAGATTCCGGCAACAAATAGCCACAAATCGATCAAAGGAGAAAGTGACAGTGAACCAGACAGAACAGTTTGCCGTCGCGCGAACCAGGACACTGATAATACTACACAGATATGTAATGTTCAGGTAAGATCCCGGGAAATAGTAATAGTTGATTCGGCTCAGGATAACCTCGACAATAATGACAAGTAAATCGCTTATTGCCATCGTCACCAGGTAGCAAGTGGTGCAATTAGAGAGGCCGCACTTTCCCTGGGATAGGATCACAATCGCCACTAAATTAACTGTAAGAGAAAACAAACAGTGAGAATGAAAATGACTGTTGGAATCAGAGTTTATGACAGATATTCAGACAATTATAACCCACAGTGTTATAGCCTTTTTCCTAGGATGGAGAAAGCTAGCACGAGGGGACACAGCTTTAAATTAAGGGGTATGAGTTATAGGACGGATATCAGAGATAGGTTCTTTACTCAAAGAGTGATTAGGGAGTGGAATGCCCTGCCTGCAGCTGTTGTAGATGCGCCAAGTTTGGTGGCGTTTAAGAGGTTAATTGATAAGTATATGGAAGAGAAGGGAATGGTTTAGTTTGGAGGGGCATTGCTTTTTATTTTGGTCGGCACAACATCGAAGGCCGAAGGGCCTGTTCTGTGCTGTAATGTTCTATGTTCTATGTTCTATGTTAAAATGGTCACTGGTTTACTCTCAAATAAAGGATTCGTTCGAGTCTTTGTTGACCCCTATTTATCCTTTCCCATTGGCCCTTTCTGCGACCCGTGCCTGATCCATATCAGAAGGCCGAGTCTTCACAAGTCATTGAGGCTGTTCAGGAAATTCAAAAAAAAAACTACCCGCATCCCTCCCTCATCTGCAATCCCTGCCCAACCTCTCAGCCCATCTTCCCCACACTCACTGCTCCATGTCGTCTCTGCACGTCGAGCGGCGCGATTTGTGAATGTGCCTGGTGGGAGAAGTGCCTTTGTCAGTGTCCAGTGTCTAGGGAGTATGGTGGGCGTACAAGGGGTCAGATTCGTGTGGGTCGGCCGGGCTCCAAATGTCTCTCACGGACTCGAGGTCATGGATTTGGGCGGGTGATGGTGTTAGGGTGCGATCTGGATTTGCAGCCTATTGGGGGGAGGGAGGGATAGATCTGCAGCTCCTTCCCGAGTTCCAGATTTCTTCCATGGGCTTGAGTTTTCACATCAGTGTGGGTGGCGCAGGGGTGTGTCCACATGTCCACGTGTCCTCCTGTCCTTCCCCCCCCTCGCCCCAACCGTGAGATTTAAATTAGGGTGGGGTGATGGTTTTAGTCTAAGGGTTAGGCCTGGCAATGTTGCGGATGTCTCCCACAGGCTTGTGCTTTAAGATTAGTGTGTGTGATGGTGTAAGGGTGCAGGCTGGAAATGCAGCCGTGTTCCAGGTGTTAGATTTGCAAGTTGGTGAACATTTTGGTGATAGTGACCACAATTCGGTTATGTTCACCTTAGTGATGGATAGGGATAGGCACAAACCTGGGAGCAGCAGTTATAGCTGGGGGAATGTTAATTATGAGGCCATGAGGAGGGAATTAGGGTGCATAGTTTGGACTAGGAAACTACAGGGACTGGGAACATCTGAAATGTGGAGCTTATTCAAGGAGCAACTACTACGAGTCCTTGATAAGTATGTTCCTGTCAGGCAAGGAGGAAATGGTCAAGTAAAGGAGACATGGTGTACTAAAAAAAGTAAATTCACTGGTTAAACGGAGAAAGGAGGCTTATGTCAGGATGAGGCTTGAAGGCTCAGTTAGTGGACTGGATAGCTATAGATTAGCCAGGAGGGAGCTAAAGAGTGAGTTGAGAAGAGCTGAAAGAAGGATGTAGGAACAAAGTGCAGGGAGGACATACTAGACAGTTCAGGGAGTTGGGGGCTCGGCTGAAGTGCAGGGCCTCCAGGGTGGCATTCTCTGGGCTGCTGCCAAAGCCCGCGACTGACAGGGTTAGGAATAATGAGGTGTTCCAATTGAATGCGTGGTTGAGGGATTGGTGTAGGGCGGAGGGATTCAGATTCTTAGACGATTGGGAAGTCTTCAGGAGGGAGGGGCATCTATACAAGAGGGACGGGGAACAGTTGTCTGGGAAGGGCACCCATATTTTAGCTGGGAGGTTAGCTGGAGTGTTTCGGCAGTGTTTAAAATAATATGGAGGGGGGGTGGGGAGATAGAGGGAATTGGGAGTGGGAGAGGATGGGTGACAGGGTAATTCCAGAGTAGGAGGGAGGATCAGAGAGTGACTGAGGGCCTTCAGTGCATGTGTTTTAATGCGTGGATTGTGACTGGCAAAACAGATGAACTGAAGGCAATAATGTTCGAGAGGAAGTTAGAAGTGGTGGCGGTGACTGAGACGTGGCTAAAGGAAGGGCAGGAATGGCAAGTGAATATTCTGGGATATAAGTGTTTTAGGCATGATAGAGGTGGTTTGAGGAGAGTAGGGGGAGTGGCGTTATTAGTTAAGGATCACATCATAGCAGTGCAGAAGGAGGGTGATATGGCTGAGTTCGGAATTGAGTCGCTATGGGTGGAGTTGAGGAATAGGAAGGGAGAGGTTACTATGTTGGGTGTGTATTACTATGTTGGGTGTGTACTACAGACCGCCCAACAGTCGGCGGGCCGTGGAAGAAGGGATAGAACATAGAACAAAGAACATAGAACATTACAGCACAGAACAGGCCCTTCGGCCTTCGATGTTGCGCCAACCAATATAAAAATCAATGCCCCTCCAAACTAAACCATTCCCTTCTCTTCCATATACTTATCAATTAACCTCTTAAAGGCCACCAAACTTGGCGCATCTACAACTGCTGCAGGCAGGGCATTCCACTCCCTAACCACCCTTTGGGTAAAGAACCTACGTCTGATACCTGTCCTATAACTATCACCCCTTAATTTAAAGCTGTGTCCCCACATGCTAGCTTTCTCCATCCTCGGAAAAAGGCTATCACTGTCCACCCTATCTAAACCTCTAATCATCTTATATGTTTTGATAAGGTCCCCTCTCAGCCGCCTCCTTTCTAATGAAAACAATCTCAAATCCCTCAGCCTCTCCACATAAGACCTGCCCTCCATACCAGGCAACATCTTGGTAAACCTCATCTGTACCCTCTCCAATGCCTCCACATATTTCTTATAATGTGGGGACCAGAACTGCACACAATACTCCAAGTGCGGCCGCACTAGAGTTTTGTACAGTTGCAACATGACGTTGGGGCTTCGAAATTCAATCCCCCTACCAATAAAAGCAAAGACTCCATATGCCTTCTTAACAACTTTATCGATTTGACTGCCTACTTTCAGGGATCTATGCACGTATACACCAAGATCTCTCTGTTCATCAACACTATTAAGAATCCTACCATTAGCCCGATACTCTACACATTTATTATTCCTGCCAAAGTGCATTACCTCACACTTTTCCACATTAAACTCCATTTGCCACCTCTCGGCCTAGCTCTGCAACATGTCCAAGTCTCTCTGCAAACTATAACACCCCTCTTCACTATCTACCACTCCAACGACTTTAGTGTCATCCGCAAATTTACTAATCCATCCCTCAATACCCTCATCCAGATCATTTATGAAAATTACAAACAGCAGGGGCCCCAAAACAGACCCCTGAGGTACACCACTTGTCACCGAACTCCACGATGAATATCTCCCATCAACCACCACCCTCCGTCTTCTATCTGCTAGCCAATTCCTAACCCAATTAGCTAAATCACCCTCTATCCCATACATCTGCATTTTCTGCAGAAGTCTTCCATGGGCCACCTTATCAAACGCCTTACTAAAGTCCATATATACCACATCAACCGTCTTACCCCCATCCACATCTTTGGTCACTTTTTCAAAGAACTCAATGAGGTTAGTAAGGCACGACCTACCCTTCACAAAACCATGCTGACTATCCACAATCAATTCATTTCTCTCTAAATAACTATAAATCCTACTCCTAATAATTGTCTCCAATACTTTGCCCAAAACAGAAGTAAGACTCACTGGCCTATAATTCCCTGGAAGGCCTCTCTTCCCCTTCTTGAACAATGGGACAACATTCGCTATCTTTCAGTCCTCCTTAACCACACGACGACCTGAAGATCAGAGCCAGAAGCTCTGCAATCGCCTCTCTTGCCTCCCAGAGAAACAATCGCCTCTCTTGCCTGCCAGAGAAATTTAGGGATATGTAGGGAAATATCCTACATATTTCCCTATGTAGGATAGGGAAATCCTATCCTACATAGGATAGGCTTCCTATACTTATAGGAAGAATAGGGTAGTTGAAATGGGAGATTTCAATTTCCCTGGGGTAGATTGGAAGGTGCCCAGAGTGGAAGGTGCGGACGGGGAGAAATTTGTACAGTGTGTTTTGGATGGGTCCTTGGAGCAGTATGTGGATAGCCCGACTAGAGAGGGGGCTATACTGGATCTGGTTCTGGGGAATGAGCCAGGGCAGGAGGTTGACGTTGTAGTAGGAGAGCATATGTCTAATAGTGACCACAACTCTGTCTGCTTCAGGGTATTAATGGAAAAAGATGAGGCCTGCCCTAAGGGGAAGGTGTTAAACTGGGGGAGGGCTAGATATAGCCAGGCTAGGCAGGATCTTAAGGATACCGACTGGGATAAGCTGTTCGAGGGTAGGTCGACACCCTCAGTCTTATTAGCCAAAGACTGTATCACAGTGACACAGAGGAGGTTTGATGACGACTTGTCTGTTGAGGTAGTATGGGCTGAGATTAGAAACAGGAAAGGAGAGGTCACCCTGTTGGGAGTCTTTTATAGACCTCCTAAAAGTTCTAGAGAGGTAGAGGAAAGGATTGCAAAGTCGATTCTGGACAGGAATGAAAGTAATAGGGTAATTGTTATGGGGACTTTAACTTTACTAATATTGATTGGAATAGCTATAGCTCTAGCTCGTTAGAGGGGTCAGTTTTTGTACAAAGTGTGCAGGAAGGTTTTTTGACTCAGTATGTAGATAGGCCAACTAGAGGTGAGGCTACATTGGATTTGGTGCTGGGCAATGAGCCAGACCAGGTGTTAGGCTTGGATGTTAGTGAACATTTTGGTGATAGTGACCACAATTCGGTTACGTTCACCTTAGTGATGGACAGGGATAGGCATGAAGCTGGGGGCAGTAGTTATAGCTGGGGAAGGGTAATTATGAGGCCATCAGGAGAGAATTAGGGTGCATAGATTGGACTAGGAAACTACAGGGACTGGAAACATCTGGAATGGGGTGCTTATTCAAGGAGCAGCTGCTGCGAGTCCTTGATAAGTATGTCCCTGTCAGGCGAGGAGGAAATGGTCGAGTAAGAGAGCCTTGGTGTACGAAAAAAGTTGATTTGCTGGTTAAGAAGAAAAAGGAGGCTTATGTCAGGATGAGGCTTGAAGGCTCAGATAGTGCAATTGATAGCTATAGATTAGCCAGGAAGGAGGTAAAAAGTGAATTGAGGAGAGCTAAGAGGGGACACGAGAAGATGTTGGCTGATAGGATTAAGGAGAATCCTAAAGCTTTCTTTCGATATGTTAAGAATAGAAGATTGGTTAGGGCAAGATTAGGGCCATTCATAGACAGCAGTGGGAAGTTGTGCGTGGAGCCTGAGGAGATTGGAGAGGTACTGAATAAATATTTCTCTTCGGTATTCACGCAGGGTGATGTAAATGTAGTTATGGAGAACACTGAGGTACAGGGTAGCAAACTGGAAGGTATCGAAGTAGATAGGGAGGATGTGCTAGATATTCTCGGGGGTTTGAAGTTGGATAAGTCCCCTGGGCCGGACGGGATTTACCCTAGGATTCTCTGGGAGGCAAGAGAGGAGATTGCAGAGCTTCTGGCTCTGATCTTCAGGTCGTCGTTGGTTACAGGTGTGGTTCCGGAGGACTGGAGGATAGCGAATGTGGTCCCATTGTTCAAGAAGGGGAAGAGAGATCTTCCAGGGAATTATAGGCCGGTGAGTCTTATTTCTGTTGTGGGCATAGTATTGGAGAGAATAATTAGGGATAGGATTTATAGTTATTTAGAGAGAAATGAATTGATTGGGGATAGTCAGCATGGTTTTGTGAAGGGTAGGTCGTGCCTTACTAACCTATTGAGTTTTTTGAAAAAGTGACCAAAGAGGTGGATGGGGGTAAGGCGGTTGATGTGGTATATATGGACTTTAGTAAGGCGTTTGATAAGGTGGCCCATGGAAGACGTCTGCAGAAAATGCAGATGTATGGGATAGAGGGTGATTTAGCTAATTGGGTTAGGTCTTGGCTAGCAGATAGAAGACAGAGGGTGGTGGTTAATGGGAGATATTCATCTTGGAGTTCGGTGACAAGTGGTGTACCTCAGGGGTCTGTTTTGGGGCCCCTGCTGTTTGTAATTTTTATAAATGATCTGGATGAGGGTATTGAAGGATGGATTAGTAAAATTTGCAGATGACACTAAGTCGGTGGAGTGGTAGATAGTGAAGAGGGGTGTTATAGTTTGCAGAGAGACTTGGACAAGTTGCAGAGCTGGGCCGAGAGGTGGCAAATGGAGTTTAATGTGGAAAAGTGTGAGGTAATGCACTATGGCAGAAATAATAAATGGGTAGAGTATAGGGCAAATGGTAGGATTCTTAGTAGTCTAGATGAACAGAGGGATCTTGGTGTGTATGTGCATAGATCCCTGAAAGTAGGCAGTCAGGTCGAGAAGGTTGTTAGGAAGGCATATGGAGTCTTGGCTTTTATGGGTAGAGGGATTGAATTTTGGAGCCGCAACGTCATGTTGCAACTGTACAAAACTCTAGTGCGGCCGCACTTGGAGTATTGTGTGCAGTTCTGGTCCCCACATTATAAGAAAGATGTGGAGGCATTGGAGAGGGTACAGCGGAGGTTTACCAGGATGTTGCCTGGTATGGAGGGCAGGTCTTATGAAGAGAGGCTGAGGGATTTGAGGTTGTTTTCATTAGAAAGGAGGCGGCTAAGAGGGGACCTAATCGAGACATATAAGATGATTAGAGGTTTAGATAGGGTGGACAGTGATAGCCTTTTCCTAGGATGGAGAAAGCTAGCACGAGGGGACACAGCTTTAAATTAAGGGGTGATAGTTATAGGACGGATATCAGAGGTAGGTTCTTTACCCAAAGGGTGGTTAGGGAGTGGAATGCCCTGCCTGCGTCAGTTGTAGATGCGCCCAGTTTGGTGGCGTTTAAGAGGTTAGTTGATAGGTCTATGGAAGAGAAGGGAATGGTTTAGTTTGGAGGGGCATTGCTTTTTATATTGGTCGGCGCAACATCGAAGGCCGAAGGGCCTGTTCTTTGCTGTAATGTTCTATTATCTATGTTCTATGACACTGCACATGTGGGAGTCTTTCAAGGGAAAACGAAAATCTTTGCAGGAAAGACACGTGCCGGTAGGGAGGAAGGATGGGAATGGTAGGATTACAGAACCGTGGGTTACTAGGGATGTTGAGGACTTGGTCAGGAAGAAGCGGGAGGCGTACGTTAGATCCAGGCAACTGGGGACAGAGGCAGCAGTGGAAAAATATAGAGAGTGTAGACGAGATCTTAAAAGGGGTGTCAGAAAGGCAAAAAGGGGCCACGAAATGACTTTGGCAGGTAGGATTAAGGAAAATCCTAAGGCATTTTACTCCTACGTAAGGAGCAAAAGGATGGTTAGAGTGAAGATTGGACTTCTCAGGGACAGAGGAGGGGAACTATGCTTACAACCTGAGGGAATGGGGGAGATCCTGAATGAATACTTTGCATCGGTATTCACGCGGGAGAGGGGCCTGGTGTCTGATGCCAGCTTTGAGGAATTTGCGGACCCGTTAAAGGAAATAATCATTACGAGGGACGAAGTGTTCGGGCTTTTAGGTAGTATAAAGACTTATAAAGCTCCGGGGCCTGATGGTATTTATCCCAGGCTGCTAAGGGAGGTAGAGAGATGACATTGCTGGGCCTCTGACGCAAATCTTTGTCTCTTCTTTGGACACAGGGGAGGTCCCAGAGGACTGGAGGATAGCAAATGTACTACCATTGTTTAAAAAGGGTCAGAGGGATAACCCAGGGAACTATAGGCCGGTGAGCTTGACTTCAGTTATAGGTAAGCTAATGGAGAGGATTCTCAGGGACAGGATGTATGAGCATCTGGAGCGCTGCGATCTGATCAGGGATACGTAGCATGGCTTCGTTAAGGGGAGGTCGTGCCTTACGAATCTAGTGGAATTTTTTGAAGAGGTGACAAAAACGGTTGATGAAGGGCAAGCCGTTGATGTCGTCTGTATGGATTTCAGTAAGGCGTTTGACAAGGTTCCTCATGGTAGGCTGATAGAAAAGGTGAAGGCGCATGGGAGACGGGGCCAGGTATGTAGATGGGTTGAAAACTGGCTTGGGAGGAGGAGACAGCGGGTAGTAGTGGAAGGCTTTTTTCCAGCTAGAGGTCTGTCACTAGTGGTGTGCCACAGGGCTCTGTACTAGGACCCCTTCGATTTGTTGTGTATATAAATGACTTGGAAGAGGGGGTAGGTGGTGTGATTAGCAAATTTGCTGATGACACTAAGATGCTTGGATTGGCGGGTACTGAGGAGCAGTGCCCGGCAATACAACATGGCATTGATAGGCTGGTAGATTGGGCAGATAGATGGCAAATGGAATTTAATCCAGATAAATGCGAGGTGATGCATTTTGGCCGGAATAATGTAGAGGGAGTTATAGGATAAAAGGTAAAACTATCCGAAGTATAGAGATGCAGAGGGACCTGGGGGTGCAAGTTCACAAGTCTCTGAAGGTGTCAGTACAGGTGGAGAATGTGGTAAAAAAAAAGTGTATAGTATGTTAGCCTTCATAGGAAGGGGTATAGAATACAAGAGTAGGAGTCTGATGTTGCAGGTGTATAAAACGTTGGTTAGGCCTCATTTGGAGTACTGCGTCCAGTTCTGGTCGCCGTACTACAGGATGGATCTAGAGGCCCTCGAGAGAGTGCAGAGGAAATTTACCAGGATGCTGCCTGGTATGGAAGGGCTGTTTTACGAGGAAAGATTGAAAACACTGGGGTTGTTTTCCCTTGAAAGACGTCGGCTGAGAGGGGATATTTTAGAGGTATATAAGATTATGAGGGGTATAGATAGAGTAAATGGTGGTAAGCTTTTTCCACCATTAGATTCGGATAGAACGAGGGGTCACGGGCTCAGGGTGAGGGGGGCTATGTATAAGACGAATATTAGAGGCCAGTTTTTCACACAAAGGGTAGTGGGGGCGTGGAATGCACTGCTGAGTAAGGTGGTGGGAGCAGGCACGCTAGGGTTGTTCAAGGGTCTCTTGGACAGCCACATGAGCGGTCTGCAGTTAGAGGGATATAGCAGGACTGTTTGAATATCGGGAGGACCAAATAGTAGTAGACTATCTTTTAGTTTCGTCTCGGTAATGTCTTAGTTTTTTTTTAGCATGTTTAGTTAAGTCTTATTTGTTTCCGCAGGCAATTCGGTCCACCTTGTTGACCAACAAGGGGCATGCATGCGGCAGGTCGTCCGAGAGCTGCTCTTGGAGGTTGCTTCAGGAGTGGCCTAGTGCTTCACGTCGTCAGTGTATACTTGAACTGGACCATCTGATGGGCAACATGACAGCTCAGAGACTATCGCTGTTGTTGTGCAGACACGTGGATTTGGGCCTGTGTCTGCAGGAGTTTGCGCGTTCTCCCCATGGTTGCGTGGGTTTCCTCCGCGTGCTCCAGTTTCCTCCTGCATCCCAAAAATGTGCTCTTAGGCTGATTGGGTATCAAATTGTTCCTATATTGGGCCCTATATGGGAATCTTGAGCAATAGGCATAGCCTAAAGTCAAAGTTATATCATTAAGACGTTAGGACGGCGGCGTGGGCTCGTTGGGCCGAAGGGCCTGTTTCCCGTGCTGTGTTGCTCTTTGTTGTTGTTGTTGTTGACACGAGATGACTTTGTCTGATAGGATCAAGGAGAATCCTAAAGCTTTCTTTAGAAATGTTAAAAATAGAAGATTGGTTAGGGCAAGATTAGGGCCAGTCAGAGACAGCAGTGGAAAGTTGTGCATGGAGCCTGAAGAGATTGGAGAGGCACTGAACAAATATTTCTCTTCGGTATTCACGCAGGGAGATGTAAATGTAGTTGTGGAGAATACTGGGATACAGGGTTGCAAACTGGAAAGTATTGAAGAGATAATTAGGATGTGCTAGATATTCTTGAGGGTTTGAAGTTAGATAAGTCCCCTGGGCCGGACGGGATTTACCCTAGGATTCTCTGGGAGGCGAGAGAGACGATTGCAGAGCCTCTGGCTCTGATCTTCAGGTCGTCGTTGGTGACGGTTGTGCCGAGACTGGAGGATAGCGAATTGGTCCCATTGTTCAAGAAGGGGAATAGAGACTTTCCTGGGAATTATAGACCGGTGAGTCTTACTTCTGTTGTGGGCAAAGTATTGGAAAGAATTATTAGGGACAGGATTTATAGTTATTTAGAGAGAAACGAATTGATTGGGGATAGTCAGCATGGTTTTGTGAAGGGTAGGTCGTGCCTTACTAACCTCATTGAGTTTTTTGAAAAAGTGACCAAAGAGGTGGATGGGGGTAAAGCAGTTGATGTGGTATATATGGACTTTAGTAAGGCGTTCGATAAGATGGCCCATGGAAGGCTTCTGCAGAAAATGCAGATGTATGGGATTGAGGGTGATTTAGCTAATTGGATTAGGAATTGGCTAGCAGATAGAAGACAGAGGGTGGTGGTTGGTGGGAGATATTCATCGTGGAGTTCGGTGACAAGTGGTATACCTCAGGGATCTCTTTTGTGGCCCCTGCTGTTTGTAATTTTTATAAATGATCTGGATGAGGGTATTGAAGGATGGATTAGTAAATTTGCGGATGACACCAAAGTCGGAGGAATGGTAGACAGTGACCAGGGGTGTTATAGTTTGCAGAGAGACTTGGACAAGTTGCAGAGCTGGGCCGAGAGGTGGCAAATGGAGTTTAATGAGGAAACGTGTGAGGTAATGCACTATGGCAGGAATAACAATTATGTAGAGTGTAAAACTAATGGGAGGACTCTTATTGGTGTTGAAGAACAGAGGGATCTTGGTGTATATGTGCATAGATCCCTGAAAGTTGGCAATCAAGTCGATAAGGTTGCTAAGAAGGCATATGGAGTCGTGGCTTTTATTGAATTTCAGAGCCGTAATGTCATGTTGCAAATGTACAAAACTCTAGTGCGGCCGCACTTGGAGTATTGTGTACAGTTCTGGTCCCCGCATTATAGAAACGATGTGGAGGCATTGGAGAGGGTACAGAGGAGGTTTACCAGGATGTTGCCTGGTATGGAGGGCAGGTCTTAACGAAGAGAGGCTGAGGGATTTGAGGTTATTTTCTTTGGAAAGAAGGCGACTAAGAGGAGACCTTATTGAAACATATATGATCATGCGAGGTTTAGATAGGGTGGACAGTGAGAGCCTTTTTCCTAGGATGGAGAAAGCTAGCACGAGGGGACATAGCTTTAAATTAAGGGGTGATAGTTATCGGACGGATGTCAGAGGTAGGTTCATAACCCAGAGGGTGTTAAGTGTGTGGAATGCCCTGCCTGCTGCAGTTGTAGATGCGCCAAGTTTGGTTCATTTAAGAGGTTAGTAGATAAGTTTATGGATGAAAAGAGAATGGTTTAGGTTAGAGGGTCATTGCTTTTCCTTAATTGGTCGACGCAACATCGAAGGCCGAAGGGCCTGTTCTGCGCTGTAATGCTCTATGTTCTATGTTCCAGGTGCCCTCCTTGGGCATGAGGTTTCAGATAAGCCTGTGTGACGCTGCTTGGCTGTGGGGTTCGGTCTGTGGTTCCTAGCTGGATTGCAGATGTCTTCCCCCGGCTGGAGCGTGCAGATTAGTGTGGGTGATGGTGTTATTGTGTGCGCCGAGCCTCCAGCCAGCTTCCAAGTCTCCTCCCAGGACTGGAGCACTCAGATTAATGTGGTTGTTTGTGTTAGGCCCGGGATGAGGTGTGCACCCTTTCCCCCTACTTCCACCCACAGTCATTAAGGAGCCAGAAACTATACGAAGCATAAAATATGACAGATTGAAACAAAAAAAGTCATCCACACACACTCAAAGTGCAAAGACAACGTTAGGAGTTATACAAAAATTGTGACAAATTGTGAGATATAGTTAATACATTGTTGTTTATCATGAATGGACTGATCTCCACTAGATATCTAAATATATATTAATCTGTTTTATTTCCTGAACTGATGCAAAATAATGAAATTATTAAATATTCCTAACATGTCTCAACAGTTATCTCCCGATTATCCCTTATTTTCGATACAGGCATTGGATTATTTTGCTCTTCCTATAGAATATATTAATGTGTTTCTATTCTTTGAATATTTGAGTTCATACTTGCGCTTTGCAATTTTTTTTATTGGCATCGATTTGGGAGAGCGAGAAGTTCGATTGTTAAGTAGTTTTTTAACTTTTCTCTTTGTTTAAAACAGCGAGCGGGAGTAGTTTTTGCCGTTTTTTATTTAAACTAACTTGTAACCGGAAGTCGTCACTAGGAGGCTGCCGGTAGTTGTAGTTTTTAAGCTATATAAGTACTAACCTCTGGGTATCGGCCTCATTGTTCCATTGGAGCAGCACGGAGAGGCAGCGATTTGGGAGAGCGAGAAGTTCGATTGTTAAGTAGTTTTTTAACTTTTCTCTTTGTTTAAAACAGCGAGCGGGAGTAGTTTTTGCCGTTTTTTATTTAAACTAACTTGTAACCGGAAGTCGTCACTAGGAGGCTGCCGGTAGTTGTAGTTTTTCTCTGACTCTATAAATTGGTCCAGAGAGGAACCCGATACTCTACACAGGTAGAGTATCCCACCCTCCCCCCTCCTCTAACCTAATAATAAAAGTGTGTGTGAAGTTTTTTTTTCTCTCCTGGAAATTAAAGTAACAGTGATGGCAGTGCAGGCAGTACGTTGCACCTCCTGCAGTATGTATGAGGTGAGGGACACCAGTAGTGTTCCTGCTGATTACACCTGCAGGAAGTGTGCACATTTGCAGCTCCTTGAGGATCGTGTTAAGGAGCTGGAGCTGGAATTAGAGGAACTCAGGGTAATTCGAGAGGTTGAGGAGGATATAGGCAGGAGTAACAAAGAGATTGTAACTCCTAAAAGTGATAATTGGGTAACTATTAGGAGGAGGGGTAAGAAGCAATCGGGGAGACAATCCCCTGGGGCTGTTCCCCTCCAAAATAAATTTTCTGTCTTGGAGGCTACAGTTGAGGAAGAATCAACTGGAGCTGACCAAAGGGAGCAGGTCTCTGGGGGTGAGCCTGCTGAGAATGCTCAGGTGGGTGGGGGGAATAAGAGATTAGGCCTAGTTATAGGAGACTCCATAGTTAGAGGGACAGATAGGAGGGTAAATAGTAATAAACAGGACTCAGGGCTGGTGTGTTGCCTCCCAGGGGCTGGGGTCCAGGATGTTGCAGATCGGGTTTTTAAGATTCTTAAGGGTGAGGGGAGTCAGCCCCAAGTCATAGTTCATGTGGGGACACATGATGTAGGTAGGACAAGGGAAGGGGATATTAAACAGAAATTTATGGAGTTAGGGTGGAAGCTTAGGTCCATAACAGGCAGAGTGGTTATCTCTGGACTCTTGCCTGTGCCAAGAGATAGTTTAGAGATGAACAGAGAAAGGGATAGTTTGAACTCATGGCTGCGTGGATGGTGCAGGAGGGAGGGGTTCAGGTTCCTTAACAATTGGGACTCATTCTGGGATAGGTGGGACCTCTTCAAGAGAGATGGTCTACACCTGAACCAGAGGGGGACTAATATCTTGGGGGGAAAATTTGCTAAGGCTATGATGGGGGCTTTAAACTGATTCGGGGGGGGGGGGGGATCCTAAGTAGTTGGGGTGCTGAGAGGGATGAGAGTAAGGGGGTTATAGAAGAATGTAAAACACAGCGGCGTACGGGTGGGGTGGGGCATGGTTTGAGATGCGTATACTTTAATGCAAGGAGTATTCGCAATAAGGGGGAGGAACTTGCAGCTTGGACCAGTACCTGGAACTTCGATGTTGTGGCCATTTCAGAGACTTGGGTAGAGCAGGGACAGGAATGGATGTTGCAGGTTCCGGGGTACAAATGCTTTAGTCGGAGTAGAGAAGGAGGTAGAAGGGGGGGAGGAGTGGCGTTATTGGTCAAAGACTGTATCACGGTGATAGAAAAGAAGTTTGATGAGGACTTGTCTGTTGAGGTAGTATGGGCTGAGATTAGAAACAGGAGAGGAGAGGTCACCCTGTTGGGAGTCTTTTACAGACCTCCTAATAGTTCTAGAGAGGTTGAGGAAAGGATTGCGAAGTCAATTCTGATTAGGAGTGAAAGTAGTAGGGTAATTGTGATGGGGGACTTTAACTTTGCTAATATTGATTGGAATAGCTATAGCTCTAGCTCGTTAGAGGGGTCAGTTTTCGTACAGAGTGTGCAGGAAGGTTTTTTGACTCAGTATGTAGATAGGCCAACTAGAGGTGAGGCTACATTGGATTTGGTGCTGGGCAATGAGCCAGACCAGGTGTTAGGCTTGGAAGTTAGTGAACATTTTGGTGATAGTGACCACAATTCGGTTACGTTCACCTTAGTGATGGACAGGGATAGGCATGAAGCTGGGGGCAGTAGTTATAGCTGGGGGAAGGGTAATTATGAGGCCATCAGGAGAGAATTAGGGTGCATAGATTGGACTAGGAAACTACAGGGACTGGGAACATCTGGAATGTGGTGCTTATTCAAGGAGCAGCT
The DNA here is from genome assembly GCA_024679065.1 of Sphyrna mokarran. Classification (NCBI taxonomy): domain Eukaryota; kingdom Metazoa; phylum Chordata; class Chondrichthyes; order Carcharhiniformes; family Carcharhinidae; genus Sphyrna; species Sphyrna mokarran. Next base: position 1,013,745 of record JAGIQG010000044.1, read on the forward strand.
GCTGCGAGTCCTTGATAAGTATGTCCCTGTCAGGCAGGGAGGAAATGGTCGAGTAAGAGAGCCTTGGTGTACGAAAAAAGTTGATTTGCTGGTTAAGAAGAAAAAGGAGGCTTATGTCAGGATGAGGCTTGAAGGCTCAGTTAGTGCAATGGATAGCTATAGATTAGCCAGGAAGGAGGTAAAAAGTGAATTGAGGAGAGCTAAGAGGGGACACGAGAAGATGTTGGCTGATAGGATTAAGGAGAATCCTAAAGCTTTCTTTCGATATGTTAAGAATAGAAGATTGGTTAGGGCAAGATTAGGGCCAGTCATAGACAGCAGTGGGAAGTTGTGCGTGGAGCCTGAAGAGATTGGTGAGGCACTGAATAAATATTTCTCTTCGGTATTCACGCAGAGTGCTGGAAATGTAGCTATGGAGAGCACTGAGGTACAGGGATGCAAATTGGGAAGTATTGTAGTAGATAGGGAGGATGTGTTAGAAATTCTCGAGGGTTTGAAGTTGGATAAGTCCCCTGGGCCGGACGGGATTTACCCTAGAATTCTCTGGGAGGCAAGAGAGGAGATTGCAGAGCCTCTGGCTCTGATCTTCAGGTCCTCGTTGGTTACGGGTGTGGTTCCAGAGGACTGGAGGATAGCGAATGTGGTCCCATTGTTTAAGAAGGGGAAGGGAGACCTTCCAGGGAATTATAGGCCAGTGAGTCTTACTTCTGTTGTGGGCAAGGTATTGGAGAGAATTATTAGGGATAGGATTTATAGTTATTTAGAGAGAAATGAATTGATTGGGGATAGTCAGCATGGTTTCGTGAAGGGTAGGTCATGCCTTACTAACCTCATTGAGTTTTTTGAGAAAGTGACCAGAGAGGTGGATGGGGGTAAGGCGGTTGATGTAGTATATATGGACTTTAGTAAGGCGTTTGATAAGGTGGCCCATGGAAGACTTCTACAGAAAATGCAGATGTGTGGAATAGAGGGTGATTTAGCTAATTGGATTAGGAATTGGCTGGCAGATAGAAGACAGAGGGTGGTGGTTGATGGGAGATATTCATCGTGGAGTTCGGTGACGAGTGGTGTGCCTCAGGGGTCTGTTTTGGGGCCCCTGCTGTTTGTAATTTTTATAAATGATCTGGATGAGGGTATTGAGGGATGGATCAGTAAATTTGCAGATGACACTAAAGTTGGTGGAGTGGTAGATAGTGAAGAGGGGTGTTATAGTTTACAGAGTGACTTGGACAAGTTGCAGAGCTGGGCCGAGAGGTGGCAAATGGAGTTTAATGTGGAAAAGTGTGAGGTAATGCACTTTGGCAGGAACAATAAATGTGTAGAGTATAGGGCTAATGGTAGGGCTCTTAATAGTGTTGAGGAACAGAAGGATCTTGGTGTATGTGTCAATAGATCCCTGAAAGTAGGCAGTCAAGTGGATAAAGTTGTTAAGAAGGCATATGGAGTCTTAGCTTTTATTGGTAGGGGGATTGAATTTAGGAGCCGCAGCATCATGTTGCAACTGTACAAAACTCTAGTGCGGCCGCACTTGGAGTATTGTGTGCAGTTCTGGTCGCCACATTATAAGAAAGATGTGGAGGCATTGGAGAGGGTACAGAGGAGGTTTACCAGGATGTTGCCTGGTATGGAGGGCAGGTCCTATGAAGAGAGGTTGAAGGATTTGAGGTTGTTTTCGTTAGAAAGGAGGCGGCTAAGAGGGGATCTTATTGAAGCATATAAGATGATTAGAGGTTTAGATAGGGTGGACAGTGATAGCCTTTTTCCTAGGATGGAGAATGCTAGCACGAGGGGACACAGCTTTAAATTAAGGGGTATGAGTTATAGGACGGATATCAGAGGTAGGTTCTTTACTCAAAGAGTGATTAGGGAGTGGAATGCCCTGCCTGCAGCTGTTGTAGATGCGCCAAGTTTGGTGGCGTTTAAGAGGTTAATTGATAAGTATATGGAAGAGAAGGGAATGGTTTAGTTTGGAGGGGCTTTGCTTTTTATTTTGGTCGGCACAACATCGAAGGCCGAAGGGCCTGTTCTGTGCTGTATTCTTCTATGTTCTATGTTCTATGTTCTATCTCTGTTTTTTATTGTATTTTCATTTAGCGTGTATTCCCATGTAAACTATTACTTTACCCTTTACCCTCAATTGTGTCTTTCCATTTTCATTAATCTCTGGAAGCTTAATAATTGTTTTATTTCAATGGAATATATCAGCCTTCTATATTGATGAACACTGTTTTAAATATTGACCATTGTTGGATATGTCATGATGTGTCCACCGTGCCATCCATTTTGTTTTACCAAGCTTCTTTTCGACTTTTTATTACTCCTACCTCTGCGTCTGACTTTTTTTTTATAATAGGATGTAATTCTTTCCCTCATCGCCATGAAACTTGCTATAGTATTGTCAGTGTTGACAAAAGGATCTCTCAGTTTGTCAGTGCAAAGAACAAAGAACAAAACAGCACGGGAAACAGGCCCTTCGGCCCAACGAGCCCGCGCCGCCACCCCGGTGTTCCCACCTCTACCCACGATCCCTGTCCATGTTTATAGATCTATGGATTAAAAACCATTAAAAATTTGAGACAATTTAGGCAGAATTTGTTTTGCCAATCAGCCTAAGAGCACAGCTTTGGGATGTGGGAGGAAACTGGAGCACCCGGAGAAAACCCACGCAAGCACAGGGAGAATGCGCAAACTCCCACAGACACACGCCAAATCTATGTATCTGCACAGCGCAGCGATAGTCACTGAGCTGTCGCGTTGCCCATCAGACGGTCCAGGTCAAGCATACACTAACGATGTGAAGCAGTAGGATATTCTCGAAAAAGGTCCAAGAGCAGCCCTCTCACGACCCATCACGTGTACGCCCCTTGTTAGACAACAAGTTGGACCAAAGCACCTGTAGGATAAAAACAAGCACATCAATATCATCATCTATTTACACACTTCCCAGGGACTCCTAAGGCTCATGATCCCTATTTTAAATCAGTTTTCTATACCCCTCCATTCCCATTCTGTTCATGTGCCTATCTAAGTGTTTCTTAAATAACTCCAGAGTACCTGCCTCCACCACTTTACTTGGCAGCGCATTCCATACCCCCACCAGCCTCTGTGTGAAAAAACTCCCTCTAGCATCCAAATTATACCTTACCCCCCTCACCCTAAGCCCGTGACCCGCGTGCTATTTGAGTCCATCCTGGGAAAAAGATTAACGAGTGCATGCTCGTTGTGCTCCACTCCTTATTAGCAGATCCAATAATGAATATTGAATTGTTGCCTGTTCCTTTTCCCTTCACGTTCTTCATCTGTATTAATCACTATACTCTGAATTAATTTAAGTAAAGATTTCAGTATATATATTTAAAAGACATCTGCCCCATGTCTATTCTCTTCTCTTTGACTGACCTTCTCAACATTCAAGTCATTAGTCGAAGCTTTGATGTTGCCCTATCATTGTATAAAAACTTCAGCAGATTATTTTATATTCTGCACATTTCAAAGAAATGATTAAGACGTAATGGCGAATGAACGAAAACTTTTGGAGATTAAAACTGAGAGATGAACCACATTCATTCATTCACCGAGAAATTAATCACATTATTATTTCCTCTCTTTTAATCTGTGATATAAAAACCTCTTTCTCAGTTTTACGTGACAAATTTAATACAGGCAAGTATATCTGGTGTCTTTATAAGAAAGACCTGTGGAATATAATATGACAGTAATATTCACTGAGCAAAGCTGAAGCTCAGTGCACACAGAAAATCACACTCTGAATAGTTGCAGTCACTCATCCAGTATACCAATGATCGCCAGAATCGGGTAATAAATCTTCTTGACGATATAAAATGTTTCAATCATTTTCACGTGAAATAATTGGCCATGCTGTGTTGCAGAGAATCTCTTGGTCTTCATTTGTCAGGTAACGATTTACAACGCCTTCAATTCATTGTAAGTTCCATCTCCCCAAGCGGGACATGGAGTTGCAACATTCTCACTTGTTTTTAATATGAACTAAAAGATTGCCACATCGTGTTAAATTAGTGACACAAGAAAGTTCCTTTAGAGATTGAATGCAAAGACTGGTCAATTCAATGCCGTATTGGAAATGGAAGCTACGTTCTCCAACATTCTTCTCTCTGGCTTTGATTTTCATTCAATGACACACTTCATTCAATCATTATCTTTAACATATCTGAGATTCTCTCTCAACAATGTCATCCCAAACACTGGGATGTGCCTGCTCTGTTTAACTGTGGAGAATTGCTGAACTGATTGATGTGATTTTTGCATAATCGTGTTCAAGCAGAAAGAACCTGAAATTAACACAACGGAAATTGGTACAATGTTTCATTGTGCGGAGAAGGTTTACCAGACTGATACCGGAGATGAGGGACGTGGCTTATGAAGAGAGATTGAACAGACTGGGTCTGTACTCGTTGGAGTTTAGAAGGCTGAGGGGGGGATCTTATAGAGACAGATAAGATAATGGAGTGGATGGATAGGTTAGAGGTAGAGAGATTCTTCCCGCTGAGAAAGGATAGCAGAACTAGAAAGCACAGCTTCAAAATAAGGGGAGGGCATTTTAGATCGGAGTTGAGGAGGAACTTCTTCACTCAAAAGGTGATGAATCTCCAGAATTCTCTGCCCATTGAAGAAGTGGAGGCTAACTCGCTGAATATATTTAAGTGACGGGTAGCTAGGTTTCTGGTCGACAAGGGGATTAAGGGTTTCAGGGAAAAAGTGGGAAAGTGGAACTGGGTGATGAAGGAGGACACTTCACTCACCCACACACCTTCAGCTGCCCACACACGAAACACAACATGGTCACCGTGACGTGACCCCCCACCCCCTGAGCAGCACGGACCACTATGAATGCAAACTTTTATCTCTTTCACCGTGTGCACGAATGCAGCACCAGACTCCAACTTTTATAGAGGAGGTGTTTCACAGCCTGTTGCAGTCGACAGGAGATTGATGGTGCAGGCATGGGGGCTGTGATAATTGGGTGTGGATATCTGTGACTGACTTTATGATAAATACAAAAAGAAACACACGTGAATTGGTATCTTGCCCCGTTTGCGGGCGCTCCCGACCACGACTGTTTTCTTACTGTGGTAATTTGGGAACCATCGCCGCAATGGGCGCCATTCCAACAAACTGCTTTACATTAGATTAAACGACATTTTTGAGCCCAAATGTGGGGGCAACGAGATCCCAAATCCCTTTCAAATACACTAACCTGCTACTGCTCGCATCTAATGCAGACTCCAATCAATATAAGCCCTCACACTGACACTGATTATCTCATCAGTACAATGCCTCACACTGACACAGACTCTAATCAATATAATACCTCACACTGATACACACTCCAATCAATATAACCCCTCATACTGACACAGACTATAATTAATATAACCCCTCACACTGATACAAACTCCAATCAATATAACCCCTCACACTGACACAGACTCTATTCAATATAACCCCTCACACTGATACACACTACAATCAATCTAACCCCTCACACTCATACACACTCCAATCAATATCACCCCTCACACTGATACAGAGTCCAATCAATATAACCCCTCACACTGATACACACTCCAATCAATATAACCCCTCACACTGATACACACTCCAATCAACATAACCCCACACACTCATACACACTCCAATCAATATCACCCCTCACACTGAGACAGACTCCAGTCAATATCACCCCTCACACTGATAGAGAGTCCAATCAATATAACCCCTCACACTGATACACACTCCAATCAATATAACCCCTCACACTGATAAACACTCCAATCAATATAACCCCTTATACTGATACACACTCCAATCAGTATAACATAGACCATAGAATATTACAGCGCGGAACAGGCCCTTCGGCCTTCGATGTTGCGCCGACCATTATAAAAAGCAATGACCCTCCAAACTAAACCACTCCCTTCTCTTCCATAAACTTATCAACTAACCTCTTAAACGCCACCAAACTTGGCACATCTACAACTGCCGCAGGCAGGGCATTCCACTCCCTAACCACCCTCTGGGTAAAGAACCTACCTCTGATATCCGTCCTATAACTATCACCCCTTAATTTAAAGCTGTGTCCCCTCGTGCTAGCTTTCTCCATCCTAGGAAAAAGGCTATCACTGTCCACCCTATCTAAACCTCTAATCATCTTATATGTTTCGATAAGGTCTCCTCTTAGCCGCCTCCTTTCTAACGAAAACAACCTCAAATCCCTCAGCCTCTCTTCATAAGACCTGCCCTCCAAACCAGGCAACATCCTGGTAAACCTCCTCTGTACCCTCCCCAATGCCTCCACATCTTTCTTACAATGTGGGGGCCAGAACTGCACACAATACTCCAAGTGCGGCCGCACTAGAGTTTTGTACAGTTGCAACATGACGTTGCGGTTCCGAAATTCAATCCCCCTACTAATAAAAGCTAAGACTCCGTATGCCTTCTTAACAACCTTATCGACTTGACTGCTTACTTTCAGGGATCTATGCACAAATACACCAAGATCCCTCTGTTCATCAACACTATTAAGAATCCTACCATTAGTCCTATACTCTACACATTTATTATTCCTGCCAAAGTGCATTACCTCACATTTTTCCACATTAATCTCCATTTGCCACCTCTCGACTCTGCAATTTGTCCAAGTCTTTCTGCAAACTATAACACCCCTCTTCACTATGTACCACTCCACCGACTTTAGTGTCATCTGCAAATTTACTAATCCATCCTTCAATACCCTCATCCAGATCATTTATAAAAATTAGAAACAGCAGTGGCCCCAAAACAGATCCCTGAGGTACACCACTTGTAACCGAACTCCACAATGAATATCTCCCATCAACCACCACCCTCTGTCTTCTATCTGCTAGCCAATTCCTAATCCAATTAGCTAAATCACCCTCTATCCCATACATCTGCATTTTCTGCAGAAGCCTTCCATGGGCCATCTTATCGAACGCCTTACTAAAGTCCATATATATCACATCAACCGCCTTACCCCCATCCACCTCTTTGGTCACTTTTTCAAAAAACTCTATAACGTTAGTAAGGCACGACCTACCCTTCACAAAACCATGCTGACTATCCCCAATCAATTCATTTCTCTCTAAATAACTATAAATCCTATCCCTAATAATTGTCTCCAATACTTTGCCCACAACAGAAGTAAGACTCACTGGCCTATAATACCCTGGAAGGTCTCTCTTCCCCTTCTTGAACAATGGGACCACATTCGATATCCTCCAGTCTTCCGGAACCATAACCGTAACCAACGATGACCTGAAGATCAGAGCCAGAGGCTCTGCAATCTCCTCTCTTGCCTCCCAGAGAATCCTAGGGTAAATCCCGTCCGGCCCAGGGGACTTATCCACCTTCAAACCGTCCGGCCCAGAGGACTTATCCAACTTCAAACCCCTCACACTTACGCAGACTCTAATCAATATAGAACATAGAACATTACAGCACAGTACAGGCCCTTCGGCCCTCGATGTTGCGCCGGCCAGTGGACCCTCTAACCTAAACTATTCCAATATCATCCATATGCCTATCCACCGAACATTTGAATGCCCCCAAAGTAGGCGAGTCCACAACTGCTGCAGGCAGGGCATTCCACGCCCTCACCACCCTCTCTGTAAAGAACCTGCCTCTGACATCCATCCTATAACTACCACCTCTTAATTTAAAGTTATGTCCCCTTGTTTTGGTCATCACCATCCGAGGAAAAAGGCTCTCACTATCCACCCTATCCAATTCTTTGATCATCTTATACGCCTCAATTAGGTCACCACGTAACCTTCTTCTCTCCATTGAAAATAACCTCAGGTCCCTCAGCCTTTCCTCATAAGGCCTTCCCACCATACCAGGCAACATCCTGGTAAACCTCCTCTGCACCCTTTCCAATGCTTCCACATCTTTCTTATAATGCAGCGACCAGAACTGTACGCAATACTCCAAGTGCGGCCGCACCAGAATTTTTTACAGTTGTAACATAACCTCACGGCTCCTAAATTCAATCCCTCTACCAATAAAAGCTAACACACCGTACGCGTTCTTAATACGTTTAGACCATAGAACATAGAACAATACAGCACAGAACAGGCCCTTCGGCCTTCGATGTTGTGCCGACCAAAATAAAAAGCAATGCCCCTCCAAACTAAACCATTCCCTTCTCTTCCATATACTTATCAATTAACCTCTTAAACGCCACCAAACTTGGCGCATCTACAACAGCTGCAGGCAGGGCATTCCACTCCCTAATCACTCTTTGAGTAAAGAACCTACCTCTGATATCCGTCCTATAACTCATACCCCTTAATTTAAAGCTGTGTCCCCTCGTGCTAGCTTTCTCCATCCTAGGAAAAAGGCTATCACTGTCCACCCTATCTAAACCTCTAATCATCTTATATGCTTCAATAAGATCCCCTCTTAGCCGCCTCCTTTCTAACGAAAACAACCAAATCCTTCAACCTCTCTTCATAGGACCTGCCCTCCATACCAGGCACATCCTGGTAAACCTCCTCTGTACCCTCTCCAATGCCTCCACATCTTTCTTATAATGTGGCGACCAGAACTGCACACAATACTCCAAGTGCGGCCGCACTAGAGTTTTGTACAGTTGCAACATGATGCTGCGGCTCCTAAATTCAATCCCCCTACCAATAAAAGCTAAGACTCCATATGCCTTCTTAACAACTTTATCCACTTGACTGCCTACTTTCAGGGATCTATTGACACATACACCAAGATCCTTCTGTTCCTCAACACTATTAAGAGCCCTACCATTAGCCCTATACTCTACACATTTATTGTTCCTGCCAAAGTGCATTACCTCACACTTTTCCACATTAAACTCCATTTGCCACCTCTCGGCCCAGCTCTGCAACTTGTCCAAGTCACTCTGTAAACTAAAACACCCCTCTTCACTATCTACCACTCCACCAACTTTAGTATCATCTGCAAATTTACTGATCCATCCCTCAATACCCTCATCCAGATCATTTATAAAAATTACAAACAGCAGGGGCCCCAAAACAGACCCCTGAGGCACACCACTCGTCACCGAACTCCACGATGAATATCTCCCATCAACCACCACCCTCTGTCTTCTATCTGCCAGCCAATTCCTAATCCAATTAGCTAAATCACCCTCTATTCCACACATCTGCATTTTCTGTAGAAGTCTTCCATGGGCCACCTTATCAAACGCCTTACTAAAGTCCATATATACTACATCAACCGCCTTACCCCCATCCACCTCTCTGGTCACTTTCTCAAAAAACTCAATGAGGTTAGTAAGGCATGACCTACCCTTCACGAAATTTATCAACCTGGGTGCCAACTTTCAAAGAGCTATGTACTTGTAGCCCAAGATCCCTCTGCTCGACAACACTATTAAGGGTCCTTCCATTAGCCCTATATTTCATATGCCTGTTATTCCTACCAAAGTGAATCACCTCACACTTATCCGTTTTGAATTCCATTTGCCACCTCACGGTCCAGCTCTGCAACCTATCTATGTCCCTCTGCAAACTGTAACATCCATCCTCGCTGTCTACAACTCCCCCCACTTTGGTATCGTCAGCAAATTTACTAATCCAACCCTCTACACCCTCATCTAGGTCATTTATATAAATGACAAACAGCAGTGGCCCTAAAATTTTTTGAAGAGGTGACAAAAACAGTTGATGAAGGACAAACCGTTGATGTCGTCTACATGGATTTCAGTAAGGTGTTTGACAAGGTTCCTCATGGTAGGGGCTGATAGAAAAGGTGAAGGCGCATGGGGTACAGGACCAGGTATGTAGATGGGTTGAGAACTGGCTTGGGAGGAGGAGACTGCGGGTAGTAGTGGAAGGCTCTTTTTCCAACTGGAAGTCTGTCACTAGTGGTGTGCCACAGGGCTCAGTAGTAGGACTTATTCTATTTGTGGTGTATATAAATGACTTGGAAGAGGGGGTAGGTGGTGTGATCAGCAAATTTGCTGATGACACTAAGATGCTTGGATTGGCGGGTACTGAGGAGCAGTGCCAGGCAATACAACAGGACATAGATAGGCTGCTAGATTGGGCAGATAGATGGCAAATGGAATTTAATCCAGATAAATGCGAGGTGATGCATTTTGGCCAGAATAATGTAGAGGGGAGTTATAGGATGAAAGGTAAAACTATCCGGAGTATTGAGAAGCAGCGGGACTTGGGGGTGCAGGTTCACAAGTCTCTGAAGGTGTCAGTACAGGTGGAGAATGTGAAAAAGAAAGCGTATAGTATGTTCGCCTTCATAGGAAGGGGTATAGAATACAAGAGTAGGAGTCTGATGTTGCAGGTGTATAGAACGTTGGTTAGGCCTCACTTGGAGTACTGCGTCCAGTTCTGGTCGCCGTACTACCGGAAGGATGTAGAGGCCCTGGAGAGAGTGCAGAGGAGATTTAACAGGATGCTGCCTGCTACGGAAGGGCTGTCTTACGAGGAAAGATTGAACACACTGGGGTTGTTTTCCCTTGAAAGACGTCGGCTGAGAGAGGATCTATGAGAGGTATATAAGATTAAGAGGGGTATAGATAGAATAAATGGTGGTAAGCTTTTTCCACTGTTAGAAATGGATAGAACGAGGGGTCACGGGCTTAGGGTGAGGGGGGCTATGTATAAGTCGAATATTAGAGGCCAGTTTTTCACGCAAAGGGTACTGGGGGTGTGGAATGCACTGCCAAGGAAGGTGGTGGGAGCAGGCACGCTAGGGTTGTTTAAGGGTCTCTTGGACAGCCACATGAGCGGTCTGCAGATAGAGGAATATAGTAGGACTGTCTAAATATCGGGAGCTTTGGCACGACGAAATAGTATTAGAATATCTTTTAGTTTTGTCTCAGGGATGTCTCAGTTTTTCGCATGTTTAATACTGTCATATTTGTTTCCACAGGCAATTCAGTCCACCTTGTTGACCAACAAGGTGCATGCATTCGGCAGGTCGTGTGAGGGCTGCTCTTGGATGTTGCTTCAGGAGTTGCCTAGTGCTTCACGTCGTCAGTGTATGCTTAAACTGGACCATCTCTTGGGCAACATGACAGCTCAGAGACTATCGCTGTCGCTGTGCAGACACATGGATTTGGGCCTGTGTCTGCGGGAGTTTGCACGTTCTCCCCGTGATTGCGTGGGTTTTCTCCGGGTGCTCCGGTTTCCTCCCACATCCCAAAAATGTGCTCTTAGGCTGATTGTGTAACAAATTGTACCTATATTGGTCCCTATATGGGAATCTTCCACAATAGGCATAGCCTAAGGTCATGGATATGTCATTAAGACGTTAGGATGGCGGCGCGGGCTCGCTGGGTCGAAGGGCCTGTTTCCCGTGCTGTGTTGCTCTTTGTTTTTTGTTCTAAAAAAATCCTTGAGTTACACCTATTGTAACTGCACTCCAGGTTGAATATTTCCCATCAACCACAACCCTCTATCTTCTATCAGCTAGCCAATTCCTAATCTAAACTGCTAAATCACCTTCAATCACATGCATCTGCACTTTCTGCAGTAGCCTACCATGGGGAACCTTATCAAACGCTTTGCTAAAATGCATATACACTACATCAACTGCCTTACACTTATCTACCTCTTTGGTCACCTCCTCAAAAAACTCAATAAGGTTTGTGAGGCACGACCTATGCCTCACAAAACTGTGCTGACTATCCCTAATCAATTTATTTCTCTCTAGATGCTTATAAATCCTATCCCTTATAATTCTTTCCAAGACTTTGCCCACAACAAAAGTCAGGCTCACAGGTCTATAATTTCCAGGATGGTCCCTACTCCCCTTTTTGAACAAAGGGACAACATTTGCCATCCTCCAGTCTTCCGGCACTATACCTGTAGCCAACAACGACATGAAGATCAAAGCCAAAGGCTCTGCAATCTCCTCTCTAGCCTCCCAGAGAATCCTAGGGTAAATCCCATCTGGCCCAGGGGACTTATCAATTTTCATACGCTCAAGATTCGCTGACACCTCCTCCTTATGAACCTGAATATAATATAACCCCTCACACTGATACACACTCCAATCAATATCACCCCTCACACTGATACAGACTCCAATCAATATAACCCCTCACACTGATACACACTCCAATCAATATAACCCCTCACTCTGATACACACTCCAATCAATATAACCCCTCATACTGAGACAGAGTGCAATCAATATAACCCCTCATACTGATACAGACTCCAATCAATATACACACTAATACACACTAATACACACTATAGTGTAATACACACTAATACACACTTCAGTCAATATCACCCCTCACACTGATGCACACTCCAAACAATATAACGCCTCACATTGATACACACTCCAATCAATATAACCCCTCACACTGATGCACACTCCAGTCAATATCACCCCTCACACTGATGCACACTCCAATCAGTATAACCTCTCACACTGATACACACTCCAATCAATATAACCCCTCACACTGATACACACTCCAATCAATATAACCCCTCACACTGATACACACTCCAATCAATATAACCCCTCACACTGATACACACTCCAATCAATATAACCCCTCACACTGATACACACTCCAATCAATATAACCCCTCAAACAGATGCAATATCTTCCCTGAATGTAAACCTTCAGTCTGACGAATGATCTCCACTAAAGCTAACTCCTCAAACTGCTACAGACTCCAAATAATTTACCCTCTCAGTATAATGCTGGGTCTCCACTAAGTTTAGCCTCTCAAAATGATGCAATTTGTCTACGAAATATATCCTGACAAACTGCTACCGACTCCTCCAATCAGCATAACCACTCAAACAGATATAGTGTCTACAATCAGTATAACCCTTCAAACATATACATTCCTCAATGGATAAAACCCCTCTGCTTGCACACACACACACATGCAACAACCAAGCTTCTCATCTCGTTTTTCAGATTTCTCCCAATCTACCCATTCAGCAGCTGCTTCATTCACAGTGAAAATAGCTTTAACAATTCAACCGCTGTTCTCCTCCACCACCTCCCTTCTACCTGCGATCCCATCACATTCCTGTATCTGTATCCGTCATTTTTTTTTTCAGGAAATTGAAGTATCATTTTAAAAACATGAACTCCCCAGCTCCATCGTGTTCGGTCGCAAATGGTTCAACTTGTTCCTCTCGATTACTGAGCAGTATTAAAATAATACAACTGTCTCTGCATTTTATTTTTTTCACACATAACAATTTTGAATGCTCCAGTTGAAGATTGACTTGTATGTATTAGTGTCCCAATTAGGCTTACGCTGACAGTGCACTGAAGTTACAGTGAAAATCTACACTCTGGCGCTGGTTCGGGTACACTGGGGGAGAATTTAGCATGGCAATTGCACATTTTCAGACTGTGGGAGGAGAACCGGAAGGAAAGCCAGACAGACACGAGGAGAATGCATAATCCCACACAGACAGTAACCCAAACCGATAATGGAACTGGTCTCCCTGACCCTTTGAAGCAGCAGTGCTAAACAGTGAGCCGCCATGCCTTAACTGACCTAATATCAGGAAATTAATCGCTGCTGTGCTGTTTCTCCATTTCACTGAATATCCAAATTTTTGTTGATACTTCAGTCGAAATTGGATGCACTGCCTCCCAGGAACTCTTCCGAAAATCCCATTTCTTGATTTTGCATCTCACATCACATTTCATAGGGAAATTAATCTATTTTTTTTTAATTATGGAAACTGCTATTTCTATAATGTGTAATGCCTGATGTACTTCAACCCCTTATTGTACTCCGGCAGACAACTTTTAAATTGTTCCACTGTTCACACTCACACCTGGCCGCTTCAAGGTGCAGTTTCCATGTCTCTGTTAACTTCACCAATCTGTTTTCATAAAAGTGGATCTGCTGGCTTTTAACTCCTTACCCCTGCCTCCCTCTACCTGGACCTCCTGATTGTGATATTTGTGTCTAATCCAAGGCTATTTTGGCAAATAGATTGGTGACATTGTTACCCTTTTCAGGAGAACAGATCGCAATTAATCATTCAGTTGTTCCCTTTTCTTCAAATGTAGTAATATCCTTAAAATATCTATCAGAATGTGAATATATTTTTGCATACATCTGGAAAGCTCTTTTGCATGTTATCAGCCACAATGATCTTTACCATTTCCGTTATTGTATCGAATACCTCAAATGCATTTGCCAGGTATGACTTGCTATAGATATGTCTATGCTGCCTGATAATTATTTACCACTTTCCTCAAGCAACTGACATTTAAAATAAAACGAATCAGTTGTTGATAATTCACCTCAAGGGAAGAAAAAAATCCTTAAATCCTTTCCTCAAAAATCTGCATCCATCACAAAGAGATTGGCATTCATTTCAGTTTACTATGCTTCAAACCGTGCTGGTGGTAAAGGAGTTAATTGAACCTGTTTGTTCAGAGACTGTGTATAATATCATTCTCCAGGGATCCTCCTTGTCTGACTGGAATGCTCCAATCTTGTTATAAGAAGTGTCACTTTCATTCTCTTTCCCGAACATCAGTGAGAACAAATCTCCAGCGCACATAGTGATCACTGATGCAGATCGAGAGAAAGGGGAGGTTGGAATATAAGAATGATGGAACAGAACGTGACAGCAATGGATCTGAATATAAGAGCAATAGATTGGAACTTTACAGCAATGGATTGGAATCTCAGAGCAATGGATTTGAATGTTGAAACAATGGATCAGGATCTCAGAACAATAGATTGCAACGTCACAACAATGCACAGGAGAATCCCCGCTGTATGGAACTATCTGTATCGATATTACTGCCGGTTGCGTACAGTAGCCAGGATCAGGTATATCATTGTCCTCATTGAATTACTCTATTATCCAACACTGGCTTGTGTTGGGTTGCCTGGTAAGTGTTTATATTCAACATTTTTTCGGCCGTCGTATTTAACAATTGCTAATATTTAAGACATGGCAATTTTGCAAGATTCCGCTACACTCTCTGATTTCAGCAAACAAAAAAAATCACAAACCATTGCAAGAAGTGAAAACTTTCCCAACCCCGGGCAAATCCTGTGTCTGAATCAGATCGGGTCCAGCATCCATAATTATCTGTAAACTTGATCTATCTATCCAAACTGGACTTCACTGTTACTGCAGATGCATGGTACCATTTATCTACTATCGCTAGTTTTGGTTTTCAATCATTTTATCTGTTGAAGGTGTGATATGGAGGGCTTATCATTGCTAAGTTATCCTGTAAACCTCGCAGGTGTTTCAATCAAAACGTGGAACTTGCCACTGCTTCAATCTCTGCTGATTTCAAATCCTCTCCAACAAACTGTGCTTAGCTCAGACACCTAATTTGGCTGTGAATTCGGCAGCCTCAGATTTAATAGTTTATAACCTGGCAGCCTCAGTTTTAATAATTTATAATCCAGCAGTGCCAGTTTTAATAGTTTATAATCTGGCAGTCTCACTTTTAATAGTTTATAATTTGGCAGCCTCAGTTTTAATAGTTTATAATCTATCAGTCTCAGTTTTAACAGTTTATAATCTGGCAGTCTCAGTGTTAATAGTTTATAATCTGGCAGTCTCAGTTTTAGTAGTTTATAATCTGGCAGTCTCAGTTTTAAAAGTGTATAATCTGGGAGTCTCAGTTTTAAAAGTTTAAAATCTGGCAGTCTCAATTTTAATACTTTATAATCTGGCAGCCTCAGTTTTAATAGTTTATAATCTGGCAGTCTCAGTTTTAATAGTTTAAAATCTGGCAGTCTCAGTTTTAATACTTTATAATCTGGCAGCCTCAGTTTTAATAGTTTATAATCTGGCAGTCTCAGTTTTAATAGTTTAAAATCTGGCAGCCTCAGTTTTAATACTTTATAATCTGGCAGCCTCAGTTTTAATAGTTTATAATCTGGCAGTCTCAGTTTTAATAGTTTGTAATCTGGCAGTCTCAGTTTTAACAGTTTATAATCTGGCAGTCTCAGTGTTAATAGTTTATAATCTGGCAGTCTCAGTTTTAGTAGTTTATAATCTGGCAGTCTCAGTTTTAAAAGTGTATAATCTGGGAGTCTCAGTTTTAAAAGTGTATAATCTGGGAGTCTCAATTTTAATACTTTATAATCTGGCAGTCTCAGTTTTAGTAGTTTATAATCTGGCAGTCTCAGTTTTAAAAGTGTATAATCTGGGAGTCTCAGTTTTAAAAGTTTAAAATCTGGCAGTCTCAGTTTTAATACTTTATAATCTGGCAGCCTGAGTTTTAATAGTTTATAATCTGGCAGTCTCAGTTTTAATAGTTTATAATCTGGCAGTCTCAGTTTTAATAGTTTAAAATCTGGCAGTCTCAGTTTTAACAGTTTATAATCTGGCAGTCTCAGTTTTTATAGTTTATAATCTGGCAGCCTCAGTTTTAATAGTTTATAATCTGGCAGTCTCAGTTTTCATAGTTTATAATCTGGCAGTCTCAGTTTTAATAGTTTATAATCTGGCAGTCTCAGTTTTCATAGTTTATAATCTGGCAGTCCCAGTTTTAATAGTGTATAATCTGGCAGTCTCAGTTTTAATAGTTTACAATCTGGCAGTCTGAGTTTTAATAGTTTATAATCTGGCAGTCTCAGTTTTAATAATTTATAATCTGGCAGTCTCAGTTTTAATAGTTTGTAATCTGATGTCTCAGTTTTAATAGTTTATAATCTGGCAGTCTCAGTTTTAATAGTTTATAATCTGGGAGTCTCAGTTTTAGTAGTTTATAATCTGGCAGTCTCAGTTTCAATAGTTTATAATCTGGGAGTCTCAGTTTTAATAGTTTGTAATCTGTCAGTCTCAGTTTTAATAGTTTATAATCTGGCAGTCTCAGTTTTAATAGTGTATAATGTGGGAGCCTCAGTTTTAATAGTTTATAATCTGTCAGTCTCAGTTTTAATAGTTTATAATCTGTCAGTCTCAGTTTTAATAGTTTATATTCCGGCAGTCTCGTTTTATTATTTTATAATCTGTCAGTCTCTGTTTTAATAGTTTATAATCTGTCAGTCTCAGTTTTAATAGTTTATAATCTGGCAGTCCCAGTTTTAATAGTTTATAATCTGGCAGTCTCAGTTTTCATAGTTTATAATCTGGCAGTCTCAGTTTTAATAGTTTATAATCTGGCAGCCTCAGTTTTAGTAGTTTATAATCTGGCAGTCTCAGTTTTAATAGTTTATAATCTGGGAGTCTCAGTTTTAATAGTTTGTAATCTGTCAGTCTCAGTTTTAATAGTTTATAATCTGGTAGTCTCAGTTTTAATAGTGTATAATGTGGGAGCCTCAGTTTTAATAGTTTATAATCTGTCAGTCTCAGTTTTAATAGTTTATAATCTGTCAGTCTCAGTTTTAATAGTTTATATTCCGGCAGTCTCAGTTTTATTATTTTATAATCTGTCAGTCTCAGTTTTAATAGTTTATAATCTGGTAGTCTCAGTTTTAATAGTGTATAATGTGGGAGCCTCAGTTTTAATACTTTATAATCTGTCAGTCTCAGTTTTAATAGTTTATAATCTGGCAGTCCCAGTTTTAATAGTTTATAATCTGGCAGTCTCAGTTTTAATAGTTTATAATCTGGCAGCCTCAGTTTTAGTAGTTTATAATCTGGCAGTCTCAGTTTTAATAGTTTATAATCTGGGAGTCTCAGTTTTAATAGTTTGTCATCTGTCAGTCTCAGTTTTAATAGTTTATAATCTGGTAGTCTCAGTTTTAATAGTGTATAATGTGGGAGCCTCAGTTTTAATAGTTTATAATCTGTCAGTCTCAGTTTTAATAGTTTATAATCTGTCAGTCTCAGTTTTAATAGTTTATATTCCGGCAGTCTCAGTTTTATTATTTTATAATCTGTCAGTCTCAGTTTTAATAGTTTATAATCTGGTAGTCTCAGTTTTAATAGTGTATAATGTGGGAGCCTCAGTTTTAATAGTTTATAATCTGTCAGTCTCAGTTTTAATAGTTTATAATCTGTCAGTCTCAGTTTTAATAGTTTATATTCCGGCAGTCTCAGTTTTAATAGTTTATAATCTGTCAGTCTCAGTTTTAATAGTTTATAATCTGGCAGTCCCAGTTTTAATAGTTTATAATCTGGCAGTCTCAGTTTTAATAGTTTATAATCTGGCAGCCTCAGTTATAATAGTTTATAATCTGGCAGTCTGAGTTTTACTAGTTTATAATCCAGCAGCCTCAGTTTTAATAGTTTATAATGTGGCAGTCTGAGTGTTAATAGTTTATAATCTGGCAGTCTCATTTTTAGAAGTTTATAATCTGGCAGTCTCAGTTTTAATAATATGTTGACTACCCTGTTAGATGTACACCCAATAGTTCTGATTCGACCTGAAAACAGTGTCACATGAGCCCTATATCAAGTAACGAAATATTTACCATGATATCCCTTCTTTGAGTATGAGCCAATTTGGTTTGGCAAATCAATTTGCCAAAAGCTGTGTGGGAAGTTCGTCATGGGAGGTCCTTTTAAAAGTTTCTCAGTTCGCACTTGGTACATCATAACACTCAGGGTTATGGACAAGTGTGTGGGCTATAAGCTGAACCTACTGTATCAATGCAGAGGCGATGGGCTGAAACTCTTTTTCAGCAGTGTATGATTATCTAAGTGTATAATTTCACATTGCCACATACTTTTCAGTTTCTTTGGAATAATTTTAATAATAATAATTATTAATTAAGATAAGGAATTAATTAATATAAGGAACTATCACAAAAATGAGTAAAATAACGCAAATGATAAACACCAGAAATGTATAATTGACCAGGTTTTTGTTTCTCTTTCCTTTGCTTAATGCTTTGCTTATTTCCTCCCTTACAGCGAACGTCCTAACAATCACAATACTTATTCGAGGAAATTGTGGTCTCTCAAAATGCGTAACTTGTTACTTGTGGCCATGGCAACAGCAGATACTCTTGTCATTGTATTTGAAGTTATATTTAAGCAGATTCCACATCTTTATCTGGGTCAGTACGGGAGGTTGCTGCACTCCTTGCCCATCTGTCACTTTCACTTTGCCATTCTCCATATGGTCAAGTACTGTTCAGTCTGGTTCACTATAACGTTTACCTTTGACAGGTTTGTTGCAATTTGCTGCAGCAAGCTGAAAAATAAATATTGCACAATAAAAGTTGCAACTGTGACTGTCGGAGCAGTGGCGGTGTTGAGCTGCTTGCTGAACATTTTATGGTGTTTCCACTTCGCAGGACAATACAATTTTTCAAAAAGATTGTGGTTTTGTCACTATAACTACACTTTTATCGCCTCTTTGGGCTTGGCAATAGCTGAGTTCATTAATTATATTCTGAACCCTTGTGTTCCATTTCTCCTCATTTTATTGCTCAATATCCTCACAGTCAGGCACATTTTAGCAAGCAGCAGAGCCCGGAAGCGACTGCGGTCACACAGTGGTGCAAAGGATCAGAAGGACCCAGAGATGGAGAATCGAAGAAAATCCATTCTTCTTCTATTTGCTATCTCGGCAAATTTTATTGTGTTATGGACGGTGATTTTGACTTATTCAATACGTCACCGTATGTATTATCTTGGTTATCTACAATTGAAGTCAGATATTAATTGGTTGAAATTGGGATCCATGCTGCAGCTCCTGAGTTGTTGCACAAACACCTGCATTTATGCCATCACACAAACAAAGTTCAGGGAGCAGTGGAAACTACTGTTGCTATACCCCTTCAGTGTAATTATGAAATTCATTAAATGATTCATTGAGCGATTAAATGATGATGCTACAAATTTCATATTGATGTTCAGTTTTAAAGAGGGCAAGACAGTTTTTGATGGAGTCCCAAAATAGTAGGCAATATTTACATTTACAGCAAAGCAGGAACATGTTATGAAAATACAACGTTAAAGGGATCGGTGTTCACTTTTAGAGTCATTGCAAAGTAGGAGTAGTGGTTGTCACTATTGTTCAATAGAATCGGCGTGAGCTATTACTGATTTAACTTTTCTGTCAATTTGCTGACAAACATAAGGCATTATTTAGATTTGGCAACAAGAAGTCTACACCACTGCAGACTCTAGGTCAATTTAAAGCAGGGGTGGTGGCAGCCGTTTCTCTACGGTGTCTCTCTACAGATAAAAACCGGGTGAAGGACTATGAATTTTGTGAGAGACCATAAACAATTTCGCCAGTGAAAACACAATGGCATTTGTATTGTAACAGGCAAGGAATGGGAATTTATATTTCTGAAACACAGTGTGGACAAAAAAACAAACAGCTAATTATAAGTTTCTCATCCGACCCCATAGACTACTCTGATCCCGAAGAGATTTTCTTAGCATGAGATTCACACCAAATGTGCGGTGACAACATTGCATCTAATTGCTGCTGAATAATTACAGTCACTGCTGAAGAATATCTATGTTACAGGACTTATTTTGCTGGGAGGCGTGGCAATGAACACCAGAATCTTACCATGATTTCACTGGATGCCAATGGGTAAAAGCGAATGTTATTTCCTCTGTATTCAACATTTTGTTTCTCTGTAATGTGAACAGAATTAAGTTTTATTGTCTCAGGTTTTGTAAGAATGGAACAAGTGTGGACAATCAGTCGGTTTCACTTACAAACAGCAATGCAGATAGAGAGAGATTTACCAAACTGCATGGATTGGCAGGGCTGTTATAGCCTCCAACATTTTGGCCAAAGTTCAATCAAACTTCTGGAAAATGCAGAGTTCCAAAATAGAACAGGGAATAGCATTCATCATTAGCGGTTGACAGATGTTCCAACAAGAATGGCACAGAGTTGTGGTAATGTTTGCATCGTCAATCTGCAGGGATGTGATCTTTGTCAGTATTGCACATATTCTGTTCAGATCAATGAATAATATGAAACACTGGAATGTTTAATCACTTTCTGGAATCAATGTCTCTCCCATTGGCGAAAGAGAAAGAGAGAGAGAGACAGAGAGAGAGAGAGAGAGGAAGAGAGAGAGAGGGAGTGAGAGAGAGGGAGAGAGAGAGAGACAGTGAGAGAGAGAGAGAGATGGAGAGGGAGAGCAAGAGGGAGACAGAGAGAGAGGGAGTGAGAGAGAGAGGGAGAGGTAGAGAGTGAGAGAGAGAGACAGACAGACAGAGAGCGTGAGAGAGGGAGACAGAGAGAGACGGAGTGAGAGAGAGAGAGAGTGGGAGAGGGAGAGAGAGAGAGAGAGACAGAGAGAGACACAGAGAGTGAGAGACAGGGACAGAGAGAGAGAGGGAGAGTGTGAGAGAGAGGGAGTGTGAGAGAGAGAAAGAGTGAGATAGAGAGAGTGAGAGAGAGAGTGAGAGAGAACATAGAACATAGAACAATATAGCACAAACAGGCCCTTCGGCCCACGAGTTGCGCCAATCACATCTACCAATCCACAGACCTATCTATAACCCCCTATCCTATTCTTTTCCATATACTCATCCAGAAGTCTTTTAAAAGACCACAGTGAGTTTGCATCAACAACCTCCGGCGGCAGTCGGTTCCATTCATTCACCACCCTCTGAGTGAAAAACCTACCCCTGACATCTCCTTTGTATTTGCTTCCCTGCACATTAAATCTGTGTCCTGTCGTAGAGACCATTTCAGCTTGGGGAAATAGTCTCTGAGAGTCCATCCTATGTATTCCTTTCAACATTTTATAAACCTCTATCGGGTCGCCTCTCAACATACGTCTCTCCAGTGACAAGAGTCCCAGCTCTCTCAACCTATCTTCATACATTGAGAGTGAGAGAGAGTGTGAGAGAGATAGGGAGAGAGAGAGAGACAGAGAAAGGGAGAGAGAGAGGGAGAGAGTGTGTGTGTGAGAGAGAGGGAGAGATAAAGAGAGGGAGAGAGTGAGACAGAGGGAGACAGAGAGGGAGAGGGTGAGAGAGAGGGAGTGAGCGAGAGAGAGGGAGTGAGAGAGAGTGAGAGAGATTGTGAGAGAGAAAGAGTGAGAGAGAGAGAGAGTGAGAACGAGAGTGAGGGAAAGAGTGAGAGAGAGTGAGAGAGAGTGAGTGAGAGAGTGTGAGAAAGAGAGAGTGAGAGAGAGAGAGGGTGTGTGTGTGTGCGAGAGAGAGAGAGAGAGAGAGAGAGAGAGAGAGAGAGAGAGAGAGAGAGAGAGAGAGAGAGAGAGAGAGAGAGAGAGAGAGAGAGAGAGAGAGGGAGGCAGAGAGAGAGAGAGAGAGAGGGAGGCAGAGAGAGAGAGAGAGAGGGGAGAGAGAGAGAGAGAGAGAGCGGAGAGAGAGAGCGAGAGAGAGAGCGAGAGAGAGTGAGTGAGAGAGAGTGTGAGAGAGAGAGGGAGTGAGAGAGAGAGTTTGTGTGTGCGAGAGAGAGATAAGGAGAGAGAGTGAGACAGGGAGAGTGAGAGAGAGGGAGAGAGAGTGTGTGTGTGTGTGAGAGAGAGGCAGAGAGAGAGAGCGGGAGTGGAAGAGAGAGAGAGGGAGAGGGAGAGACAAGGAGAGTGAGAGAGAGGGACAGAGAGAGTATGTGTGAGAGAGAGAGAGGGAGAGAGAGAGAGAAAGAGGGAGAGAGAGAGTGAGACAGAGAGAGAGGGTGTGTGTGTGTGAGAGAGAGACAGAGAGAGAGAGATAGGGAAAGAGAGAGAGAGAGAGAGATAGACAGAGAGAGAGGGAGAGTGAGAGTGAGTGAGAGAGATAGAGAGAGAGAGGGGGGGAGAGAAGGAGGGAGAAAGAGTGTGTGAGAGAGAGAGGGAGAGAGAGGGAGAGACCGAAAGACACAGAGAGAGGGAGAGAGAGAGAGAGAGACATAGTGAGTGAGAGTGGGACAGAGAGAGAGTGGGAGAGAGAGAAGGAAAGAGAGAGAGAGAGTGAGAGAGAGTGTGTGTGTGTGTGAGAGAGAGAGAGAGAGAGATTAAGAGAGATAGAGTGACAGAGAGAGTGAGACAGCGAGAGTGAGAGAGAGGGAGAGAATTGTGTGAGTGAGAGAGAAAGGGAGAGAGAGAGAGAGAGAGAGACAGAGAGAGAGAGACAGAGAGAGACAGAGAGAGTGAGAGATAGAACATAGAGCATAGAACATTACAGCACAGAACAGGCCCTTCGGCCTTCGATGTTCTGCCGACCAATATAAAAAGCAATGCCGTTCCATACTAAACCATTCCCTTCTCTTCCATATACTTATTAACTAACCTCTTAAATTCCACCAAACTTGGCGCATCTACAACTGACGCAGGCAGGGCATTCCACTCCCTAACCACCCTTTGGGTAAAGAACCTACCTCTGATATCCGTCCTATAACTATCACCCCTTAATTAAGTAAGAGTAAGAGAGAGGGAGACAGAGAGAGAGGGAGAGTGTGAGAGAGTGATTGAGAGAGAAAGAGAGACAGAGAGTGGGACAGAGAGTGAGACAGAGAGAGTGAGAGAGTGGGAGAGAGATAGTTTGTGAGAGAGGGAAGGAGGGAGAGAGTGAGTGTGAGAGAGAGTGTGAGAGTGAGGGAGACAGATAGAGAGGCAGAGTGTGAGAGAGACGGAGTGAGAGAGAGAGTGTGAGAGTGAAAGTGAGAGAGAGTGAGACAGAGAGAGTGAGAGACAGAGTGAGAGAGAGAGAGGGTGTGAGAGCGAGACAGTGAGAGGGAGAGCGAGAGAGTGACACAGAGAGAGAGTGAGAGAGAGTGAGAGAGTGAGAGAGTGAGTGAGAGAGAGGGTGAGAAAGAGATACTGAGAGAAAGAGAGAGGGTGTGTGTGCGAGAGAGAGAGGGAGACAGAGAGTGAGACAGAAAGAGTGAGAGAGAGGGAGAGAGAGACAGAGAGAGAGAGAGCGAGACAGGGAGAGTGAGAGACAGAGAGAGTGAGAGAGGGTGTGAGAGAGAGTGAGTGAGAGAGAGTGTGAGTGAGAGAGAGCGTGAGAGAGAGAGGGTGTTTGTGCGAGAGAGAGAGACTGAGGCAGAGGGAATGAGAGAGAGAGCGAGACAGGGAGAGTGAGAGAGAGAGAGAGTGAGAGAGGGTGTGAGAGAGAGTGAGTGAGAGAGAGTGTGAGTGAGAGAGAGTGTGAGAGAAAGAGGGTGTTTGTGCGAGAGAGAGAGACTGAGGCAGAGAGAATGAGAGAGAGGGAGAGAGAGAGGGAGACAGAGAGAGTGAGATAGAGAGAGAGAGTAAGAGAGAGGGAGACAGAGTGGGAGGGAGAGTCTGAGAGAGAGGGAGTGAGAGAGAGAAAAAGAGAGAGGGAGAGAGAGTGAGACAGAGAGAGTGAGAGAGTGGGGGAGAGAGAGTGAGAGAGAGGGAGACAGAGAGAGAGGGAGAGTGTGGGAGAGAGGGAGTGAGAGAGAGAGAGTGAGAGAGAGTGTGTGAGAGAGAGAGTGAGAGAGAGAGAGAGTGAGGAGAGAGTGAGAGAGTGTGAGTGAGAGAGAGTGTGATAAAGAGAGAGTGAGAGAGAGAGAGTGGGTGTGTGTACGAGAGAGAGACAGAGGGGCAGAGAGGGGGAGAGAGAGAGAGACAGAGAGAGAGGAAGAGATAGGGAGACAGAGAAAGGGAGGGAGAGAGAGAGTAAGAGAGAGGGAGACACAGAGGGAGGGACAGTGCGAGAGAGAGGGAGTGAGAGAGAGAGAGACAGAGAGAGTGAGAGAGTGGGAGCGCGAGAGTGTGTGTGAGAGAGAGAGAGAGTGAAAGAGAGAGTGTGAGAGAGAGAGGGTGTGTGTACGAGAGAAAGAGAGTGGGAGAGAGAGATTGTGTGAGAGAGAGAAGGAGAGAGAGAGAGAGAGAAGGAGAGTGTGAGAGAGAGGGAGTGAGAGAGAGAGAGCGAGAGAGAGTGAGTAAGAGAGA
>JAGIQG010000044.1:1051038-1128641 GCA_024679065.1 Sphyrna mokarran
AGAGAGAGTGAGAGAGAAAGACAGAGAGAGTGAGAGAGAGGGAGACAGCGAGTGTGAGAGAGAGAGTAAGAGAGAAGGAGACAGAGAGAGATGGAGAGTGTGAGAGAGAGCAAGTGAGAGACAGAACGAGAGTGAGTGAGATAGAGTGTGTGAGAGAGGGAGGGAGAGAGAAAGTGAGAGAATGAGAGAGAGTGTGTGTGTGTGTGAGAGAGAGAGAGGGAGAGAGGGAAGGAGTGTGTGTGTGAGAGAGAGAGAGTGAGAGAGAGAGACAGAGAGTGAGAGGGAGACAGAGAGAGAGTGACAGAGAGAGAGAGGGAGCCAGAGAGAGAGGGAGATTGTGAGAGAGAGAGAGAGAGGTAGAGAGAGAGAGAGTGACAGAGAGAGTGTATGTGAGAGAGAGAGAGTCAGAGTGAGAGTGGGAGTGTGTGTGAGAGAGAATGAGAGAGAGAGAGAGAGAGAGAGCGGGAGAGAGAAAGAGAGAAGGTGCGTATGTGTGTGTGTGTGTGTGTGTGTGTGTGTGTATGTGTGTGAGTGAGAGAGAGACAGAGAGACAGAGAGAGGGAGAGAGAAGGAGAGAGCGAGAGTGTGTGAAAGAGAGAGGGAGAGAGAAAGAGAGAGAGAGTGAGAGAGAGTGTGTCTGTGAGAGACAGAGAGAGAGAGAGAATGAGTGTGTGTGTGAGAGAGAGATTGAGAGAGAGAGACAGAGAGAGGGACAGTGTGAGAGAGAGAGAGTGTGTGAGAGAGGGAGATGGATAGTGTGTGAGTGAAATTTTTGTGTGAGGGAGAGAAAGTGTGTGAGACAGCATGTGTATGGATGAGAGTGTGTGCAGTGAGAGAGAGAGAGAGAGTATGTGAGGCAGTCTGTGTATTTGTGAGAGAGAGTGTGTGTGAGACAGAGTGTGTGAGACAGTGTATGTATTTGTGAGAGAGAGTGTGTGAGAGACAGAGAGAGAGTGTTCGGGAGAGTGTGGTTTGTATATGTATGTGGGAGAGTGTGAGAGACAGAGTGTCAGGAAGGGATAGAATGTGTGTGAGAGCAGGGAATGTGTGAGAGAGTGTTGGTTGAGAGAGAGAGAGTGCATCTGTGTTGTGTGTTGTGTGTGTGTGTGTGTGTGTGTGTGTGTGTGTGTGTGTGTGTGTGAGAGTGTGTGTGGTGAGTGTGTGTGTGTGTGTGTGTGGTGTGTGTGTGTGTGTGTGTGTGTGTGTGTGTGTGTGAGAGTGTGTGTGTGTGTGTGTGTGAAAGAGAGTATGTGTGTGTCTTGTGTGAGAGAGAGATGGAGACTCAGAGAGAGAGAGAGAGTGTCAGGAAGACAGAGAATGTGTGTGCATTTCTTTTTAAACTGATGGAAATAGAAATCCATTCCAGATATGTGGCTGGCTAGAGATTTTGCTCAATGATATTACACTTCGTTATGTGTTCTCCCAGCCAATGTTATAGCTCATACATAGTAAAGGATGAGAAAAGGCAGGGTACCGACTAAAGCGGGATCAAAAATCAATTTGTTATGCATTGGCAACACTTAGGGAGACAAGGTGGCACAGTGATTAGCATTGCAGCCCCACAGCGCTCAGCACGTGGTTAACATTTCAGCATGGATTACTGTCTGTGTGGATTCTGCACATTCTCCCGGAGTGACTGTTCTCCAGCTGCTGTAGTTTCATCTTCCAGCTCAAATAGGTGCAGGTTTAATGCATTGGCCATTCTTATTTCTCTCTGAGCTTACCTGAGCAGGCGCCAGAATGTGGCGACCCGGGGATTTACACAGTAACATCATCGCAGTATGAATGTTAGCCTACTTGTGAACAATAAGGAAACTTTCCACCTCGAAAACACAATGTGGAGTTTTCCAAATAGTTGCAATCAGAAAACGAAAGGCTGAACGTAACAAAATCACGCAGCGAACGTAATCTGCCACAAAACAGCACTAAAATTTAATTTCTGATTGGTTTAATTTCTGAGCGTCACTGCATCGTTGAAGTAAACAAAGACGAAAACAAACAGCACAGAACAAAGAACAAGACAGTACGGGAAACAGGCCCTTCGGCCCAACGAGCCCGCACCGCCACCCCGATGTTCCCACTTCTACCCGTGATCCCTGTCTATGTTTATAGATCTATGCATTGCAACCAAATTTGAGACAATTTAGAGAGAATAGGCGTTAACTGGACATGTTTGTTTAGTGACTGTAATTAATTTCAGTCTCCATGGACAGTTACTGGGTCCCTGGATGGTTCCACCTTTTGATTATTAAAGGAATTCTTTCAGTGAGTTAGAGCAGAGGGTTTAGTGGGGGGGGGGGGGGGGCATCAACACTGATATTCCAAAGAATTGGAGATTCCACAAACGGCGAAGGGAGAGATTAGAATCTGAGAAAAGTGATTGGGATAGAACATAGAACATAGAACACTACAGCACAAACAGGCCCTTCGGCCCACAAGTTGTGCCGAACACATCAAAACCTACCCAGCCATAGACCTATCTATAACCCCCAATCCCATTGGATCCCATATACTCATCCAGAAGTCTTTTAAAAGACCCCAGCGAGTTCGCCTCGACCACCACCGACGGCAGCCGATTCCATTCACTCACCACCCTCTGAGTGAAAAACTTTCCCCTAGCATCCCCTCTGTACTTGCTTCCCTGCACCTTAAATCTGTGCCCTCTCGTCGCGACCATTTCAGCCCTGGGAAATAGTCTCTGAGAGTCCACCCTATCAATTCCTCTCAACATCTTGTAAACCTCCATCAGGTTGCCTCTCAACCTTCGTCTCTCCAGGGAGAACAGTCCCAGCTCCCTCAACCTGCCTTCATAAGGCATGCCTCCCAATCCAGGCAACATTCTTGTAAATCTCCTCTGCACCCTTTCAATAGCTTCCACGTCCTTCTTATAGTGAGGCGACCAGAACTGCGCACTTTACTCCAAGTGTGGTCTGACAAGGGTCCTATAAAGCTGCACCATTACCTCCTGACTCCTGAACTCAATCCCTCGATGAATGAAGGCCAGTACACCATAAGCTTTCTTAAGCACAACCTCCACCTGGGAGGCCGATTTGAAAGTCTTATGGACCCGGACCCCAAGATCCCGCTGCTCTTCCACACAGCTAAGACTCCTACTTTTGATAGTGTACTCATTCATCCCATTGGATCTGCCAAAATGGACCACAACACATTTATCCGCGTTGAAGTCCATCTGCCACTTCTCCGCCCAGTCTTGCATCCTGTCGATGTCCTGTTGCAACTTTTGACATCCCTCCAGACATCCACAACACCACCGACCTTCGTGTCATCGGCGAATTTACTCACCCATCCCTCCACTTCCTCATCCAGGTCATTTATGAAAATGACAAACAGCATGGGTCCTAGAACAGATCCCTGGGGCACTCCACTGGTGACCGACCTCCATGCAGAAAAAGAGCCATCCACAACCACCCTCTGCCTTCTGCAGGCAAGCCAATTCTGGATCCACAAGGCCAAAGCCCCTTGGATCCCATGGCCTCTCACCTTCTCAAGAAGTCTTGCATGGGGGACCTTGTCAAGTGCCTTGCTGAAGTCCATGTACACCACGTCCACTTCTCTTCCTTGGTCAATGTGTTCAGTCACAGAAGGTGGTTGTCTTTTTCTTCATGGAGGTCAGAAGTTGCAGCATGACATCGACAGGATGCAAGACTGGGCGGAGAAGTGGCAGATGGACTTCAAAGGGGACAAATGTGTTGTGGTCCATTTTTGCAGATCCAACGGAGTCTTAGCTATGTGGAAGAGCAGAGGGATCTTGGGGTCCGGGTCCATAAGACTCTCAAATCGGCCTCCCAGGTGGAGGATGTGGTCAAGAAGGCGTATGGTGTACTGGCCTTCATTAATCGAGGGATTGAGTTTAGGAGTCAGGAGGTAATGTTGCAACTTTATAAGACCCTTGTCAGACCCCTCTTGGAGTACTTGAGGTTGTTTTCATTAGAATGAAGGCGGCTAAGGGGAGACCTTATTGAAACATATAAGATGATCAGAGGTTTAGATAGGGTGGACAGTGATAGCCTTTTTCCTCGGACGGAGAAAACTAGCATGAAGGGACATAGCTTTAAATTAAGGAGTGGTAGTTATAGGACGGATGTCAGAGATAGGTTCTTTACCCAGAGGGTGGTAAGAGTATGGAATGCCCTGCCTGCTGCAGTTGTAGATGCGCCTTACTAAATATTTATAAATTCATAGCAACATTTCGCTATGTTTTATCTAAAAAATTATACTGCTCCCGAGAAATCAATGTCAAGATTCCCACTGCTGTCCTTCCTCCTTGCTGTATCTGCTTAATAAATTCTGTTATTCATATACGAGGATAGCCAGATCTCGATGCATTGTAAAATTCTCAAGCTTCTCTCTATGTACAAAATAATTTGTCTTTGTGTAATTCCCAGTAAAATCAATATCTAAGGACCTAAATTATGAAAATATGTTTCCCACAGTTTTTGACCAAACTCCCAACGCAAGTCCCCTTTGTTTATAATTGAAATGGCTGATATTTTGACACTGAGCGGTATGTAGCTTTTTGACTCATCCACAGGTAGATAAAGTGAATTGCCAGGTCCAATTGTCTGGCTGACTTTTTGTCTCGGACCCCGATAACATAAGCTCCACATCTGGAGCGTGGAGCTTATTCAAGGAGCAGCTGCTGCGAGTCCTTGATAAGCATGTCCCTGTCAGGCAAGGAGGAAGTGGTCGAGTAAGAGAATCTTGGTGTAAGAAAAAAGTTGATTTGCTGGTTAAAAGGAAAAAGGAGGCTTATGTAAGGATAAGGCTTGAAGGCTCGGTTAGTGCAATGGATATCTATAGATTAGCCAGGAGGGAGCTAAAGAGTGAATTGAGGAGAGCTAAGAGAGGACACAAGAAGACTTTGGCTGATAGGATTAAGGAGAATCCTAAAGCTTTCTTTAGATATGTTAAGAATAGAAGATTGGTTAGGGCAAGATTAGGGCCAGTCATAGACAGCAGTGGGAAGTTGTGCGTGGAGCCTGAAGAGATTGGAGAGGCACTGAATAAATATTTCTCTTCGGTATTCACGCAGGGTGATGTAAATGTAGTTATGGAGAACACTGAGGTACAGGGTAGCAAACTGGAAGGTATCGAAGTAGATAGGGAGGATGTGCTAGATATTCTCGAGGGTTTGAAGTTGGATAAGTCCCCTGGGCCGGACGGGATTTACCCTAGGATTCTCTGGGAGGCAAGAGAGGAGATTGCAGAGCCTCTGGCTCTGATCTTCAGGTCCTCGTTGGTTACGGGTGTGGTTCCGGAGGACTGGAGGATAGCGAATGTGGTCCCATTGTTCAAGAAGGGGAAGAGAGACCTTCCAGGGAATTATAGGCCAGTGAGTCTTACTTCTGTTGTGGGCAAAGTATTGGAGAGAATTATTAGGGATAGGATTTATAGTTATTTAGAGAGAAATGAATTGATTGGGGATAGTCAGCATGGTTTCGTGAAGGGTAGGTCATGCCTTACTAACCTCATTGAGTTTTTTGAAAAAGTGACCAAAGAGGTGGATGGGGGTAAGGCGGTTGATGTAGTATATATGGACTTTAGTAAGGCGTTTGATAAGGTGGCCCATGGAAGACTTCTGCAGAAAATGCAGATGTATGGGATAGAGGGTGATTTAGCTAATTGGATTAGGAATTGGCTAGCAGATAGAAGACAGAGGGTGGTGGTTGATGGGAGATATTCATCGTGGAGTTCGGTGACAAGTGGTGTACCTCAGGGGTCTGTTTTGGGGCCCCTGCTGTTTGTAATTTTTATAAATGATCTGGATGAGGGTATTGAAGGATGGATTAGTAAATTTGCAGATGACACTAAAGTCGGTGGAGTGGTAGATAGTGAAGAGGGGTGTTATAGTTTGCAGAGGGACTTGGACAAGTTGCAGAGCTGGGCCGAGAGGTGACAAATGGAGTTTAATGTGGAAAAGTGTGAGGTAATGCACTATGGCAGAAATAATAAATGTGTATAGTATAGGGCTGATGGTAGGATTCTTGGTAGTCTTGATGAACAGAGGGATCTTGGTGTGTATGTGCATAGATCCCTGAAAGTAGGCAGTCAAGTCGAGAAGGTTGTTAAGAAGGCATATGGAGTCTTAGCTTTTATTAGTAGGGGGATTGAATTTCGGAGCCGCAAAGTCATGTTGCAACTGTACAAAACTCTAGTGCGGCCGCACTTGGAGTATTGTGTGCAGTTCTGGTCCCCACATTATAAGAAAAATGTGGAGGCATTGGAGAGGGTACAGAGGAGGTTTACCAGGATATTGCCTGGTATGGAGGGCAGGTCTTATGAAGAGAGGCTGAGGGATTTGAGGTTGTTTTCGTTAGAAAGGAGGCGGCTAAGAGGGGACCTAATCGAAACATATAAGATGATTAGAGGTTTAGATAGAGTGGACAGTGATAGCCTTTTTCCTAGGATGGAGAAAGCTAGCACGAGGGGACACAGCTTTAAATTAAGGGGTGATAGTTATAGGACGGATATCAGAGGTAGGTTCTTTACCCAAAGGGTGGTTCGGGAGTGGAATGCCCTGCCTGCAGCAGTTGTAGATGCGCCAAGTTTGGTGGCGTTTAAGAGGATAGTTGATAAGTATATGGAAGAGAAGGGAATGGTTTAGTTTGGAGGGGCATTGCTTTTTATATTGGTCGGCGCAACATCGAAGGCCGAAGGGCCTGTTCTGTGCTGTAATGTTCTATGTTCTATGTTCTAACATGTCCAAGGCGGTCAGACAGAAAAACACCTGATGAGCGATAGAATTCACTTGCTTGGTAAACATTTAATAGACAGAAGTACGATTCAAAGTGGTCACTTTTGACATCAGCTCAAGGGAACAATATCGAGCTCCTGAAACACACACTGCATTTCAATGAGTTCCAAAATTACATTTCATACATATTCGTTCTCGTGATATGGAAGTTGCTATCTCGGGCACATTTATTATCAGTCCCTTATTGCCCAAAGAATGCAGACTTGTGAGGCCATTTCAGAGGGCATTCCCGAGTCAACTACGTATCTGTCGATCTGGAGTGACGTGTTGACCAGGCTGGGTGAGGATCACTTCCAAAATGGATATGATTGAACCAGATGTGTTGAGCATAATTTCGTCACCAAGCAATGTTCACAACTAATGTACGAGTTAAGATAAATACGGAGAGATTTGTAGATTGGTTGCAGCGCATTAATCCATTCATAGAACATAGAACAATATGTGCACACCATACAGCACACTATAGACTCTTCGGCCCTCGATTTTGCGCCGATCTGTGAAACCAATCTAAAGCCCATCTATCATTCACTATTCCAAAATCATCCACATGGTTATCCAGTGGCTGTTTAAATTCCAAACAAGCGACGGGAAATCAATGCATGATTAATCGGAACCTGACCACGTGGGAGCAGGTGGTGGAAGGAACTGTGAAAATCGGGAAATGTCGGATATATGCGACTGCTGAGATTATTTGGATGTGAGCAGCTACAGTTGAAGATTGGACTATTGGCGGAGTGATTTTGGAAACATTATTTTCCAATGAAATTAGAGACAGCACAGAAATCAATGGTATCACTGGACGAAGTGAGGAATTCCCTGGCCTTACTAAACAAACAGCCTGCGATACTGGACATTTGAGTGTTATGGAAGAACAAAGCCATTCTGAAGGTGAAGTGAATTCCCCACAAGTATCACACGGACCATGTGTTGAATGGTATGGAAATGTTTTAATCGGACAGTGCAGCAGATGAAACATGAACGATGCTTTGTGGGCCATCAGCAGGAAATCTGTGTTCAGTTCAGACTAACTTCACGCCTACCATATCCTGATAAACCATTATGTAGAGATGCCGGCGTTGGACTGGGGTAAACTCAGTAAGAGATCTGGCAACACTTATTTTAAATCCAACCAATTTATTTGATAGTAAAGCTGCGAGCTTTCGGCTTTTGTGCCTTCTTCAGGCGAATGAGGTGTTCTGGTCTCCAAAAGCACACATATCAGCATAGACAGTTTACAGATTGCTGATTAGAATGCGAATCCTTACACCTAACCTGCTATTCAAGCCCCAAAGTGGCTAACAATGTGGGTGCAAGGAGCATTGAACACTGAAACACTACGACAGCGGATGAATGAACACCGCTCAACAATCACCAGGCAAAACAGCTCCCTTCCTGTGGGCGAACAGTTCAGCGGTCACGAGCATTCAGCCTCCGACCTTCGGGTAAACATTCTTCAAGGGGGCCTTCACGACACACGACAGTGCAGAGCTGCTGAGCAGAGACTGATAGCCAAGTTCCACACACATGAGGATGGTCTTAACAGGGATCTTGGCTTCATGTCACACCATCTGTAACCCCCATGACTTGCCTAGGTTAGCAAAAAAATCTCACTTATGTTGTCTGGAGACAATATACATCTCTCTAACATCAGTGCTTAGTGTTCCTTTGTTAGTCTCTTTAACACTTGAATAGCAGGTTAGTTGTAAGGATTCGCATTCTAATCAGCAATCTGTAACTGTCTGTGCTGATACGTGTGCTTTTGGAGACCAGAACACTTCATTCAACTGACGAAGGCACAAACTAGCAGATTTACGGTTGGATTTAAAACTGGTGTTGCCAGACCGATGGTACTGATAAACCATTACCATCCTGTCGACAATGGTTAAATGAAGAGTGCAGGAAAGGTGGAGCACAGCTCTTCATTCTTTGCCCACTGTGTGATGACACATGGAAAAAAATGATGGGGAGAGTTGGGCTGCACAATGATGGAGTATTGGGTTTGACAAGGTGAACTCCAACTGAAAACAGTTACCACGTGGATTCTCCAACTCGATCATCTGAAGTCTACAACATCTACAACTGTTGCTGCCTGTGTCACATCACTTTTCTAATGCAGGCTGTATTATGGAAGCAACATCCTTTTCGCAGAGAGGAATATTGACCCGTTGTTTGACACTCAGTGTTCGTTCCTTTCTCGTGTCTTGTGAAACGGTGAGACACTTCCTTTAAACTCTCCCGGACATAATATACAACTGTTGTAATGAATCAAATTTTGACAGATTGGCAGGTCCAAGTTTAAACAGAATCTTTGCATACCATGTCCTGTAGTGAACCCGGTTATCTCCCCAGGATTTCCAGCTCAGTAAAAGGAACACTGTGTGGCAAAAATAAAGTCCACCTGATAGGATGGTGGCTGGTGAGACAACAAATCCGCTTCAGAGGGCAGTAACCAAGAAAAAAACAATGACATCAATTGGGAAATTTTGAACATTCTGCCCAAATTGATGAGATGGTTTAAGTGTGACATGGAGAGATAGCGTGATTGATGGATGAAGGGTGGGGGGGGGGGGGGAATAAGAAAGTAGAAGGGAAGGTCAAAGTGAGGAAGATTGATAAACAAGAAATGATGATCAGGGAGAAAAACATTCTTTGATAAAGCAAGCACATAGTCTATAATATGTCATCTCTCAGAGTGCAATAGAGCCACTTCCTTTGTGACTTCTTAATGAATATGAAAAATGATTTGAAGGAAAAAAAAATAATGGTCGAGGGTTAATGGGTGAGGCAGTGGATTCTCTCAAACAGAACCAGCCCCGAGAGGAATGAACAGCTGGTCACTTTCTACTGTGTAATCATTCCATGATGTTGTGATCAACCGGAGACAAGATGGTTGAGAAAGAGCGTGAATCGTTGCACATTCTTTTCGGCACAACCACCAAATTATTCATGGAAAAGCCGTGTGAATATGCGAAGTTTGGATTGTTTACAAGAACTGTCTAGTTTGAGTGACCAGGGTTAAAAAGTAAAAGGAGAATAGCATTCTTCCAATCATGACAGTCTATATCCCATTCCATGACAGAATTCCAGTGTTCTTCATGTGTCTTGGAAGGAAACATTTGAGCAGAAAATCGAAGTTTATGGACAGAGTGGATGGAGTTCATTCCTTCCAACGAGTCCTCATATATTCTCTGAAGGATTACCCTATCCAGGCCTTCTCCCGATAATCCCACCTATTAACGCCACTAATCCCCCCAGTACCAAGGATCTAATTTCAATTCCGACCTTCGGTGTGTGTCTGTGTGGAGCTTGTACATTCAGCCCGTCTTTGTATGGGTTTCCAACAAGTCATCAGAATTCTTTCCACAATCCAATGAAGTCAAGGTCAGATAGATTAGCCTTGTTGAAAGTGTGGAGTTGCATAAATCATGAGAAGGACAAGGCCTGGCTAAAGATCTCTGTCAGGAGCTCCATGCAGGTGATGGGCCCAAAGATTTCATCTATTCAATGTTCAATGTTATATAAAGTTTGGGAGTGTATCTGTCGCTGTAGTTACAAAGATGTATCACGTAACATGTGAGCAAACAGAAACTATAAGTCACGGCGCACGCTAGAAGCTCAGCACATTGCTCAGTTCGCAACAGCTGGCCAAGAGTTGAGTTGCAATGAATAAACACTTGCTTACAATATGAACAGCAGGTACGGGATATTTTCGTTGGAGTGAATCCAATCAAGCATGCATACGGAGAACAATGACTTATTGAGCAAATCAGTCATTTTAAAAAAAGTTATTCTTCAATTTTCTCTGTAGTTTGCGCAGGATTTTGAGAATATCAGTGGTTTTTCATAAGAACATAAGAAATAGGAGCAGGAGTAGGCCATCTCGAGCCTGCCCCGCCATTCAATAAGATCATGGCTGATCTGAAGTGGATCAGTTCCACTTTCCAGCTTTCTCCCCTTAATTCCCTTGTCTATCAGAAACCTATCCACTCTTGACTTGAACATATTCAGCGAGGAAGCCTGCACCACTTCATCAGGCAGAGAATTCAGGAGGGAAATTCAGGAGGAATCAGGAGGGAAAGAAACTGCAGTGCTGTTCCCTGCTCTGCAATCCTTTCCGCTCCACCCTCAGCAAAGGGACTAGGAGCAGCAGGAGATCATTCAGCCCTTCCAATCTGCTCCCCCATTCATTACCATCATGGCTCATCATCCAATTCAATATCCTGATCCCCCCTTCCCCTCCATATCCCCTCCATCCCTTCAACCCCAAGAGCAAAATCTAATTCCTTCATGAAATCACACAACGTTTTATCCCCAATTCCTTTCTGTGGGAGTGATTTCCACACATTCCCCGCCGTCTGGGTGAAGACATTTCCCCCTCACCTCAGGTTTTCCCCTTACCCTCAAATTGAGTCCCCTTGTTCTGGACTCTCCCCCCATCGGGAATATTCTTTCTGAATCTACCCTGCCTAACCCTGTTAGAATTTTATAAGTTTCTATCAGCTCCTCTGTCACTCATCGAAACTCCAGTGAATATAATTCTCACTGACTTAGTCTCTCTTCATCTGACAGACCTGCCATCTCAGGGATCAGCCTGGTAAACCTTCGGTGTGCTCCCTCGATAACAAGGACATCCTACCTCAGGTAAGTACACTGAAACTGCACACAACACTGTAGCTGTGGCCTCACCAAGGCCTTCTGTAATTTCTACAATTACTCCTGTACTCAAAGGTTCACCCCCTTCCCCTCAAACCAGGAGCACAGTAATCAGCATTTCCAACAGCGCCAGGGACCTAGATTCGATTCACATCTTGGGTCACTGTCTGTGTGGAGTTTGCATGTTCTCACCGTCCGTTTCATCCTGATGTTCCACTTTCCACCCACACTCCAAAGATAGAACATAGAACATAGAGCATTACAGCGCAGTACAGGCCCATCAGCCCTCGATGTTGCGCCGGCCAGTGGACCCTCTAACCTAAACTATTCCAATATCATCCATATGCCTATCCACCGGCCATTTGAATGCCCCCAAAGTAGGGGAGTCCACAACTGCTGCAGGCAGGGCATTCCACGCCCTCACCACCCTCTCTTTAAAGAACCTGCCTCTGACATCCGTCCTATAACTACCACCTCAATTTAAAGTTATGTCCCCTTGTGTTGGTCAACACCATCCGAGGAAAAAGGCTCTCATTATCCACCCTATCCAGTCGTTTGATCATCTTATACGCCTCGATTAGGTCACCGCGTAACCTTCTTCTCTCTAATGAAAATAACCTCAGGTCCCTAGCCTTTCCTCATAAGGCCTTCCCACCATACCAGGCAACATCCTGGTAAACCTCCTCTGCACCCTTTCCAATGCTTCCACATCTTTCCTATAATGCGGCGACCAGAACTGTACGCAATACTCCAAGTTCGGCCGCACCAGAGTTTTGTACAGTTGTAACATAATCTCACGGCTCCTAAATTCAATCCCTCTGCCAATAAAAGCTAACACACCGTACGCGTTCTTAACAAGTTTATCAATCTGGGTGCCAACTTTCAAAGAGCTATGTACTTGTAGCACAAGATCCCTCTGCTCGACAACACTATTAAGGGTCCTTCCATTAGCCCTATATTTCATATGCCTGTTATTCCTACCAAAGTAAATCACCTCACAATTATCCGTATTCAATTCCATTTGCCACCTCACGGCCCAGCTCTGCAGCCTATGTCCCTCTGCAAACTGTAACATCCATCCTTGCTGTTTACAACTCCCCTCACTTTGGTATCGTCAGCAAATTTACTAATCCAACCCTCTACACCCTCATCTAGGTCATTTATAAAAATGACAAACAACAGTTGGCCCAAAAGAGATCCTTGAGGTACACCACTCGTAACTGCACTCCAGATTGAATATTTCCCATCAACCACCACCCTCTGTCTTCTATCAGCTAGCCAATTCCTAATCCAAACTGTTAAATCACCTTCAATCCCATGCATCTGCACTTTTTGCAGTAGCCTACCATGGGGAACCTTATCAAACGCTTTGCTAAAATCCATATACACTGCATCAACTGCCTTACCCTTATCCACCTCTTTGGTCACCTCCTCAAAAAACTCAATAAGGTTTGTGAGGCACGACGTAT
Source organism: Sphyrna mokarran (assembly GCA_024679065.1). Taxonomy (NCBI): domain Eukaryota; kingdom Metazoa; phylum Chordata; class Chondrichthyes; order Carcharhiniformes; family Carcharhinidae; genus Sphyrna; species Sphyrna mokarran. Next base: position 1,063,936 of record JAGIQG010000044.1, read on the forward strand.
CCTTCGCAAAACCGTCCTGACTATCCCTAATCAATTTATTTCTCTCTAGATGCTTATAAATCCTATCCCTTATAATTCTTTCCAAGACTTTGCCCACAACAGAAGTCAGGCTCACCGGTCTATAATTTCCAGGATGTCCCTACTCCCCTTTTTGAACAAAGGGACAACATTTGCCATCCTCCAGTCTTCCAGCAATATACCTGTAGCCAATGATGACATGAAGATCAAAGCCAAAGGCTCTGCAATCTCCTCTCTAGCCTCCCAGAGAATCCTAGGGTAAATCCCATCTGGCCCAGAGGTCTTATCAATTTTCATACCCTCAAGATTCGCTAACACCTCCTCCTTATGAACCTCAATCCTGCCCAGTCTACAACCTGGTATCGCAGTATTCTCCCCGACAACATTGTCTTTCTCCTTCGTGAATACTGACGAAAAATACTCATTCAGTGTCTCTCCTATCTCCTCAGGCTCCACGCACAACTTCCCACTGCTATCTCTGACTGGCCCTAATCTTGCCTCTTTTATTATTTATATACCTGTAAGAAGGTTTAGGATTCTCCTTAATCCTATCCGCCAAAGTCTTCTCGTGTCCTCTTCTAGCTCTTCTCAACTCCCTCTTTAGCTCCTTCCTGGCTAATTTATAGCTCTCCAGTGCCCGCACTGAGCCTTCACGTCTCATCATTACATAAGCCTCCTTCTTCCTCTTCACCAGAGATTCAACTTCCCTAGTACACCATGGTTCCCTCACTCGACCACTTCCTCCCTGCCTGGCAGGTACATATTCATTAAGGACATACAGAAGCTGTTCCTTAAATATGCGCCACATTTCAGATGTCCCCAGCCCCTGCAATTTCCTGCTCCACCCTATGCATCCTAAATCTCTCATAATATAATGTTGCCTGGTATGGAGGGCAGGTCTTATGAAGAGAGGCTGAGGGATTTGAGGTTGTTTTCGTTAGAAAGGAGGCGGCTAAGAGGGGACCTAATCGAAACATATAAGATGATTAGAGGTTTAGATAGGGTGGACAGTGATAGCCTTTTTCCTAGGATGGAGAAAGCTAGCACGAGGGGACACAGCTTTAAATTAAGGGGTGATAGTTATAGGACGGATATCAGAGGTAGGTTCTTTACCCAAAGGGTGGTTCGGGAGTGGAATGCCCTGCCTGCAGCAGTTGTAGATGCGCCAAGTTTGGTGGCGTTTAAGAGGTTAGTTGATATGTATATGGAAGAGAAGGGAATGGTTTAGTTTGGAGGGGCATTGCTTTTTATATTGGTCGGCGCAACATCGAAGGCCGAAGGGCCTGTTCTGTGCTGTAATGTTCTATGTTCTATAATAGCCTCATAATTACCTTTCCCCCAGCTATAACTACTGTTATTCGGTATGTGTTCATCCCTTTCCATCACTAACGTAAACGTAACCGAATTGTGGTCACTATCACCAAAGTGCTCACCCACCCCCAAGTCTAACACCTGGTCTGGTTCATTACCCAGTAACAAATCCAATATAGCCTCACCTCTTGTTGGCCTATCTACATACTGAAACCTTCCTGCACATTGAACAAAAACTGACCCCTCTAACGTACTTGAACTATAGATTTTCCAATCGATATTAGAAAAGTTAAAGTCCCCCATTACAACTACCCTGTTACTTTTACACACGTATCCAGGATCAACTTTGCAATTCCTTCCTCTAATTATCTGGAACTTTTTGGAGGCCTATAAAAAAAAAACTCCCAACGGTGTGACCTCTCCTTTCTTGTTTCTAATCTCAGCCCTGTTATGGTTGTCGGTCAGGGTGGATTGGCCGTGCTAAATTGTCCCTTCGTGTCCAAAGATGTGCAGGTTATGGTGGATTGGCCATGCTAAATTGATCCTTCGTGTCCGAAGATGTGTAGGTTAGGTGAACTGGCCGTGCTAATTTGTCCCTTAGTGTTCAAAAATGAACAGGTTAGATGGATTGCCCATGCTAAATTGCCCCTTAGTGTCCAAAGATGTGCACGTTAGGGTGGATTGGCCGTGCTAAATTACCCCTTAGTATCCAAAGATGTGTCCTTTAGGTAGATGGGCCATGTTAAACTGCGCCTTCATGTCTAAAGATGAGTGGGTCCGTTAGACAGGCCATGCTAAATTGCCCCTTCGTGTCCAAAGATGTATGAGTTAGGTGAATTGGCCGTGCTAAATTGTGCTTAGTGTCCAAAAATGTGCAGGTTAGGTGGTTGCCCCTTAGTGCCCAGGGATGTGTAGGTTAGAGGGATTAGTGGGTATAATATGTTGAGAAATGGGGATTGGGTGGGATTGTGTTCAGTGCAGACTCGATGCTGAAGGGCATCTTTCTGCATTGTAGGGATTCTATGATTCTATATGCAGACAGACAGACAGACATACACACACACACATACACATACAGAGAGAGAGACACACACAGAGATACAGAGAGAGACGCACATACAGAGAGAGAGAGACGCACAGGGAGAGAGAGAGAGACAGAGCGAGAGAGAGAGAAATGCGCACAGAGAGAGAGAGACATACACACACGCACGGAGAGAGAAAGACAGACAGACAGGCAGACACAGAGAGGCGCGCGCGCGCACACACACACACACACACACACGCTCAGACGGAGAGAGACACACATACACAAACACACACACACACACACACACGCACACATACAGAGAGATGCAGAGAGAGAAAGATGCAAAAATTCACACACACGTGCAGAAAGAGAGACACACACAAAACACAGAGAGAGACACATATGCACACAGAGGCACACACATGCAAAGAGAGAGAGAGACAGAAACAGAGGGAGAGACACGCACACGGAGAGAGACACACACGCAGAGACAGAGCCGCATATGCATAGATACAGAGAGAATCTCTCACACACAACACACACACTCACACACACACAGCGAGCGAGAGAGAGAGAGACAAAAAGAATGAGGTACACACAAATGCAGAGAGAAAGAGAGAGAGAGACACACACACACATTTACAGATACCCAGAGAGACACACACACACAGACACACACAGACACACACACACACACACAGACACACACACGCGCACACACAGAGAGAGAGAGACATGCACAGATACCAATTTGATCTTGGCCTATAATGTGCTCACTTTGCCTCAGAGCTCCAAGCAGATGTCTAAGATTTGGTGCAGTTAATCAAATGAAGGTTTTTTTTTAAAAAATACTGTGTTTATAATTTCTGGCTCAACAGAAACAGCGCCGTTTGTCAAATGAACCAAAGTGACAGTCCCACACAATAGAACCACGATATTTATTAATCAAATATATGTTTCAATTTACATTTATCTGTGTGTGATTTCATGTGACTGTTACTTAGAAGTCTCTCTGTGTGCCATCGCTTTGGTCAAAGGCACCCATTCTATCACTGATTACAACTGAACGGCAAACTCAATGAAATAAAAATAAGTCCATGAAGAATCGGAGCAATACAAAAACCTTTAATGAGTGAACCGAACCAAGGACAGCTTCAGCAAGGTGAGATTTTCCAAATGCAAAATCACGCAACAACATCTTTCTACTTTAACACTTGTCAACCCAGAAGCAATTCTAGGAGAATCTTTTTGAAAGGAATCAGTGAGCCTTGCTGGGTAACTCGCTTTAGGAATGGCTTGTAGAGAGCTGATGGAAGGTAACGTGGGCGGGGGGGGGGGGGGGGAGGTGAGAAACGTCTGCGAAGCTATAAATGATACAAATTACTGAGATAAGTTAGAATGGGAGAGCTTGATTCAGAAATGCAAAAAAGCCTGCCTTCCACGCGTGTAAAAAATGTGCACCATATGGACAGTCTGTATGAGTCTTCTCTGTTGAGCTTCACCAGTAGAGAAGGTTAGGCATCGCCCTGTATTTCATCCCATGGAACATCTTCAACTCAACGCTTAGGGAAGCTCGTTCAAAGTACGGGCATCTGTTCAGCTGTTTTTTCTGGGAAAAAAATATATAGGTGGGGGAATTCTGAGGAGTTAGTCGTTTCTGTCACATCTCCTTCGATTTTCCCCTCTCCTCCAAAGTGTGATCTCAGGCTGGCGAAACAATCAATGTGTTGTGAAATGGGCAGATAGTTTTCAGCATGATTTGCCAAACACGGGGTAGAGAGCGCAAGGGAGGCAGCGGTTCAACTTTATAAAGGAAAGGAATACAAATAAAAGCGTCCAGATGCCACTGGTAAATAAAACATGGAAGTTCCCAGTCTGGTTCTTCGAAGATTGTGGCTCTGGAGCTCTGTCCGTGCAGTCTTGTGATCCAACCTCTTATATGGTGGTGTCTTCATCAACATAGTCACTGCGATCTGATTCCTCCTGGTTGCTAATTAGTGGCTGCAGGTTTTGAGTGCGGATTCCTGTGTGGGGGGGGGGGGGGGGGGGGGGGGGGAGAGAAAATATCTTATACCTAACAGAAAGGCATAGAGTGGCTCCCCATGCTAGTTTCCCAATGATAGTAAAGCAGCCTCTGGTAGTTGCTGTTGAAGTGTGTGTTTTTCTGTATGTGCATCTAATACTACATGAAATATTAGAGCTGCTGCTCCAGTGAATGCCCCCCTCCACCCACCCGGGCCATGCCAACAAGTCTTCACTCCAACCTTCCCTTCATAAGGACACAGGCCAGGACAAAACAACACCCAACACCCTCCTCCAAATATTGAACAGAACCTCAGCCACAATCTCTGGAGAAATCATGTAACCCCAGTGTAGGGTGCAGATGCGGGGTGTGGGTGCTGAGGACTGGGTGCAAAAAAAACAGACATTTCGCCTTGGCACTGTTAGAGCATTTCCAGCATCCATTATTTTTGTTTTTTTGCAATGATGTGATAGTAGAGGAATAAGGCAGAGGGGATTTGCCACAAAATTCCCTGGAGAGTTTAGATATTCAGACTGAGGAGACTGAGGTTGTTACCCTGGAATAGATATTCCACATTTCATCTGCACTGGGTGACATGATTTTTCAGAGAATGTGCAGCAGAGACGGGGAGGGGCAAAGGTGGGAAGGTAGAGGGGTCTTGAGATGCACAAAATTGAAAATGCTGTCGATGGAGTGGAGTGTGTTAAGACTTGGTGGTAGATTTACTGTGTGGGGGTAAGAGGCTTCAGAGGGCATGTGTGGAAAAAAAATCATCTGGAAAGTGTTGAGAGTCTGGAATTCACTTCCAGGAAGTAGGATTGATGCAGAGCTCGAGGCATCCAGACAATGAGCCAGATGTTGCAAACTGGGATGAGAACAGTCGGTGGTTTGGGATGAGCAACACTGATACAGACCACTCTGTTCCTATATATCGCCCCTTCTGATGATTCCTGATCAACTGCATCAATTTGATCCCGCAATACAACAGGCTGAAATACGAAAAAAATGTACCTGGCTGAGGAGTGAGAGATATAAGGGATGGGCTAAAAAAATAAACCTGTGCTATGAATGGGATGGTGAGACAGTTACGGATGTAAGATGGGCGTACGGAGGCATTGGCCAAATGTGGCCAAGTTTGACGAGCTTAGAGGTAATAAAAACAGGACAGCATGGAACAAAGGACCTGTTTCAATGATGTAAAACTGTCTGATTTCAGACTTCACTCAAGGAGTGAGGCTGAAGGTCATAAGTGGACAGGGGCAGAACTAACCCTGCAGTTTCTTTCCGAATCATATCCAGGTCGCAGATGGACAATGCGGTTTACAGGTGGATGCATGGAATGAAAATGTGGACTTTACTCTTCTTACCTCTGCTTGACCAAATGTACCCATATTTCCGGTAGCGATTTGCAGCAAAAACCGCCATGGCAATTAAAATTACTCCGGCCACACAGAAGCCAATGATTCCTTTCCTCTTTGAAGACTCTGCAAAGGGAAACGACAAAGTTAACCCGCATGTTCCCTCCTCCAGCATGGGAAATTTTCACACCCATCCAGGTACAATTATTAAATATTAGTTCTTGGGGCAGATTGCTGCTGGGTTTATTGTTGCATCTCTCATTTCCATTTCGAAGTGATGGCCACATTGAAACATCTGGGATTGGAAATCCCACTTTGAAATTGGAAATGGAACTCTGGCATTGAAATGTGAGACCGGTATTCCCATTCAGCTTCCCAATGGGACATGAGCAACAACAGGGGAAAAAAAAACAGAGAGGCACATTAATGGAATGAGAGCTAGCCGACAGATAGATGGGTGAAATTGTTATCTTCAAAAACTTTGTTAATCATTTGGACATTGGAAAACAATAGCCTGATTCAGACATCAGCAATGATTTCGATGCTTTTGGATGTTTTTTAACACAATTAGTCAAGATATAACTGTGCGTATCACACAGCTTAGTCTGAACAAATTCTGCAACACCCAAACTTTTAAAAGATTTCATGACACAGAGCTTGTCAGGACTTAGACATTGTACCTTACCTGGGGAACCTCCTCTACGACTCGATAGCGTATCTAAAATGAAAACGAGATGACACTTTCGAATTAGAAGGTGAACAACTGCATTGCAACAAACTGTGATTGATACATCATTCAAATAAACAACCTGTGCGCTTCATGCAAAAAAGAATGTCTAATGGCGGATATAATGAGTCTCTCGACCTGTAACATATTATGAGCCTACACACAATAATAATATTGTAACATCATATAAGCCTCACATAGAACATAGAACACAACAGTACAAACAGGCCCTTCGGCCCACAAGTTGTGCCAATCATATCGATACCTACCAGGCCATAGACCTAACTGTAACTCCCAATTCCATTGCATCCCATATACTCATCCAGAAGTCTCTTAAAAGACCCCAGCGAGTTCGCCTCTACCACCACTGACGGTAACCAATTCCATTCACTCACCACCCTCTGAGTGAAAAAAAATACCTCTAAGATCTCCTCTATACTTGCCCCCCAGCATCTTAAACCCTGTGTCCTCTCGTAGCGACCATTTCAGCCCTGGGAAACAGCCTCCGAGAATCCACCCTATCTATTTCTCTCAACATCTTAAAAACCTCTATCAGGTCGCCTCTCAACCTTCGTCTCTCCAAGGAGAAGAGTCTTAGCTCCCTCAACCTATCTTCATAAAGCATGCCACCCCCCCTCCCCAATCCAGGCAACATCCTTGTAAATCTCCTCTGCACCCTCTCAATAGCTTCCACATCCTTCCTATAGTGAGGCGACCAGAACTGCACACAATACTCCAAGGAGCCTTCTTGGAAGAATTTAAGATGAAACTGAAATGAACATTCAATGCTGAACAGACGCTAAGGGAACAATTTTTAGATTCACTGAGCCTTTGGAGGTTTCTTCGAACTGTGGAAACCATGAACAGAATATTTCACAGATTCGACCCTTCTTCCCCAAAGACACCAACCTGACTGATCATATCTAATCTTCCTGCAAACGACTCATAACACTGCAGCTTGCAATATACCAGATACAGATAAATAAAACCAGAAGTTTCAGGGTCACTACCTTCACCATCAACACAGGCGAGGAATTATAGACACCCTGCAAGGTCCACTTAGAAAAGTTTTCCTTGTGTCCACTTTAATTGTTCTGCCAATTAGTTTGAATGCTTGATCCCTAGTTTCTGGATTCTCCATCAAGCGAAACAGGGCTCCTCCTCATACCCTGTCTCTGCCACTGACTAGTTTATACACTGCAAAGGTGTCACCTCTCAGCCGGTTTTGCTGCACAGTGAAAAACACATGCCTAAAACTCGCCAGCCTTGGTATCATTCTCTGAATGCTTCTGATACCTTTTTCCAAAGATATGATACCTTTGTTGATGACCGGGGATATTTTGATCATTAATTGCATGTAATTAATTGTCATTTTATAGCGAAAGAAACACAATACATCTGCAAACATACGGCAGCAAATTAAATAATTAATTGAACAAAAATAGTATGCATATAAATCCAAAAAGAAAAGATGTGTGTATATGTGTTTGCGCGCGTGTGTGTGTATGTGTGTTTGCGTGTGCGTGTTTGCGTGTGTGTGAGTTTATTCATGTCTGTGTGAAGATTTCTCTGTTTGCAAGACAGAGGCAGACAGAGAAGTTTGTGTCCGTGAGTGTGTTTTTTGTGTGTCTGTTTGTGTGTGGGTGGGTGGGGGTTGGGGGGAGTTTTGCTGAGTTTGTTTGTTACTGAAGGTCTGGGAGAGAATTTGTGAATGTTTGTGCGTGGGTGTAAGAGAGGGAGGGATCATGCATGGGAGCCGGCGTGCGTGACTACATGTGTGATAATGTGTGTAAGCGTGTCAATGTGCATTCCTGACAATTATTCCCTCAGTATCAATCTGCAGACGGGGCGATACAGATCTAAAAATGAATAATTGTTTGGAAACCGCATTGCCAGTCACTGAAATTCTCACTGTATCCAAATGGTAATCTGACCTGTGATAATCACTTGCACTGGGTCACTGGGTGTTGACTGCACCCAGTCCTCTCCCACTCTGTAGACATAATGACAAGTGTAATCCCCCTGGTCCTCGTCACCAATATTCTGGAGGCTGAACTTGGCCGAGACTTCTTCAGGGTCCAATTCTTTGTGCGAAAGATACACGCTGTTCCTTAAGAACTCCAGTCTCTTGCTGGTATTGTGACTTTGAAGTGTGCATTTCAAAGTGAGAGACTCTCCTCTTAGGAACACATCATAGTCAGGCTGCAGGGACAATCTTGGTTTTGGTCCTAGTGTACAATATCATGAAGAATTTCTTGTTAAAGCAGTGCTTGCCAGAGGGAGTGCCATAGTACGCAATTCACCTTCCAAAATTTAGATATTTCAAAAATGTTCTGATTTACTGAACATCCCAACATGAATTGAGATTGCCTTTGCGCCACTAAGATGTGGTCAATACTAGTCTAAGAACAAAGAACAAAGAACAAAACTGCACGGGAAACAGGCCCTTCGGCCCATCGAGCGCCGCCACCCCGATGTTCCCACCTCTACCTGCGATCCCTGTCCATGTTTATAGATTTATTGATTAAAACCAAATTTGAGCCAATTTAGGGAAAAAATGTTTTGCCAATTAGCCTAAGAGCACATCTTTGGGATGTGGGAGGAAACCGGAGCGCCCGGAGAAAACCCACGCAAGCACGGGGAGAATGTGCAAACTCCCACAGACACAGGCCCAAATCGATGTATCTGCACAGCACAGCGATAGTCACTGAGCTGTCGTGTTGCTCATCAAATGGTCCAGGTCAAGCGTATACTAACGATGTGAAGCAGTAGGATACTCTCGAAAAATCCAAGAGCAGCCTCTCACGACGCATCACGTGTATGCTCCTTGTTAGACAACAAGGTGGACCAAAGCACCTGTAGGATGAAAACAAGTACATCAATACCATCATCTATTTACATATTTCCCAGGGACTCCCAAGGCTCATGATCCCTATTTTAAATCAGTTTTCTATACCCCTCCATTCCCATTCTGTTCATGTGCCCATCTAAGTATTTCTTAAATAACTCCAGAGTACCTGCCTCCACCACTTTACTTGGTAGCGCATTCCATACCCCCACCACCCTCTGTGTGAAAAAACTCCCTCTAGCATCCAAAGTATACCTTACTCCCCTCACCCTAAGCCCGTGACCCCTCGTGCTATTCGAGTCCATCCCAGGAAAAAGCTTAACCCTGGTTAGTCTATCTATACCCCTCATAATCTTGAACACCTCTATTAGATCTGCTCTAAGGCTACGTCGTTCTAAGGAAAACGCTCCCAATTTGCCTAACCTGTCCTCGTAACTCAGACCTTCCATACCAGGCAGCATCCTGGTAAACCTCCTCTGCGTTCTGTCCAGAGTCTCCACGTCCTTCCGGTAGTAAGGCGACCAGAACTGGACGCAGTATTCCAAATGATCTACTTCTCATTCGTTGGCAAGCATTAGGTTCGAAGGGATGGTTAACTTGCGACGTAAAATAGATTGTACCCGTCACATGAATGATTCATCCCGCTGGAGAACAACAATTAGGCATTCATGACACACTGAGTTCTGGACATTAACTACGATCTTTCTCCGACTGTTTGCCATGTGGTGAAATGCACTCCATGTCTTTCTTTTATTTTTGTTTCATTTAATCGGCAACTTGACGTGGTCCTCGTAAATGAAGCCCCGTCCTAATTGCCCTTCAACTCACTGGTTTAACAGGCCATTTCAATTATTGGCCAATCATATCATATAGTCCCAAAATGTTCAGGTCAAGCGAATTGGCCACAGAAAATTGTTTCTTTTGTGTCCCCGGGATGTGTAGGTTAGGGGCAATTAGCAGGGTAAATACTTGGGGTCATGGGAAACTGTTCTGGAGTTACAAGGATTGTTCACAATTATCTGTCTGTCTATCTATCTATCTATCTATCTGTCGAACTGTTTATCAGTAAATCTCTTTGTCAATCATTCTGTCAGTCTCTATCTTTCCTTCTGTCTGTTTGTCTGTCCATCCGCCTCCCCTATCCAGCCTGACCATTTGCCTAGCCATTCCTCGGTCATCCAGCCATCTGAACACCCTTCTCCATTCCTTTCCATCCATCGTACTTTCTGCTCGTTTTTCATTTCACGAAAAGGACACATGGTTTTATTTCCCCCCCCCCGAAGACGCAATGCCCCAACGTGCTTTCAAATGTAAACATTGTTAATTTCTCAGTTTCCTGATATTCATCCCCCAAAATCCTTTAAACGTAATAACTTTCCCATTGGCACTCATAAGAAGTAGGAGCAGGAGTGGGCCATCCAGCCCCTCAAGCCTGCCCCGCCATTCAATAAGATCATGGCTGATCTGAAGTGGATCAGTTCCACTTTCCCGCTTTCTCCCCTCAATTCCCTTGTCTATCAGAAACCTATCTACCCGTGACTTAAATATATTCAGTGAGGGAGCCTCCACCACTTCAATGGGCAGAGAATTCCAGAGACTCACTACCCTTTGAGTGAAGAAGTTCCTCCTCAACTCCGATCTAAACTGCGCCCCACCCCCCTCCACCTTATTTTGAGACTGTTCTGTAATCCTTTCTCAGCGGGAAGAATCTCTCCACCTCTACCCTATCCATCCCCTTCATTATCTTATAAGTTTCTGTAAGATTCTCCCTCAGCCTTTTTAACTCCAACGAGTACAGAGCCAGTCCAAGTTTCAGTCGACATGTATCTTTCCACGGAGATGTCATCCATTCCTTGCTTACCAGAACAAATGACACCGGCGTCCTCTTCGTGCAAGCAGTTATGTTGGCCCCAGTGTCGGGAGGGACATTGCCACAGGTATAGCTCTGTTCCACGACAGTCCAGGTCATCCAGTGCGATGGGACCACTCCCTTTGCCAAAGTAAGCGCGGTTCAGTGCCGAGACCGCTGCCCCACACCTCAATTCTCGACACACAACCTGGGCATCTGGTAACTGCCACTGATCATCGCAAACTGTCCCCCAAGTTTTATTGTTCAAGATCTCCACTCTGCCAGAGCAAATACTGCTCCCGTTCACTAGTCGGATCTCTACTCTCTCTGTTAAGGAAAAAAACAGAGAAATTAATGAAATGTCATCAGGGACAATTAATATCTCAGATTTCCTTCACTGACCAAGCGGTAAATGTTCAAAGAACAACACAACACAAGAGCAAAACTAAACATGAGTTTTTTTTGCGGTAACATCAGGATTGGCCATACACGTATCCTGAGAAAGTGACGGTTCAAGATGAAAATCAATAGAACGGTTGAAAATCTCGGAGTAGGAATTGTGAGTCTTTATTCGAGCCATCGACTGTCACATAATTGTAATTAGAATCAGATGCAACAATATATATATTTATATATACATATATATATATACTTTGTACGTGGATTGAAAAGGAATGGAGTGCTTTCCAACACTATTCAAGAATCATCAACAAGCGCAGGGGTAGTCATAGAACATAGAACATAGAACATAGAACATAGAACATAGAACAGAGAGAGAGAGAGAGACAGAGAGAGACAGAGAGAGAGACAGAGAATGAGAGAGAGAGGCAGAGAGTGAGTGAGAGAGAGAGAGAGACAGAGAGAGACAGAGAGAGAGACAGAGAGAGAGAGAGACAGAGAGAGAGAGAGACAGAGAGAGAGAGAGAGTGAGAGAGAGAGAGAGAGAGAGACAGGAGTGAGAGAGAGAGACAGAGAGAGACAGAGTGAGAGAGAGAGAGAGAGCGACAGAGAGTGAGAGAGAGAGAGAGACAGAGAGTGAGAGAGAGAGAGAGAGGAGAGGGACAGAGGAGAGAGAAGAGAGAGAGAGAAGACGAGAGTGAGAGAGAGAGACAGAGAGGAGAGAGAGAGAGAGACAGAGAGTGAGGAGAGAGAGACAGAGAGAGAGACAGGAATGAGAGAGAGAGACAGAGAGAGACAGAGAGTGAGAGAGAGAGACAGAGAGAGACAGAGTGAGAGAGAGAGAGAGAGCGACAGAGAGTGAGAGAGAGAGAGAGACAGAGAGTGAGAGAGAGAGAGAGAGGGAGAGGGACAGAGAGAGAGAGAGAGAGACAGACAGAGAGTGAGAGAGAGAGACAGAGAGAGAGAGAGAGGGAGAGAGAGAGAGAGAGACAGAGAGTGAGAGAGAGAGAGACAGAGAGAGAGACAGAGAATGAGAGAGAGAGACAGAGAGAGACAGAGAGTGAGAGAGAGAGACAGAGAGAGAGACAGAGAGTGAGAGAGAGAGAGAGAGAGAGACATAGAGAGAGAGAGAGACAGAGAGAGACACAGAGAGTGAGAGAGATGGGGCAGAGAGAGAGAAGGAGTGTGAGAGAGAGAAAATGCAGATGTGTGGAATAGAGGGTGATTTAGCTAATTGGATTAGGAATTGGCTGGCAGATAGAAGACAGAGGGTGGTGGTTGATGGGAGATATTCATCGTGGAGTTAGGTGACAAGTGGTGTGCCTCAGGGGTCTGTTTTGGGGCCCCTGCTGTTTGTAATTTTTATAAATGATCTGGATGAGGGTATTGAGGGATGGATTAGTAAATTTGCAGATGACACTAAACTCGGTGGAGTGGTAGATAGTGAAGAGGGGTGTTATAGTTTACAGAGTGACTTGGACAAGTTGCAGAGCTGGGCCGAGAGGTGGCAAATGAAGTTTAATGTGGAAAAGTGTGAAGTAATGCACTTTGGCAGGAACAATAAATGTGTAGAGTATAGGGCTAATGGTAGGGCTCTTAATAGTGTTGAGGAACAGAAGGATCTTGGTGTATGTGTCAATAGATCCCTGAAAGTAGGCAGTCAAGTGGATAAAGTTGTTAAGAAGGCATATGGAGTCTTAGCTTTTATTGGTAGGGGGATTGAATTTAGGAGACGCAGCATCATGTTGCAGCTGTACAAAACTCTAGTGCGGCCGCACTTGGAGTATTGTGTGCAGTTCTGGTCGCCAAATTATAAGAAAGATGTGGAGGCATTGGAGAGGGTACAGAGGAGGTTTACCAGGATGTTGCCTGGTATGGAGGGCAGGTCCTATGAAGAGAGGTTGAAGGATTTGAGGTTGTTTTCGTTAGAAAGGAGGCGGCTAAGAGGGGATCTTATTGAAGCATATAAGATGATTAGAGGTTTAGATAGGGTGGACAGTGATAGCCTTTTTCCTAGGATGGAGAAAGCTAGCACGAGGGGACACAGCTTTAAATTAAGGGGTATGAGTTATAGGACGGATATCAGAGGTAGGTTCTTTACTCAAAGAGTGATTAGGGAGTGGAATGCCCTGCCTGCAGCTGTTGTAGATGTGCCAAGTTTGGTGGCGTTTAAGAGGTTAATTGATAAGTATATGGAAGAGAAGGGAATGGTTTAGTTTGGAGGGGCATTGCTTTTTATTTTGGTCGGCACAACATCGAAGGCCGAAGGGCCTGTTCTGTGCTGTAATGTTCTATGTTCTATGTTCTATTCCCTTTCTTAAAGATAGGAACCACATCCGTAATCCTCTAATCCTCCGGAACCTCTCCCGTTTCTATTGACGACGCAAAGATCATCGCCAGGGGCTCTGCAACCACTTCCCTCACCTCCCGCAATAATCTGGGGTACATCCCATCCGGTCCCAGTGACTATTCTATCTTGATAGAATTTAACAGGTCTAACACATCCTCTTTCCTAACATCCACATACTCAATCTTTTCCGTATGCCTCAAACCTGCAGTGCAATCTCCCAGTTTACTTTCCGCTGTGAATACCGAGGCAAAGTACTCGTTAAGCACCTCTGCCATTTCTTCCGGATTCACACAGACTTTTCCCCCTTCACCTTTAATAGGCCCCATCCCTTCTCTTCTCATCCTTTTTCTTTTCACATATTTGTAGAAGGCCTTGGGATTCTCCTTAATCTTACCTGCAGAGGCCTCCTCATGATCCCTTCTGGCTCTCCTAATTTCCTTTTTAATTTCCCTTCTACTCACCTTATACTCCTCTAGATCCCTAACATCTCCTAGCTCTCTGAAAGTTTATATTCCTTTTTTTTCTTCCTAACGAGGTTCACCATTACCTTCGTGCACCATGGTTCCTGCGTCCTACCAGAACCTCCTTGACTCCTCGGAACGTTGTCTTGCAGTACCCCAGACAAACATTCCTTGAAAAACCGCCGCTTTCCTTCTGTACTCTTCCCCAAGAACATCTCCTTCCAGTTTATGCGTCCAATTATGCGTCCAATCAGATGCAACAATATATAAAAAATACTTTGTACGTGGATTGAAAAGGAATGGAGTGCTTTGCAACACTAGGCAGTGAAAGACAATTCAGTAGACTAAATTAGATTTGTGTTGAAAATCATTCGAGAATCATCAACGAGTGCAGGAGTAGTCTGCACCAATATTCTCTTGTCGATCCGTCTACTGAATTGCATGTTCCCGAATCAGTCCCCTTCCCGACCACCCCCAAAAACCACTGATTGGATTCAGTGTCCTTGTTGGAAGTTTTCTCTGAGGCGTTGTGTCAAGTTTAAACGAATTCACCAGGAGGAGGGGGCAGTTTTCACACTTGAAGGCCAGTTCAGTTATCAGCAGTGTACCACTGGGGCCAGTGCTCAGTCCCCTGGTATTTGTGTTTCTTTATCAACGACTTGAAAGAGGGGGCTGAATGGTAGGTTAGTAAATTTGCTGATGACAAGAAGATTGGTGGATGAAGTTGAGGGCTCTTGCAGGCTGCAAAGAGACATGGATAGGATGCAGAGCTGGGCCGAAAAGTGGCAATGGAGTTTATGAATACGAGGTTATTCGTTTTAACTAGGACAAATCTGAATTTGGATTATAGAGACGATGGCAAGATGCTGAGGAATGTGGAGGAACACAGAGATCTTGAGGTTCATATTCACAGATCTCTGAAAGTTGCCACTCAAGCGGATCGAGCGGTGAAGAAGTCTGAGAGTGTGTTAGCGTTTATTAACAGGGGATTTGAGTTTAAGAGCCGTGGGGTTAATGTTGCAACTATACGGGGCCTTGGTGAAATCACATTTGGAATATTGTGTTCAGTTCTGGTCACCTCACTATAAGAAGGATATGGAAGCATTGGAGAGAGTGCAGGGGAGATTTACCAGGATGCGAGCCCTCTGCCAGGACTAGGATTTATGAAGAAAGGTTGACGGAGCTGTTTTTTTTCTCTCTTTGGAGCGGAGGGAGGAGAGAGACGACTTCATAGAAGTTTTGTAAGATGATGAGAGGGATTGATAGAGTGGACGTGCAGAGACTGTTTCCTTAGGTGGATGTAGCTGTTATTAGGGGGCATAACTATAAGGTTCATGGTGGGAGATATAGGAGGGATGTCCGAGGTAAATTCTTCACTCAGAGAGTGGTTGGGGTGTGGAATGCACTGCCTGCTGTGATAGTGGAGTTGGACACTTTAGGAACTTTCAAGTGGTTATTGGATAGGCACATGGAGCATACTGGAATGATAGGGAGTGGGGTAGCTTGATCTTGGGTTTCGACACAGCTCGGCACAACATCGAAGGCTGAAGGGCCTGTACTGTGCTGTACTGTTCTATGTTCTAGAACAAAGAACAAAGAACAACACAGCACGGGAAACAGGCGCTTCGGCCCAGCAAGTCTGCGCCGCCATTTTAACATTGTGAGTACCCTCTTCTACCCATGACCCTTGCCCACGCTTATGGCACTATACATTGGAAACCAGATTGAGGGGGAGACAAATTTAGGGACAATGTGTTCCACCAATCAGCCTAATTGCACATCTAATAGTGGAGAAAGTTTGAACATTAACACATAGCCCCTTCAACATTTACCCGCATTGTTAGCTAGAACAAAGAACAAAGAACAAAACAGCACGGGAAACAGGCCCTTCGGCCCAACGAGCCCACGCCGCCATCCCGATGTTCCCACCTCTACCCGCGATCCCTGTCCATGTTTATAGATCTATGGATTAAAAACCAAATTTGAGACAATTTAGGGAGAATTTGTTTTGCCAATTAGCCTAAGAGCACATCTTTGGGATGTGGGAGGAAACCGGAGCTCCCAGAGAAAACCCACGCAAGCACGGGGAGAATGCGCAAACTCCCACAGACACAGGCCCAAATCCATGTATCTGCACAGCACAGCGATACTCACTGAGCCGTCGTGTTGCCCATCAGATGGTCCAGGTCAAGCGTACACTAACAACGTGAAGCAGTAGGATACTCTCGAAAAAGATCCAAGAGCAGCCCTCTCACGCCCCATCGCGTGTATGCCCCTTATTAGACAACAAGGTGGACCAAAGCACCTGTAGGATAAAAACAAGTACATCAATATAAGCTAGGTGAGGTTACCTCCTTGGTTGACCATCCCTGCATTTGTAGGCAACGATACATTGCCACATTTTTAAATCAGAATCGAAACCCCGGTGGAAGCATTCGGACTATACATTGATGTTTTCAATTTTGCATCATCTCCTTCGCCACGTTTTGCTCACCTGCCACTTCTATTACCACAAAGTTGCTGTTGGTGGAGTTGAAGGTTTTCCCATTGATTTGCGTCTCATAGACACATGAGTAATTGCCACTGTCTGATACAGATGTGTTGGCAATCCTGAACTCGGCACCGTGCTGCGCCCACTGCGTGGTTATCCATGGCATGTTAGTGTCTTTACCATTCTTCAACAGATGAAAAGTATCCGTAGTATAATATTCAGGTGCCATGCATGTGATGCGGATACTTTTCCCCTGAAGATATAAGCCAAATAGTGTTGTCATCGTCAGTTTCGGACCCTCTGGGCGATCTGTATATGTTGGGGGAAAACAAAATGGGATTTCACGCTTGGTTTTGAGACATGACAGTGTCCAATATTCACAGTGCATCCAACAGGGCAGGAGGAGAACATCCGGCCCTTCTGTTCTGGACCAATTCTCTGCAAGACCGACACATTCATGCCTTCCCGAGCCACAATCTCTCTGTAACACCACACATCGCAACTTCGACGCCAATTTTGACGCAAATGCAATGTCACTGTTTTTTTTTTTAATGAGGTCGGAACAAAAGCATGTAACTATATTTTAAACTCTGTGTTAGAGAAAATGAAAAAAAAACAAGATAGCCGGACAAAAATGATCCCATTGGAAATATGCAGCATGGGTTCACGAAGGGCAGGATACGTTTGAATAGTGGCATTTTTGAAGACATTACAGGTCTTCACAAAAAAGGACACAGGTTTAAGGTGCTAGAGAGCAGGTGCAGAGGAGATGTCAGGGGTAAGTTTTTCACTCAGAGGGTGGTGAGTGAGTGGAATCGGCTGCCGTTGGTGGCGATGGAGGGGAACTCTTTGAAGAGACTTTGAAGAGAAGTATTTGAAGTGACTTCTGGATGAGTACATGGGATTTAATGGGATTGAGGTTTATAGATAGGCCTGGTAGGTAGGGAAATGATTGGCACAACTTATGGGCCGAAGGGCCTGCTTGTGCTGTAGTTTTCTATGTTCTGTGTTCTATGTACATTGCACGCACGGTGAAGAATGGGGAATCAGTGACTGTGGTCCTTCTGGATTTCTGGAAGGTGTCTGACAATGGGCGATTCCACAGGGGTCATGCAGCAATGCCTCACGGCATGTTTGTAATTGGAAAATTTCTAGCTGTGGGAATTCCACCACAAAGCTTTCTTTTGGATGCTGCTGATGGTATTTTAGCTGCTCTTGTCTGGACAGTGAAGGGGGGGGGGGTGCTTCTACGGTCGCTATAAGGCTACCCATTTGGCACATATGCATGTTATGCCCATCTTTGAAGTGGCACGGGCACAACGCAGTAGCAGGCACGACACCCACACTGCCACACATCTCACTCACGTGCCATGGTGATGTTCACAGCGTCACTGGGTGCTGAACTGTACATCCTCCCCCAAATAGGAGCCTGGTAGCTGCACCTGTAAGAGCCCTGGTTGGCATCTCTTAGGCTCCGGATCGACAGAAGGACGGTGGAATTTGAAGTTGGCCCGAATGACTCAGTGGCTGCCGAGCTGCCATCTCTGAAGAGGTTAAAGATGATGCTGCTGTAGACCTTGGGAGCCGAGCATGTTATTTCCGCAGTTTGACCCTCCAGGTATTGCCCAGATGGTCGCAGTTGGCCAATCACTGGACTCTGTAACTTTTCTATGGAAGGAGAAGTAAACTGAGGTTATTGCTTGCACTTCCATATTTTTTTCTCTCTCTAGGGTTGTGGAGGGCAGGGCGGCATGAGGGGAAAAAATAACGACAAAAGCCGAATGAGGTGTACTTTTCACATTCGAGGTGCATTGAACTTTCTTCGAGCAAACATTTGTTTCAAAAGAATATATAACGTGAGCACCCAGTTCTGTCCGTTGAATCAGACCCATCATTCCATAAGACCATAACACTAAATTCTTGCCTTAACTCCGTTAACCTTGATTCTCTTGCGGATGAAAAATCTTCCCAGTTCAGGACGTTAACTTCTACATCCCTCTGCAGTCAAGAGTCCCATCAATACTGAGAAGAGAAATTTCTCCTCATCTCTAAGTGATGCTTCTGAACTCTGAGATGATGAAGTCCAGCCCTTCTCTACAAGACGGCCGGGAGGGGGGACAAATACTCAACATTTACACTGGTCTTGAGAATCCCCCCCCCCACACACACACACATTGACAATCCTATATTTTTCAACAGTGTCACCTCTTATTCCTCTGACGAATGTCCCTCCACACTGGCGAGAAACCTACTGAGCCTGATATTGACTACCTCCAATGTCAATT
Source organism: Sphyrna mokarran (assembly GCA_024679065.1). Taxonomy (NCBI): domain Eukaryota; kingdom Metazoa; phylum Chordata; class Chondrichthyes; order Carcharhiniformes; family Carcharhinidae; genus Sphyrna; species Sphyrna mokarran. Next base: position 1,083,083 of record JAGIQG010000044.1, read on the forward strand.
TAGCTGGCCTTGGAGAAGGGAAGCAAGCTGTTCTCTCTATTCCACGTGCGATCCCACTGCTGTCTTGTGTATAGTTTTTTTTTTTGCAATATTTCTCGATTCTGGCAATTCCCTTCGAAATCAAGGGAAATCTACTCCAGATGAAAAGAGCACCAACCCCAGAAGAGTGCAGGATTGGTTGATTGGCCGGGTAACTTGTCAGTTGTGTGCAAAGACACGTAGATTATAGGGGTTAGCAGGGTGGGGTGACGGCGGGTTAAGATTTGGGTGGTATGGTTGTTGGCTCGATGGACCGAGTGGCCTCCATCTGCACTGGAGGGATTCTATAATTCTGTGAAACATCAGTTCTACATTTCAATTGTCGTTCCAAAAAAGTTCATGTTGCTCCATAGACATGTATGACCCTTACCTGTAACTCGCAACTGCTTACGGTCACTTTGCGTGGAGTTATATATTTTCCCTGACCTCTTGATCTGGTACACGCAGAAGTATTCCCCCTGGTCCTTGGAACTAATATCTTTGAGATGAAGGACGGTGGAGAAACCTGCTGCCTTTGCGACGGCCGAAGTGATGTGGACATTGCTCTGCACTTTGGACAAGATGAAAATGACGCCGGAATAGGCCTCTTGAGCCGTGCACCGGACGCTGGCCGTTTCGCCAATGGAAAACTCCCCGCTTGCTCGGAGAAGTTCAATGTTAGGTTTTGGCGGCTTATCTTGAAAAACAAATGAAGAGCAGAATTAAAATGGAAGCTATGATTTGTCTATATGTCTTTGACCAGCAAACACAGCGCTAATTGAGCAGCTATTTCACCGAATAAATGTGGGAAACGGGAAATCAGTTCACTATTGATGTTTCTGCAACAGAAAAACTTTCTCCCGTTGGGCCTTTTACTTTCAAGCACCTACCAAGCGACAAAGAACAAAGAACAAAACAGCACAGGAAACAGGCCCTTCGGCCCAACGACCTGCGCCGCCACCTCGATGTTCCCACCTCTACATGCGATCCCTGTCCATGTTTATAGATCTATCGATTAAAAACCAAATTTGAGACAATTTAGGGAGAATTTGTTTTGCTAATTAGCCTAAGAGCACATCTTTGGCATGTGGGAGAAAACCGGAGCTCCCAGAGAAAACCCACGCAAGCACGGGGAGAATGCACAAACTCCCACAGACACAGGCCCAAATCCATGTATCTGCACAGCACAGCAATAGTCTATGAGCTGTCGTGTTGCCCATCAGATGGTCCAGGTCGAGCATACACTAACGATGTGAAGCAGTAGGATACTCTCGAAAAAAGTCCAAGAGCAGTCCTCTCTCGACCCATCGCGTGTATGCCCCTCGTTAGATAACAAGGTGGACCAAAGCACCTATAGGATAAAAACAAATAAATCAATATCATCATCTATTCACACATTTCCCAGGGATTCCCAAGGCTCATGATCCCTATTTTAAATCAGTTTTCTATACCCCTCCATCCCCATTCTGTTCATGTGCCCATCTAAGTATTTCTTAAATAACTCCAGAGTACCTGCCTCCACCACTTTACTTGGCAGCGCATTCCATACCCCCAGCACCCTCTGTATGAAAAAACTCCCTCTAGCATACAAATTGTACCTTACCCCCCTCACCCTAACCTTGTACATGCATTTGCTCAGGGCCAAACACATTCTCGAGGCAAATTTTGTTGATCTGAAACGTTATCTAGGCAATACCCTTTCCTGAACTCACAAGTGAGAAAGAGAATTCTAGGCACCCGAGTGGAAATGTAACCGACTGCTCTGGACATTCCATTGCAATGTCCCCTCTCTGCACTGTTGCCCACACCACCCATCACAAACAGCAGGGCCGCTACTATCAACAACAAAGAACAACACAGCACGGAAAGAGGCCCTTCAGCCCAACGATCCCGCCATCTTAACAGCGTGAGTTCTCACTTGCACCCATGATCCTTGACTGTGTTTATGGAAATCCACATTGGAAACCAGACTGAGGAGAGACAATTTAGGGACAATTTGGTACCCCAATCACCCTAAAAGCACATCTTTCGGATGTGGGAGGAAACCGGAGCACCCGGAGAAAACCCAATCAAGCACAGGGAGAATATGCAAACTCCCACAGACACAGGGCCAAATCCATGTATCTGCAGAGCACAGCGATAGTCACTGAGCTGTCACATTGCCCATCAGTTTAACAGTTTAAGTGTTCGCTAACGACGTGAAGCACTAGGATACTCTCGAAAAATCCAAGAGCAGCCCTCGCAAGACCCATCGCATGTATGTCCCTCATTGGACAACAAGGAGGACCACTCAGCTATGCACAAACTGTGACCACAGGTGTGCCTGTGAGAATCGATGATGAGAGCCACACCACTTGATTTTACACATTCTACTAACTTCTGAAAAGACACGTGTCAGGACTGTGATGGAATGTCCTGCATTTGCCTGGACGAGTGAGGTCCAACGGCACTCCTCCAAGCAGGAGAACACATTGTTCTGCATTGTCCATCTCACCTTGCCGCAACACTGTCCAGGTAAACGACATTGTGTATAAAGGTGTGCATGTTAGATGGGTATGTCAGGTGAAAATTTCTCTTTTGTTCCCCAATATGCTCAGATTATTTCATAGAAGCCTGTGGTGCAGAAAGAGGCCCTTCAAGCCTGCACTGAACACAATCCACCCGGGACCTACCCCCATATATTATACCCACTAATCCCTGTAACTTGTGCATCCCTGGACACTAAGCGGCAATTTCTTAGCACGGCCAATCAACCTAACGCGCACATCTTTGGACTGTGGGAGGAAACCGAAGCGCCAGGAGGAAAACCACGCAGACACGAGGAGGATGTGTAAACTCCACACACAGACAGTGACCGGAACCGGGAATCGAACTGAGGACGCTGGAGCTGTGAAACAGCAGTACTAACTACTGTGTTACCGTGCCGCCCATTTAAGTTGCATTGGTCATGCTAAAGTGTTCCTTACTGTTCAAAGATTCTTAATTTTACTACTAAATTGTTGCTTAGTATGAAAGGACGTGAAATTTTGGCGGACTGGCCATGGTGAAATCGTTATTAATATCTGAAAAAGTGCCAGTCCGGGAGCTTGGACATGGAAATTTGCATGGTAGCATTGAAATAAGTGTAGGTTAGATTGATTTTGTGCAATGGGGAAGATGGAAGAGAGTTGGGCCTACCTTAGAGGGACTTTCAGAGAGCTGTTTGTGACTCCATGAGCGGAAATGTCTCCTCCTTCAATATTCTATACTTGCCTGTTTTTTCTGGCAACACAACCATGGCCTCCCCTCTCCTCCTCCCACGCTGCGTTCCCCCTCAGCCCCATCCATCATCGCCCCACTCACCTATCACAATGACTTTCACTCGGTCGCTCTGGTCTGATGTGTAATTCCTCCCATCTCTCTCCAACTGGTACCTGCAGACATAATAACCTTCCTGGCCAGTGTTAATCTGCACCAGGTTAAAAGTGACCGTGCTGGACGCAGGTTCCCCCTTGGCCGACTTTACATGAGTGGCCTCGCCAACTTTGTAGAGGTAAAACGTTGCCCCCGTGTAGAAGGGTGGTGTGCTGCACTGGATGCTGACGTTCTCCCCTTGCGAGTATTCACCCGTCGTCCTCAGCAGGCTGATCTGCGGTTTCAGGGGCGTATCTGAAAGTGAAATGGGAAAGATTAACCTCCAGTGCTTCGGCTTTCATAGTGGACCCAGGGTCGACGACTGCAGTTGGGATTTCCAGACCCGCTTCAGTCAATTGGAGATTTTACTCAGCGCCAAATTTTCCTGTCTCAGCAGCAGAACTTCCTGTAGTTAGGCGACCAGAACTGCGCACAGTACTCCAAGTGGGGTCTGACAAGAGTCTTATAAAGCTGAGCATTACCTCCCGACTCCTAAACTCAATCCCTCAATTAATGAAGGCCTTCGCCTTCTTGACCACCTAATCCAGTTGGGAGGCCAATTTAAGAACCTGGAACCCAAAGTCCTTCTGATCCTCTACAATGCTAAGAATCCTACCCTTGATATTGTACTCCTTCATCCCATTGGACCTGCCAAAATGGACTACTACACTTTCAACTGCATTGAAGAAAACTGATTTAAAATAGGGATCATGAGCCTGGGAGTCCCTGGGAAGTGTGTAAATAGATGATGATATTGATGTAACTGTTTTTATTCTACAGGTGCTTTGGTCCACCTTGTTGTCTAACAAGGGGCATACACGCGATGGGTCGTGAGAGGGCTGCTCTTGGATTTTTTTCGAGAGTATTCTAGTGCTTCACGTCGTCAGTGCACGCTTGACCTGGGCCATTTGATGGGCAGCTCAGTGACTATGACTGTGCTGTGCAGATACATGGATTTGGGCTTGTGTCTGTGGGAGTTTGCACATTCTCCCCGTGCTTGCGTGGGTTTTCTCCGGTGCTCCGCTTTCCTCCCACATCCCAAAGATGTGCTCTTAGGCAAATTGGCAAAACAAATTCCCCCTAAATTGTCTCAAATTTGGTTTTTAACCCATAGATCTATCAACATGGAGGAGGATCGCGGGTAGACGTGGTAACATCGGGGTGACGGTGCGGGCTCGTTGGGCCGAAGGGCCTTTTTCCCGTGCTGTTTTGTTCTTTGTTCTTTGAAGTCCATCCACCACTTCTCTGCCCTGTCTTGCATCCTATCTATGTCTCGCTGCAATTTCAGGCATCCCTCCAGACTATCCACAACATCACCAACTTTCATATCGTCAACGAACTTACTAATGCATCCCTCCATTCCCTCATCCAGGTCATTTATGAAAATGACAAATAGCAAGGGTCCTAGAACAGATCCTTGGGGCATTCCATTGGTGACCAAACTCCACGCAAAAAAAATCCATCCACAACCACTCTCTGCCTTCTGCAGGCAAGCCAGTTCAAGATCCACAAGGCAACAGCCCTTTGGATCCCATGCCCTCTCACTTTTTCAAGAAGCCTTGCATGGGGAACCTTATCAAACGCTTTGCTGAAGTGCATATAAACCACATCCACCGCTTTTTCTTCGTCAGTGTATTTAGTCACATTTTTAAATAACTCAACTAGGCTCGTAAAGCACGACCTGCCCTTGACAAAGCCGTGTTGACTATTTCTGATCATAGTAAACTTCTCTAAATGTTCATAAATCCTGTCCCTCATAATCTTCTCCATCAACTTACCAACTACTGACGTCAGACTCACTGGTCAGTAATTTCCCGGGCTATCCCTGTTCCCTTTCTTGAAAATAGGCACCACATCCACAATCCTCCAATCCTCTGGAACCTCTCCCATCTCCATCGACTTTGCAAACATCATTCTCAGAGGCTCTGCAATCTCTTCCCTCACCTCCCACAGTAAAGCAGGGTACATCCCATCCGGTCTCGGCACTTATCAATCTCGAAACAATTTAAAAGTTCCAACACATCCTTTTTCTTAACGTACTCAATCTTTTCAGTCTGATGCAAACCTGCAGTGCAACCTCCCAGATCAATTTCCACCGTGAAACCGAGGTAAAGTACTCGTTAAGCACCTCTGCCATTTCTACCGGTTCCGCACAGACTTTTCTCCCTTCACCATTTATAGGTCTTCTCGTAATTGTCATAATGATTTCTCAAAGACATGATTGCACCCGTCTCTACTACTACATCTGGCAGCTTTTTCTAGATAGGATAGAAGGGTTATAGATAGGTCTGTGCTTTGGTAGATGTGATCGGCTCAGCTCATGGGCCGAAGGGCCTGTTTGTGCTGTATTAACATAGAACATAGAACAATACAGCACAAACAGGCCCTTCGGCCCACGAGTTGCGCCGATCACATCTACCAATCCACAGACCTATCTATAACCCCCTATCCTATTCTTTTCCATATACTCATCCAGAAGTCTCTTAAAAGACCCCAGTGAGTTTGCCTCAACAACCTCCGACGGCAGTCGGTTCCATTCACTCACCACCCTCTGAGTGAAAAACCTACCCCTGACATCTCCTTTGTATTTGCTTCCCTGCACCTTAAATCTGTGTCCTCTCGTAGTGACCATTTCAGCTCGGGGAAATAGTCTCCGAGAGTCCACCCTATCTATCCCTCTCAACATTTTATAAACCTCTATCAGGTCGCCTCTCAACCTATGTCTCTCCAGTGAGAAGAGTCCCAGCTCCCTCAACCTATCTTCATAAGGCCTGCCTCCCAATCCAGGCAGCATCCTTCTAAATCTCCTCTGAACTCTCTCAATAGCCTCTACATCCTTCTTATAACGAGGCGACCAGAAGTGCGCACAATACTCCAACTGGGGTCTGACAAGAGTTAGCTTTTATTGGTAGGGGGATTGAATTTAGGAGCCGCAGCATCATGTTGCAACCGTACAAAACTCTAGTGCGGCCGCACTTGGAGTATTGTGTGCAGTTCTGGTCCCCACATTACAAGAAAGATGTGGAGGCATTGGAGAGGGTACAGAGGAGGTTTACCAGGATGTTGCCTGGTATGGAGGGCAGGTCCTATGAAGAGAGGTTGAAGGATTTGAGGTTGTTTTCGTTAGAAAGGAGGCGGCTAAGAGGGGATCTTATTGAAGCATATAAGATGATTAGAGGTTTAGATAGGGTGGACAGTGATAGCCTTTTGCCTAGGATGGAGAAAGCTAGCACGAGGGGACACAGCTTTAAATTAAGGGGTATGAGTTATAGGACGGATATCAGAGGTAGGTTCTTTACTCAAAGAGTGATTAGGGAGTGGAATGCCCTGCCTGCAGCTGTTGTAGATGCGCCAAGTTTGGTGGCGTTTAAGAGGTTAATTGATAAGTATATGGAAGAGAAGGGAATGGTTTAGTTTGGAGGGGCATTGCTTTTTATTTTGGTCGGCACAACATCGAAGGCCGAAGGGCCTGTTCTGTGCTGTAATGTTCTATGTTCTATGTTCTATGAGTATTACAGAGCTGCATCATTACCTCCTGACTCCTAAACTGTATTCCTCGATTAATGAAGGCCAGTACACCGTACGCCTTCTTGACCAAATCCTCCACCTGCGAGGCCGATTTAAGAGTCCTATGGACCCGGACCCCGAGATCCTTCTGCTCTACAACACAGCTAAGACTCCTACCCCTTATATTTTACTCCTTCATCCCATTATTCCTGCCAATATGTACCACTACACATTTATCTGCGTTGAAATCCATTTGCCACTTCTCCGCCCAGTCTTGCATCCTGTCTATGTCCCGCTGCAACTTTTGGCATCCCTCCAGACCATCCACAACACCACCGATCTTTGTATCGTCGGCAAACTTGCTAACCCATCCCTCCACTTCCTCATCCAGGTCATTTATGAAAATGACAAACAGCAGGGGTTCCAGAACAGATCCCTAGGGCACTCCACTGGTTACGGACCTCCATGCAGAACAATACCCATCCACAACCACTCTCTGCCTTCTGCCAGCAAGCCAGTTCTGGATCCACGAGGCCAAAGCCCCTTGGATCCCATGCCCTCTCACCTTCTCCAGAAGCCTTGCATGGGGGACGTTATCAAACGCCTTACTAAAATCCATGTACACTACGTCCACTGCCCTTCCTTCGTCAATGTGTTCAGTCACATAGTATTGTTCTATGTTCTATGACACTTACTCTCTCTGTGCGAAAAAAAAAATCACGATCCCTTTTCTAACTCTCCTCTCTCATCTTAAACCAATGGCCTCTAGGTTGAGACTGCACTAACTTTGGGTAAAGATATTGATTATCTTGCTGACCTATGTCCCTGATTATTTTGTAGACCGTTATTACATCATCCCTACTCTCCTCCACTCCCAGTGTTCCCCTGACTCTCTCTGCCTGTCTCTCTGTCTCACTTCCTCTTGCACTCAGTAAGATATGATGGAGTCACAATTGAGTTTTATTTCGCATGCCTACAACTGCCCGCAAATATCGGCCAAATGGCACACAATTATATTGGGGCGGCACAGTACCACAGTGGTTAGCACTGCTGCTTCAAGCTCCAGGGAATCGGGTTCGATTCCCGGCTCGGGTCACTGTCTGTGTGGAGTTTGCACATGTCTGCGTGGGTTTCCTCCGGGTGCTTCAGTTTCCTCCCACGGTCCAAAGATGTTGCTGGTTAGGTTGATTGGCTGTGTTAAAATTGCCCGTTAGTGCCCTGGTATATGTAGGTTAGAGGGATTAGTGGGTTATTGTGTAGGGGTATGGGGATAGAGCAAGGGAAGGACTATGGTCAGTGCAGACTCGATGGGCCAAAGGGCCTATTTCTGCACTGTAAGGTTTCTATGTTCTATCATCTATTATCGCCGCAATTAAGGTGTGCCCAGTAGATATCTACATCTGCTGGGGAGGTGAATACATCAATGTCTAAACGCCCTCCATCAAGCATCAATTTACCTGAGCAAATGACACCAGCATCGTTCCTCATGGGACACGAATTCGGGCTGGCAAGTTCGAAGTAGCAGGCCCACAAGAAGGGCTCCGAGCCATTGCAGTTGACCATGCTGCCCCAGGTGCGGCCACTCCCTTCGCCAAAGTGGCTGCTGCGAGTTGCTGATCGCACAAATCCGCAGCGCAGCTGGCGACAGACCACCTCAGCATCGTGCAAGTCCCACTGGGTGTCACAGACAGTACCCCAGGTTCCATTGGCGTAACCTTCGACTCTTCCCGAGCATGGGTCAGGCCCGTTGGCAAGTCGCAACTTGATATCGGCTGCAAAGGATGACAGAATGTCAGAAGACTATCTCAATTTCCCTTTTTAAGAAATATATTATCTACATACATGAAAGATGACCCAGTCTCTCCATTCTCCTTATAATCTTGAATTCTCCTATCAGATCACCACTCAACTTCCGTCCTTTCAGTGACAGCAAACCATGTTTCATCAATCTCTTTGCATAGCTAATACATAGAACGTAGAACATAGAACACTACAGCACAAACAGGCCCTTCGGCCCACAAGTTGTACCAATCATATGCATACCTATCAGGCCATAGAACTACCTGCAGTTCCCAATCCCATTAAATCCAATGTACTCATCCAGAAGTCCCTTAAAACATCCCAGCGAGTTCGTCTCCACCACCACCGACGGCACCCGATTCCACTCACTCACCACCCTCTGAGTGAAACACTTATCCCTAACATCTCTTCTGTACCTCCTCCCTCCACCCTAAACCTGTGTCCTCTCGTAGCGACCAATTCACCACTGAGAAATAGCCTCTGAGAATCCACTCTATCTATTCTTCTCAACATTTTATAAACCTCTATCAGGTTGCCTCTCAACCTTCATCTCTCCAGGGAGAAGAGACCCAGCTCTCTCAACCTATCTTCATAAGGCATTTTCCCAATCCAAGCGATATCCTTGTAAATCTCCTCTGCACCCTCTCAATAGCTTCCACATCCTTCCTGTAGTGAGGCGACCAGAACTGCACACAGTACTCCAAGTGGGATCTGACAAGGGTCTTATAAAGTCTTATAAATATCTCGATGGGCTAGATGGCCAACTCCTGCTCCTATTTCTTATGTTCTTATTCCATAATTGAATTAAGCCAAGGGTTGGAAATACGTGGTTGTGACTTTAAAAGAGGCATTCGGAGTGATTCACGGGATTGTAGCTGTTTCTGCTCTTGTCAAACAATGATGCGATTATTCCTTCTTGTGTGGATGACAAACAGACTATAGGAAGCATGAGCAAAGTGACCATGACACCATGTTAATGAAATTCTGCAACTTTGCTTTCAGGTAGTGCTGGCCTTTAACCTGTTATTAACGCACTCTGGGTAGCTGCTTTGCTGTATCACCACCACAGCTTCCCCTGTTTGGCCTTCAGTCCAATTTAACGGTTACCGTTCCAACCCCGCCTGCTCCCCATAACTCTTAATTCCAGACTCGAAACTATCCCTCACCTTCCAGAACCAAGTTCTGCTCCTCAACGGCTTACAAACCACCAGATATCTCCCTTTCATTTGTTCTGTTGAAGAATGACATCTGACACAAAAAGCACAATTTTTTTTTTCTTTCTGCCCACAATTGCTACAACAGCTGTTGATTTTTTTTTCAAAGATTGTTACATTCTTTTTTGGGGAGGGGGTAATTAATAAGTTTATAAATTATTTATAATTAATTTATAATTATTTACACGTTTCTTTATTTATAAATAAAAAACATGCCTTTATTTATAAAACCACAACAATGCATGTAATTTATTAAAGAGTTTATTCATTTGGTGACCCAAATTTAAAGGTGTGTGTGTGCGTGTATGTGAGTGTGTGTGTTGTGTGTGTGTGTATGTGTCTGTGTGTGTGTATGTGAGTGTATGTGTTGTGTGTGTGTGTGTATGTGAGTGTGTGTGTATGTGAGTGTATGTGTTGTTGTGTGTGTGTGTATGTGTGTATGTATGTGTGTGTATGTGAGTGTGTGTGTATGTGAGTGTATGTGTTGTGTGTGTGTGTGTGTATGTGTCTGTGTGTGTGTATGTGAGTGTATGGTTTGTGTGTGTGTGTGTGTATGTGAGTGTGTGTGTATGTGAGTGTATGTGTTGTGTGTGTGTGTGTATGTGTGTGTGTATGTGTGTATGTATGTGTGTGTATGTGAGTGTGTGTGTATGTGAGTGTTGTGTTGTGTGTGTGTGTGTGTATGTGTGTGTGTGCGTGTATGTGAGTGTATATGTTGTGTGTGTGTGTATGTGTCTGTGTGTGTGTATGTGAGTGTATGTGTTGTGTGTGTGGGTATGTGTGTGTGTGTGTGTGTGTATGTGTGTGTGTGTGTATGTGAGTGTGTGTATGTGTGTGAGTGTGTATGTTGTGAGTGTGTTTTGTGTGTGTGTGTATGTGTAGTGTGTGTGTATGTGTGTGTGAGTGTGTGTATGTGAGTGTATGTGTTGTGTGTGTGTATGTGTATATGTGTGTGTGTGTGTGTGTGTGTGTGTGTGTGTGTGTATATGAGTGTATGTGTTGTGTGTGTGTGTATGTGTGTGTGTATGCACCGAAGATTTTTTAAAAGCTTGATGCTATTTAGTGAAAAGTGGAGTATTTTAAGTGCTTACCGGTCACAGATATTTTCAGAGGTTCACTATGAGAGGAGTTATAGAGCTGGCCTGAGGTCTTCATTTCATACCGGCATGTGTACTCTCCATCATCTTTTTTGCCTTCCACCGTGAGTATAAACTGTGCAGGTTTATCCTGGATGGCAGCTGGTGTTGAACTGATTAATGTCTTGCCGTTGTCCTTGTACAGGTAATACGTCATCACGGAGAAATAGCGTGGGGCTCTACACGAAAGAGTGATGATGTGACCAGGGAGGAAGTGTGCGCGTGGGTTATCTGCTGACAGCTGTGGCTCAGGAGGTTCATCTGTAAATGTGAGAGAACTAAATCAATAAGTTTGTCCATACCTCAGTAAACGAGAAGGCACAATAGTTAGATGCAGAACCTGCCGTTTAAAACAACACATTGAGAGCATTTAGAACATAGAACACAACAGCACAAACAGGGCCTTCGGCCCACAAGTTGTGCCCATCATATCAGTATCTACCAGGCCATTGAACTGTCTGTAACTCCCAATCCCATTAAATCCCATGTACTCATCCAGAAGTCTATCTATACCTCTGAACATTTTATAAACTTCTATCAGGTCGCCTATCAACTTCGTCTTCGTTATGGGTCAAATGCTGGCCAGTCATATTAGATGGTCAGGTCAGGGAATTGATGTGTCGGTGCAGACTCGATTTGCCAAAGGACCCCTTCTACACTATAGTGCTGTATCATTCCCTGATTCTATGAGATGTGTTTGTCTATCAGTGTGGTTATCATTCCTAGGAAACAGAAGTTTTCCAGACCGGGTTTTCATTTAACTTTGTTTTGAGAATCACCACTTTGCCAAGTGATAAACAGCGAAGGGATTCGTACTATATTCCAGAGCTCTGTTAATGGAAAACCCCACTGCTTGGCACCTGATGATGGATCATCAGATACAAAGAAGGTGTTTCCCTTTTCTAAGGTACATCATCAAAACAAATGATGTTCCTTTTCATAATTTAGTAGCTAACTACGTAATTCACGCATGCATTGTGCACCTGATTAAAAAAAGACAGAAACTTTTAGATGTTGATGGTCCGAGTAATTCAATGTAATTCAATATATTGGAATTATGCAATAATGCATTAAAACAATTAATTATGAACACATTGATTTAACGGGGTAGGACTTCTCTACTTAGCCATTGGTGATTTTTCAGAGTTGATCAGTTTCTTTGTTCCCATGTCTGGGATTTCCAATTCCGATTCGGGATCAATTGTCAATCCGAAGAGATACCCTGATGTGGGCGAGTGAACCCTTACTACCAGACTAGTGCCATTGACATTGCCAAGTGTCTACTCGCATGCTGATCTGTCCCAGTAAAAAGTGAGACGGGTGCTAATTCGATAAGAGTTGAATGGAACAAAGAACAAAGAACAAAACAGCACGGGAAACAGGCCCTTCCGCCCAACGAGCCTGCGCCGCCACCCTGATGTTCCCACCTCTACCCGTGATCCCTGTCTCTGTTTATAGATGTATGGATTAAAAACCAAATTTGAGACAATTTAGGGAGAATTTGTTCTGCCAATCAACCCAAGAGCACATCTTTGGGATGTGGGAGGAAACCGGAGCTCCCGGAGAAAACCCGGAGAAATTCATGATACTAAGGGGTTAAAATGTTTCCAGTGACGGAGTTTGCACAGCAACAGCTGCCGGAGTTTAAGAATATGGACTAAAATATTTAAGATGGGGAGAAATATAGTTCCTCAATGTAGTGAAACTTTCCCAGCCTGGTTATTGGAATGGCATGAGTGATGGAAGAGAAGAAATTTACAAAAAAGGCTTGGAATTCATTTGCTGGAGTTTAGAAGAATGACAGGCAAGGCATCCTATAAAAACAAAAAAAAAGAATCGAAATTAACTAGACAAACGGAGAAATGGTGTTCCCTATGGTAATCTCCTCAACCCGGGGGTCACATTTTAATCATTCAAGGCTTAGGAATTTTTAGGGCTAAGACGAGAAAACATTTTGTCACCCGTAATAGCAAGGCCATGAAATACACAGCAAGCACGTGCGGGAAAAAAATCATCTCATGCTTTCAAAAGGAGTTAGATTTAGCTCTTTGTGGGCAATACGTCAAATTGGGGGGGCGGGGGGGTGCAGGTGGGAACAGGTCACTGAGTTAGATGATCAACCATTATCATAATGAATGATGGAGCAAGTTTGAATGGGAGTAATGTCTCCCTCGTGCTCATTTGTGTATGATTTGGATTAGAGTGTACCACTATCTTGTGGTTGATCCGGGCGTGGGGGATGGATCCGCGCCACTCAGGTTAACTTCTCACTGGAAAGTTTTGCACATTCCTGACCTTTGACAGTTATCATCTGCTGCTCGCTCTGCTCCGAGGTGAACACCAGCTCCGATATGTCCATGTCAAAGTTGCAGGTGTAATTCCCGCTCTGTTTGCTTTGGATGTTCACGATTGTGAAGTTCAGCGATTTCTTATTCTCCGGGATGGGCAATGACAGCATGGCGTTCTTCTCATCCACTTTGTACAGGAACATCCGGCTCCCGACGTAGAAACTTGGTACATCACACTGGACTGTCACATTCTCGCCACGCATGAAGACACTTGGGGAACGGAACACAGAGATGGCTGGCCTCAGGGGTTGTTCTGGAGGTGGAACAAATGCAAGAAATCGAGATTCTGAGTAAGGTCAACAAAAGCATTTAACCAATTGCATTTATGTCCATTCTGAAGCTGTAGGAGCAGAAGTAATCGCCCAGTAGTATTATTGCTAGTCGATCAATCTAGAAAGTCAGCTAATGTTCTGTAGACCAAGGTTAAAATTCTACCATGTGAGAAGATGGAATTCGAATTCAATAAAAAAAAACTGGAATTAAAAATGTACTGGTGACCATGAAAATATTGTTATCTGTTGTAAAGAACAAAGAACAGCACAGCACAGGAAACACGCCCTTTGGTCCAACAAGCCCGCACCGCTATTTTAACATTATGAGTGCCCTTTTCTACCTATGACCTTGTCTACACTTATTGGGCTCCACAATAAAGGAATTATAACCAGATTGAGGGATGCCTAATTTAGGGACAATTTGTTAACACCAATCAGCCTAAGCACGTTTCCACGGTGTGTATTGTCTAGGGAAGGAAATCAACTATCCTTATCTGGCCTGGCCTACATGTGACTCCAGAACCACAACAATGTGTTGGATTCTCGATTGCCCTGCATGACAAACTAGGGATGGGCAATTACAGGTATAAGTTGTTGGGGGACAAGTACAGAGGAGATGTTGGGGGTAAGTTTTTCACTCAGAGGGTGGTGAGTGAATGGAATCGGCTGCCGTCAGTGGTGGTAGAGGTGAACTCGCTGGGCTCTTTTGAGAGACTTCTAGATGGGATTGAATGGGATTGGGAGTTACAGGTAGTTCTATGGCCTGGTAGGTACTGATATGATCGGCACAACTTGTGGGCCGAAGGGCCTGTTTGTGCTGTAGTGTTCTATGTTCTATGAATACTGGCCATCTAGCGAAGCCATGCCCACAAATGAATATAAAAGTGTGCAAGTTATTGGGCAGACCTCATCCAGAATATCGATGCAGGCTCGTTCTTTTTTCTTAAGAGAAACCCCACTTCATTGGGGGAAAAAAAAAGTTCAGTCAGATAACCACTGGAATAGGGCGATTATCTTTTGAGACAAGGTTTAAACATGTTGGGGCTCTGTTCACTGGAATTTGGAATGAGAGGTGATCTCTTTGAAACATATGGATTCGCAAATTACCTGACAGGGTAAATGGGAGGGGATGTTTCCCTCATGGGAGAGTCTAGGAGCAGAGGGCATGGTGAGTGAATGGAATCGCCTGCCGTCGGAGGTTGTTGAGGCAAACTCGCTGGTGTCTTTTAAAAGACTTCTGGATGAGTATATGGAAACGAATAGGATAGGGGGATATAGATAAGTCAGTGGATTGGTAGATGTGATCGGTGCAACTCATGGGCCGAAGGGCCTGTTTGTGCTTTATTGTTCTATGTTCTATGTTCCATAAAAGTAGGTTAATTTAAGACTGACAATGCGAGGAATATCTGCTCTCAGAGATTTGTATGCCATTGAGCTCTGGGCTACCGAAAATTATGTATTCAGAGTCACCGTTTATACTTAAGGCACAGCCAGAGATAATTGAGCATTTGGGGGATCATTTTTTGCAGGGAAAGCTGCTTCTGAATGGGCAGACAAGAGTCGACAGAGCGAACAACTTGCCACAGATTGCATTTATGATATAGAAGTCGGCTATTTGGCCCAAAAATCTGCAACGACTCTCCAACAGTTCATCTCCTCCATAGATCCCCAAACGTGAACATAGTGCACCGCTAATCTCCCTAAACTACGCATCCTGGGACGCTAAGGGTCAAATTTAAATGTCGAAATCAGCTAGCATGTACCTCTTTGGATAGTGGGAGGAAAGTAGAACACTTGGAAGAAATCTACATGGACACGGGAAGAACATACACAATTGAATTGGATAGTCTTTTTTTTTCTAATATGTGCATTAAATGTTTGGCTGATAGAACATTCCAGGCCTACCACCATCTTCACTGTGACACACTTGGAACAACTTGGAAATACAATGGTCTTTCCTTGTGTATTGCTTTGGGAGAATTGTGGATTGCCCTCTGTGACAGCATGGTGGGTTTACCTACATCTCACAAGACAGTGGTCCAAGAATTCAACTCATTGTCACCAAGCAACAATGATGGATTGGCCCTAAATTCTGCTCCAGCCTGTGATTTCCACGTACTATTATTCAGGATCAATAAGTCGAATGGGGACACAGATTGTACAAAACAATCAAGACATAGAAGTTAGCACCGTTGCTTTTCAGCGGAAGGGAACAAGCTCCATATGGGTGACCCCATGTGCTCCGATTTTCTCCCACTGTCCAAAGATGTGCAGCTTAGTTGGATTGACCATGGAGTGATACGCCAGAGTTTCGGGCGTATCATTCATGTATACAACAAGCATGAAGAAACAAGACTGAACATCGTGATGTGCCAATGGATGCCAGCCTCCAGTGGACCAATCTATATTCTACTAGTACACATTGTGTCCTATTTTTAAGTCAGTTTTGATCCATCTCGCAATGTTTCCTTGAATTCCATGCCATTCTACCTTCTCATACAGTTCCCCAAGCAAGGACCCACCAAAGATTTTTCTCCAATCCATATGAAGTGCAGCAATGTGCTTTCCCCTTCAAAACATTCTAACACTTTCAAATAAAAAGACTGTATCAAATGTTTTAAGTCTCCCATCCAATTAACAAATCCATACTGGACATACCTAATTAATCTTTATTTTGGAAATTACTTATCTCGTTCAGAATGCTTGCTAACTGCTTAGGTATACTGATGAAATATTCTCTGGTCTCCAATTCGCTGTTTCAACTCTACCAGCCCACTAAAAGCAGGGAGTCGCATTCACCGTCATTTTGCCCTTTTCCACGTCCTCCGTAGCCTGGAAGGAATTAAACATGGAGCACTGATTTAAAATAGGGATCATGAGCCTTGGGAGTTCCCTGGGAAGTGTGTAAATAGATGATGATATTGACGTACTTGTTTTATCTTACAGATACTTTGGTCCGCCTTGTTGCCTAACGAGGGGCATACACGCGATGGGTCGTGAGAGGACTGCTCTTGGATCTTTTTCGAGAGTATCCGAGTGCTTCACGTCGTTAGTGTACGCTTGACTTGGACCATTTGATGGGCAACACGACAGCTCAGTGACTATTGCTATGCAGATACATGGATTTGGGCCTGTGCCTGTGGGAGTTTGCGCATTCTCCCCGAGCTTGTGTGGGTTTTCTCCGGGTGCTCCGGTTTCCTACCACATCCCAAAGATTGGCAGAACAAATTCTCCCTAAATTGTCTCAATTTTGGTTTCAATCCATAGACCTATCAACATAGACAGGGATCGCGGGTAGAGGTGGGAACATCGGGATGGAGGCGCGGGCTCGTTGGGCCGAAGGACCTGTTTCCCGTGCTGTTTCGATCTTTGTTCTTTGTTGTCCTTTGTTCACTGCAAATTCCCACCTCGCTTCCACAGCAACTGGCTTGGAATTGTCCTGGGTTAGGAGATTTCTCCAACTTTAATCGGGTCACATTCTCCAGGCCTCCTCACGTCGTATAACGAACTGCTAGATTGGCTGTGCTAAAATTGCCCAATATGTCCAAAGATGTGTAGCTTAGGTGGATTGGCTATGCTAAATTGTCTCCGAATGCCAACTATGCAGCTCAAGAGGAATGGAGTATTTCAGGGTTACAGGGATGGGGCAGAGGAGGGCTTGAATGGGATTTTTTTTGGAAGTTGGTGCAGTCAGACTCATTGGCTGTAATGGCTGCTCACGGTTGGATCATAGAACACTGCAGTGTAGAAAGAGACCCTTCGGCCCATTGACTCTGCACCGAACACAATCCCACCCAGCTCTGACCCCCAATCCCCTACATATTATACCCCCTAATCCCTTTAACCTCCGCTACCCTGGACACAAAGGGGCAATTTCTTAGCATGGCCAATTAACCTAACCTGCGTATCTTTGAAGTCTGGGAGGAAACCGGAGTACCCGGAGGAAACCCACGCAGACACGAGGAGAATGTGCAAACTCCACACAGACAGTGACCCGAACTGAGAATAGAACCTGGGACCCAGGAGCTGTGAAGCAGCAGTGCTAACTACTGTATTACCGTGCCGCCCTCTATAATTCTTGTACGAAATGATATTTTTAAATGCCTTATTTCTGAAATGCATACTGCACACTGATAATCGATTAATTCCTGAAAGTTAAATGAATTCAGTGATTGGATGAAAATTTTATGGACTGCAAATTATGAACAAAGAACAACAGAGCACGGGAAACAGCCCCTTCAGACCAACGATCCCAGGCCGCCATTTTAACGTGAAAGTACCCCCTTCCACCCATGATTCTTGTCTATGCTTATGGAAATCCACATTGGAAACTAGATTGAGAGGACACAATTTAGGGATATTTTGTTACACCAATCAGCCTAAGAGCACATCTTTGAGATGTGGAAGGAAACCGGAACACCCGGAAAAAACCCACGCAAGCACGGGGAGAATGTGCAAACTCCCACACAGACACAGGCCCAAATCCATGTATCTGCACAGCAATAGTCATTGAGCTGTCGTGTTGCCCATCAAATGGTCCAGGTCAAGCGTACACTAACGACGTGAAGCACTAGGATACTCTCGAAAAAAAATCCAAGAGCAGCTCTCTCACGACCCATCGCGTGTATGCCCCTCGTTAGACAACAAGGTGGACCAAAGCACCTGTAGGATAAAAACAAGTACATCAATATCATCATCTATTTACACACTTCCCAGGGACTCCCAAGGCTCATGATCCCTATTTTAAATCAGTTTTCTATACCCCTCCATTCCCATTCTGATCATGTGCCCATCTAAGTATTTCTTAAATAACTCCAGAGTACCTGCCTCCACCACTTTACTTGGCAGCGCATTCCATACCCCCACCACCCTCTGTGTGAAAAAACTCCCTCTAGCATCCAAATTATACCTTACCCCCCCCCCCACCCTAAGCTCTTCCAACTATGAAGCTAGTTGGAAAGAAGGATTAGGCATGAGCAATTTATGCATCAGTATTCATCTTCCCGGCATTTACCTGAGCACGTGACATCAGCTTTGAAACCACTG
This sequence comes from Sphyrna mokarran, assembly GCA_024679065.1. Classification (NCBI taxonomy): domain Eukaryota; kingdom Metazoa; phylum Chordata; class Chondrichthyes; order Carcharhiniformes; family Carcharhinidae; genus Sphyrna; species Sphyrna mokarran. The sequence continues at coordinate 1,101,817 of JAGIQG010000044.1, forward strand.
TAGCACATCCCGTCATTCCAGTTTAGTGAGTAGCATTTCCACAGCAAGGACTCGGTGCCCAGGCAGTGGACGTGAGTGAGGCGTACCGGTTCCCGTGGTGTGGACAAGCGCTCGCCTCGCGAGGAACTTTTCACAAAGCCGCAGCCCAAATGCCTGCAGATAACCTGGCCTGCTGCCAGGTTCCAGGTGTCCCCACAGACCTTCCCCCAGGTTCCGTTGTGGAAGACCTCCACCGTCCCGGCGCAGTCGTTGTCCTTGCCATGTAGTCGGAGTTGCACATCATCTGCAAGTTCAGTCACAGGTCCACAAATGTTAGGTCCCAAGTCAAAGCCAACTCCCGCCGCAGCTCACTGCCACAAACACATGCAATCGGTTACATTGAGTTTCCCACCTATAGTGTACGCTTCTGGCATTAGCAATTAATAGCGGACATTTCTTCTCTTTTTTAATAAGATTTCGTTCGACACAGAAAGCCAGAAATTAAAAAAAAACTACAACATCAACTTGAAGTCTTTACAAATGGGTTTGCTTGAATGAAAATAAATACCTTAGCAGGAATAAGTCTTTGAACCTGCTCCATGACTAATTACAGACGTGGCTGCTCATCCAAATAAATAAAACTATACACCTCCATTCGGCCCCTTATTTGCCAAAGAATATATTGGCTTTGGAGAGAGTTCAGAGAAGGTTCAGCAGGTTGATACCGGGGATGAGGGGGTTAGCTTATGAGGAGAGATTCAGTAGATTGGGCCTGTACTCGTTGGAGTTTAGAAGGCTGAGGGGGGATCTTATAGAGATATATAAGATAATGAAGAGGCTACATAAGGTAGAGGTAGAGAGATCCTTTCTGCTTAGAAAGGAAACCAGAACCAGAAAGCACAGCCTCAAAATAAGTGGGGAGGGGAGGGGCAGTTTAGAACGGAGTTGAGGAGGAATGTCTTCTCTGAGAGGATAGTGAGTCTCTGGAATTCTCTGCCATTGATTGGTGGAAGCTACCTCATTGAATATGTTTAAGTCACGAGTAGGTAGGTTTCTGATTGATAAGGAAATTAATGGTTATGTGGAGTAGGCGGGTAAGTGGAACTGACCCACTTCAGATCAGCCATGATCTTATTGGATGGCGGGGCTACATAGCCTACTCCTGCTTCTGTTTCTTATGTTCTTATTTCCCATTTACCATGGTCCATCGACCCACCATACATATCTTTGTTCACTAAGGGACGGTGCAGCATTGCCAGTACACGAACCTCACCTGCGTATCTTTGGACACGAACGGGAAATTTACTGTAGCCAATCCAGATCATTTACCCAGGTTTGGAAGGTAAATGGCATTTGTTATTGGCTAATCCGCTTAACCTGTGCATCGTTGGAAAAATAAGACTCTGATTTTACTGGAAAGGTCACCCAACCTTCTTAACATCGCTGTTGAGCCAATGAGAAATACCAGTCTGCAAGCCTGGCTGCCCAAATTTCGAGGCGGGAGTGCTGGTGAAATCAAGGCTAAAGTGTAGTCTACCGTGCTAACTCCACCTAACCTACACGCTAGTACAGTGGTTAGCACTGTCGCCTCACAGCGTCAGGGACCCTGCCTGGTGGAGAGAAAGCGTCCATATCGACATCAATGGAGACAAAGTTTTGAAAAAGCCAAAAGCTTCAAATTTTGTTCAGGTCACAAACAGCCTGCCCTGGTCCCGGCGTAATGACACTATAGTGAAGGAAGCCCACCAAAGTTCTCAAAGTTCTCAAAGGATTCTAGGAAATTGGCATGTCAGATAAGACTGTCATCAACTTTTACAGGTGCATCATAGAACTTATTCATTCTGGCTGTATCAAAGCGTGGAATCCCTCCTGTTTTGCCCAAGATTGCAACCAACTTCGGAATGTGGGGAATATAGCCCAATCCATCATGCAAATCGGCCTCTCACCCACTGACAATATCTATAGTTCCCACTGCCTTGGCAAAACAGCCAGTATAATCATGTTCCCAGTGCACCCCAGGCATTCTCTCTTTCAACTTCTTCTGTCAGGAAAAGAAAATGTACCGAAGTTTGAGGTTGTAACAACCGACTGAGGAACAGAGTCTTCAATGCTGCCATCAGAGTTTCTGAATGGACCTACCTCGCTGTAGATGAACTTTCTTCCCCTCCCCCTCCCCTGCTATGACTGCAACACTACATTCTGCACTTTCTTGTTTTCTTCTCTATGAGCGGTATGCTTTGGCTGCACTTTGCGCAATTAACACTATTTTTTTCGCTGCATGCTAACACATTTGAAAATAATGCATCGAATCAAATCAAATCTTTTCCCCTGCTTGTGTCACCGTCTGCATAGAGTTTGCAAATCCGCCCCTTGACTGCTTGGGTTTCCTTCCAGTGCTTCAGTTCCATCCCATAGCCCAGAGGTAGGCGGGTGAGGTGTTTTGGCCATGTTAAATTGCCTCTTGGTATCAGAGAGACGAGATGGGGTAAATGCATGTGGTATTGGGAATACAATCTGGATTGCATTGTGGTTGGGGAAGATTTGATGGGCCAAATACTCTCCTTCTTCACTGTAGGACTCTATAATTATATGATGCCATCATTGGACACACATAGATGATTCACCACGGCTAGTTCCCCAAATCTGCACACTTTTAGGCACAGAGGGTCAATTTAGTGTGAACAATCCTTCTATCACACAAATCTTCAGACATTCATGGGGAATTTAGCACAACCAAACACCAGAAATGCATATCTTTATGCTATGGGGGGAAAGTAGACCACGTGCAGTAAAACCAAACAGGCGCTGGCAGAAGATGTAAACTTCACACAGTCACCCAAACCCGGAATCTTACCCATGCCACTGGCGCTGAGGCAGCAGGGTTAAAGACTGTGCCACCGGCTCTCTCTCTCTCTCTTTCTCTCTCTGTTTATAACTGTGAGATGGAGATGTTTGTGTTGGGCTAGGGTCTGAGCACTGCTAAGAAGTCTCAGAACACAAAGTTAAATTGGAATCACGAGCATGTTGCTCCTTCTCAGCGCTTCGAAAACTCCTGAGTCCAAATAAACATTCTGGATTTAACTTAAGGTTGTTGGGACTCTTCTCACTAGAGAGACGTAGGTTGAGAGGCGACCTGATAGAGGTTTATAAAATATTGAGAGGGATAGATAGGGTGGACTCTCAGAGACTATTTCCCCGAGCTGAAATGGTCACTACGAGAGGACACAGATTTAAGGTGCAGAGAAGCAAATATAAAGGAGATGTCAGGGGTAGGTTTTTCACTCAAAGGGTGATGAGTGAATGGAACCGACTGCCGTCGGAGGTTGTTGAGGCAAACTCACTGGGGTCTTTTAAGAGACTTCTGGATGAGTATATGGAAAAGAATAGGATAGGACGTTATAGATAGGTCTGTGGACTGGTAGATGTGATCGGTGCAACTCGTGGGCCAAAGGGCCTGTTTGTGCCGTATTGTTCAATGGTCTATGTTCTATGTTGCGAGTCTCCTCAAAGTAAGCATCTCTGTGAGAGTTTCACTCATGTTCTCCTTCAGTCATTCTCCTCTGTTGTCTTCCTTGTGTCTTCCTCTGTCTCTTTCTGACACACACGCTCTCTCTTTGTCTCTCATCCACTGTGTGTTTTATTTGCATTTGTATGTGCGTGCCTTTCAATGTATGGGGATCTGTTTGCCTGCCTGTGTTAGTTTCTTACTTCGTCACTCTCTGCACACAATTGTGCATCTGTCTTTGCGCGCCTCTCTATACTTCTATATCTGCGTGTCTCTGAATATCTTTGGGTGCAATGGCGATCATCCGTTTGGGGACGCGATTTAAAAGAGTGTCAACGTCTCTCTTTCGGAAATTGTCCATCTGTATCTAAGGATTATCTACATCATGAGGATCACAATTAAATGGCATTTGCTATGGTGTGCTCTGCACGCAGAGAGAGAAAAATAATCGGAAATTCCACCACAAAGGAAGAAGTTTCATACAATATCTAACAAAGTAAACATAACCAATACGAACAAGTTCGCGCCAGAACGTGGTGACCTTTTGCAAGCTGTCCCCAGCATGCTCTTTCTTTCTATATTTGAATGTATTTTTTTTAACATTTGACCACACCCTAGTTATGACTCTAATACCTCACGCTGAGCCCTCACATTTCCTTCTCCCCTTTGAATATTTTACGAAGTGTATGTTTTGTCACGCAAAAACAAAACTTCGCACGGTATACAAATATATCAGACAATAATACATCAAATCAAATCCAATCGAACAAAATGGAAAGACAGAAGTTCGTTGCTCAGCTGCGAAGTTGCTCAATGTTTAGAGGCAACATTCAAACAAAATGAGGAAGGACTTTAAACATGTTTTCACATGATTCCATGTGAAATATTCCGGCTTGCCGGAAATGCAACTTCTTTTTCAATCTACAAACTCATTGGAGGCAGGGAATTGAATGGACATTCAGCTTTTGGGTTGATGCAAGTGTCAATTTGTTTATCAAAGCCTTTTTACAGTAACTGTCCCGAGAGAGTGAAATCTTACAACAACTCTTAGAATCCCCCAATACAGGAGGAGACCGTTCATCGTAAGCTAGCCGCTTAATCGGGTTTTGTTTGCATTTGTTTGCAGTAAATTAAACAGAATATAAAATGTGAGATTGCGGAGAATAATTACATTGAAAGTGCAAGACTTAATCGTTTTCAGCATTTTTTTTAGTTTATCAAAGCTTACCTTATATTAAGCATTGAAACCCAGCACAGACCAGAGCACATCTTGTGGGATGTAATTGCATTCAGGGCGGGTTAATGTTTAAAGGTGAAGCAGAAGCACTTCCCCACGTTCAAATATTTCCCTTGTTTCTGCAACGTCCCGGCTTTCCTGTGACTCTGGCTCACTACTATCTGTCCCTGTGTCTCGGTATCCCTGAGCCTTTTAACACGGTGCTCATGTGCTCCATCCATCTGCGTCCTTGTACACTTGAGTCAGGTTCTCTCTGTGTCCCTTTGCCCCATTGCCCCTTTGTGCCCTTTATCTCAGCCTCCTTATTTCGTTGTGTCTCTGTCCTGCTGTGCCCCTGCCTCTCTAGGGCAATGTGACATGGCCAATGTACCAGACAACAAAAATGCACATTTGTAGACTCTGAGGGACAATATTCCATGGCAAATTGCCTTATCCTACCCAAGTCTGTGCACTAAGTGATAGTCGGCTAAAATACCTAATCTACTATTCTGCATATATTTTGACACTGAGGGGCATGTTAGCGTGGTCAATCCGTCTATCGTAAGCATCAATTGAGTCAACGTGCAGACTCGACCAGCGCCAGATATAATCATGGGGAATTTCGATGCTAACCTAAACGGGATGATAAACACTTAGCTGCCTGTCATATGAAATTCCTCGACATGACTTCAGTGCAATCTCTGAACTCGAGAGTGACAAACCTTGCATTCCCCAGAAGTCGGTTGACAATGTCAAACCTGCTCTTTGTTTCTCGGTAGCTTGTGTAGACTTACCATGCACTGTAATATTCACAACGCTGCTAGCGGACGAATTAACCCAAAGTCTCTGGGAGGAGAACGCTTGGTACTTGCAGAAATAACTCCCCTCGTGTTTTTTTTGGAGGTCCGTGATGTTAAATATTACGAAGGAAGACAAGTCAGTTGTCTGGGAGCTGACGACGGTGTCTTCGGTCTCGCGGTACAAATAAAACCGGAAATCTTCAAACTGCTCCGGTGCCTCACACTTAATGACAACGCTTTGCCCTTGGACAAATACAGTTGCTCTTCGGCTGAACCCAATTGTGGGTGCCTGCAGAAAATCTGTAAGAACAACAACAATAACCATCACTGAATATTCTTTATTTTTTGAAACAAAACCGAGCAAATGATTTTGAGATGTTATTTTACATTTCCTTTTGGAATTTAAATTCGATCAATGAGTTGCGTTGGGATATCAATGTTCTTTCAATCAATATCAATATTTTTCTCTACACCCTAACCATGACTGTAACACTGCATTCTACACTTTCTTTCTTTATGAGTTCTATTCTCTGTCTATATAACGATTTTTTTTAACTGTATGCTAACACGTGACAATAATAAGTTAACTCAAATGCTGGCTGAGGGATAATGAAGCAAGCAGCCATTACATTAATGAAGCTTGTAAAACAAACAAAACAAATCTTCCTGTTTTATTAACTTCACATAAGGAAAACTGTGGTGCTTAAATATTTTCGCCTTCCATTGAGTGGCGATCAACAGGAAATGTTCTGCCTTAAACCTACTCCCGGAAGAGACCAAGCAAGGTAATTATTTCCCAGACATTCAGCGATGACACAAAATTGCTGGTCCTAGTGAAGCGTGAATCGAGGTCTTGTTAAATAATGTTGCAGAACTTCTAATCTCTCAATATACAAATGTCAAAAGAGGAACTCATTGTGACAAAGCGATCAGTCAGCTGGTTAAAACTGCAGGCCATAGAATAGAAAAAAAAACAGTACCCTTGTTGGGCAAAGGGAGGGTGTTGGGCATGTCTGTGGAAAGATTGGTGCAAACGACCTGCTCCATCTCCGCCACCCCCAACACCTGCCTCCCAATAAAAGCCTTCTAAAGCCTTCCCCAAACTCCCACCTCCCACAATCAAGGGCATCCGTAACCCCACCCGCTGTCACCAGATTCACTGCCACCACCACACCCACGACCAGTCCTGAATTCCATCTCCCTGTACACCTGTCCCCACCACCATCACCTGGCAAACCACAATATATAAACACCTTTCCAATTGCGGCCTGCCCATCTCCCCCAACCACCACACACGCACAATCACCCCCCCTCCCCCCACCACGGCCCAACCAGCCCCACAGCCACCCCCTATCGTCACTTCCTCCTCTCCCCCACCGATCGCGCCTAATGCACAATGTGCAACTTTCCCCACTACCAAACCGTGCTCCAAGTACACCCCGCCTCCTCGGCATTGCTTGGTGCTAAGAGGACAGTGCCACAGTGCCTGCTTATCATTTTCAGTGTGCCAGGCTGACACTGCAATGCTACCCATCTATCCACCGACCTACCTATTTCTATGTATCATCTTGCAACCTAACTGTCTTTTGTTCTATCTAGCTACCTATCTATCTACCTATTTTACCCTCTCGAATTGCTGATTTTATCTCTCTCCCTTTCTGTCTCCTTTTCACTTGTTCTTTCTGTATCTGTATTTCCACACAGATCTCTCTCTCTATCTCTCTCTCTCACACACACACACACACTCGTACTCTCATTCACTCTCTTTCTTTCATTGTTTCTATCGTTTATGAACACGCACTCACTCTCACAATGTGTCCATCACGCACTTTCCTCCTTGCCTGGCTATTTCTCTTCCACCTCACCACACATTTTCTATCTGGTGATCTAGCTATCTCTATATCTCTATCTGGCTGTGCCTTTCTCTTGGACTGCCTCCCTCTCTCTGCTGTCCCACATAATCTAACTTAGTCCAACTCTCTAACCTTCCGTTCTCTCTCTCTCCCACCCTCTTCCACTCCGCTTTGATCTCACACATTGTCTGTCAATGCCTCTTTCACGCATGATGGCGCACTCCCTGTCTTTCTCTCTCACACAGATACACTGTAACTCTCTCATTCACACTTTACCTGTATCTTTCGCTCTATCTTTCTATCTCTTTTTTGGCTCTCTCTCTCTATCGCCCTCCATCCGTCTATTTTGCCTCCGCTTTTTCTCCCCCTCTTCCATATATGCAAATAGAATCTCAGACAATTTCTATATATCTTTATTTATCTCTCTCTCACTATTTCTCTCACTGCCTCCATCTTGCTAAACATCTGACGTATACTATCTCCGTCTGTTTCGCGCAATGTTTCTATCATTTTCTCTCAATCTATCTTTCTTTCTCTCCTTCTTCTTCTATCACTCATACACACACACACACGCACACACAAACAACTCTGGATTGCAATGTCTGTTTTGTTCTAAATCTTTCTTCTTGTACGTTCTCGAATACTTTCACTCTCTCTTTTCTCCACTCTATTTAACTAACTTTTGAGTCACTTTAAAAGTGTTCCTTTGTTATTGTAATTCATGATCCCTGCAGCTCACAACTTTGTGTAATGTAAATGGCGGGAGTATAAGTTAAATAAATGCACGGTGCAGAGGTGACAGGGGGTTGTTTTTACTTTTATTCAGCTGCAGTGTAGAGATGAAAGGACTCTTTCCCTGTTTTCATTTTGAAACTGGCTAAATTTGGCTGAAAGCACATCTTATTGCTATGCTGCAGGAGATAATTTCATCTTTTGGGGAACTGTTGACTACAGCTGTTCCATACATTTTCAAGTTCATTTGAAATTAGTATTGAATCCAGAGAATTGGAGTCCAGTATCATTTACGCTTTAGCAAGTGCACTGGTCAATCGATTTAAATGGCTTGTCGGATTGTAGTTTCAAAGAACAAAGAACAGTATAACACAGGAAACAGGCCCTTCGGCCCTCTAGCTGTGCGACTTATTGTCCAACTAGACCATTCGTTTTATCCCTCCATTCTCAGTCTGCTCATGTGACTAACCCGGGAAGTCTTCAATGATCCCAGCGTGTCTGCCTCCACCACCCAACTTGGCAGTGCATTCCCGGCCCCCATCACTCTCTGTGTAAAAAAACGTCCCACTGATATCTGAGTTATGCCTCGCCCCTCTCACCTTGACACTGTGACCCCTTGTGTTTCTCACCTCCGACCTGGAAAAAAGCTTCTCACTGTTCACCCTATCTATAGCCTTCATAATCTTTACCACCACTATTAGATCTCCTCTCATTCTTTTCAGGTAGAACAACCCCAGTCTACCCAATCTCTCCTCATAGCTAAGACCCTCCATATCAGGCAACATCCTGGTAAATCTTCTCTGCACTGTCTCCAAAGCCTCCACGTCCTCTAGCAGTGTGGCGACCACAACTGAACACAGTATCCCAAATGTGGCCTAACCAACGTTCTATGCAGATGTAACATCAGACTCCAGCTTTTATACTTTATACCCCGTCCTATAAAAGCAAGCATCCCATATGGACGAAAAGGGAATGGTTTAGGTTAGAGGGTCATTGCTTCTTTCTAATTGGTCGGTGCAACATCGAAGGCCGAAGGGCCTGTTCTGCGCTGTAATGTTCTATGTTCTATATGCCTTCTTCACCACCTTCTCCACCTGTGCTGTCACCTTCAAGGATTTGTGGACTTGCACACCCAGATCCCTCTGTGTTCCTATACTCTTGATGGTTCTGCCATTTATTGCATAAATAAATAGTGACTTGGACAAGTTGCAGAGCTGGGCCGAGAGGTGGCAAACGGAGTTTAATGTGGAAAAGTGTGAGGTAATGCACTTTGGCAGGAACAATAAATGTGTAGAGTATAGGGCTAATGGTAGGGCTCTTAATAGTGTTGAGGAAAAGAAGGATCTTGGTGTATGGGTCAATAGATCCCTGAAAGTAGGCAGTCAAGTGGATAAAGTTGTTAAGAAGGCATATGGAGTCTTAGCTTTTCTTGGTAGGGGGATTGAATTTAGGAGCAGCAGCATCATGTTGCAACTGTACAAAACTCTAGTGCGGCCGCACTTGGAGTATTGTGTGCAGTTCTGTTCGCCACATTATAAGAAAGATGTGGAGGCATTGGAGAGGGTACAGAGGAGGTTTACCAGGATGTTGCCTGGTATGGAGGGCAGGTCCTATGAAGAGAGGTTGAAGGATTTGAGGTTGTTTTCCTTAGAAAGGAGGCGGCTAAGAGGGGATCTTATTGAAGCAAATAAGATGATTAGAGGTTTAGATAGGGTGGACAGTGATAGCCTTTTTCCTAGGATGGAGAAAGCTAGCACGAGGGGACACAGCTTTAAATTAAGGGGTATGAGTTATAGGACGGATATCAGAGGTAGGTTCTTTACTCTCAGAGTGATTAGGGAGTGGAATGCCCTGCCTGCAGCTGTTGTAGATGCGCCAAGTTTGGTGGCGTTTAAGAGGATCATTGATAAGTATATGGAAGAGAAGGGAATGGTTTAGTTTGGAGGGGCATTGCTTTTCATTTTGGTCGGCACAACGTCGAAGGCCGAAGGGCCTGTTCTGTGCTGTAATGTTCTATGTTCTATGTTCTATGTTCTATAACTCCTCCCTACACTAGTTCTACCCAAATGCATCATTTCACATTTATCTGGATTATATTCCATCTTCTATTTGTAATATATATAAATGACTTGGAAGAGAGAGTAAGTGGAGTGATCAGCAAGTTTGCAGACGATACAAAGATTGCTGGACTTGCGGATAGTGAGGAGCATTGTCAGGCGATGCAGAAGGACATAGATAGGCTGGTAGCTTGGACAGACAGATGGCAGATGGAATTCAATCCTGACAAATGTGAGGTGATGCATTTCGGGAGAAAGAATGTAGGGGGGAGGTATATGATAAAGAGTAGACCTATTAAGAGTATAGAAACGCAGAGCGACCTGGGGGTGCAGGTGAACAAGTCTCTGAAGGTGGCAGAGCAAGTGGAGAAGTTTGTGAAGAAAGCATATAATATGCTAGCCTTTATAGGAAGGGGTATAGAGTACAAGAGCTGGCCTTTAATGTTGCGGTTGTGTAAAACGTTGGTTAGACTTCATTTGGAATACAGCGTCCAGTTCTGGTTACCTTATTACCGGAAGGACGTGGAGACTCTGGAGAGAGTGCAGAGGAGGTTTACCAGGATGTTGCCTGGTATGGAAGGTCTGAGTTACGAGGAGAAGTTAGGCAAATTGGGACTGTTTTCCTTAGAAAGACGTAGACTTAGAGGAGATCTATTAGAGGTGTACAAAATTATGAGGGGTATAGATAGAGTAAACAGGATTAAGCTCTTTCCTAGGATGGACTCGAGTAGCACGAAGGGTCACGGGCTTAGGGTGAGGGGGGTAAGGTATAATTTGGATGCTGGAGGGAGTTTTTCACACAGAGGGTGGTGGGGGTATGGAATGCGCTGCCAAGTAAAGTGGTGGAGGCAGGTACTCTGGAGTTATTTAAGAAATACTTAGAGGGGCACATGAACAGAATGGGAATGGAGGGGTATAGAAAACTGATTTAAAATAGGGATCATGAGCCTTGGGAGTCCCTGGGAAGTGTGTAAATAGATGATGGTATTGATGTACTTGTTTTTGTTCTACAGGTGCTTTGTTCCACCTGATAATAGTTTTTAACCTGAACCACAGCACTTTCTAACACTCCCTCTGTCTGTCTGTCTGTCTCTCTCTCCCTCCATATGTCTTCTCTGTTGTAATACCTCTGTGCCTCTGTGCCACTCTCGGAGTGCAATGCCAAATATTCCATTTGGGGATATGATATCAAGGGAAGTTAATTTGTCGCTTCCTTACGTCTGCATCTCTGTGATGACGTGCAGCAATGTGCCTGCCTGCCACTGTCCTACACTCAGCCCAGAAAAAAATCACAAATTCAATCGGACACATTGCAGAACCACACAGCATCCGTTAAAAAAAAGTAGCCTCAACACAGTGGAAATTTGATTGCCCAGATTACAGTTTAACGGATAACTTCAAACAAAACTTGGACGGACTCTAGTATAAAGTGAAAAAAAAAACAAAAGTTGAGGAATTGTTTTGTAAAATATTGTTCTTTTGACAGTGTGGTGTGACAAAAGCTGAAAGAAGATGCTCCTGTATCAGATATTCCCACCTTTTTTTGTTAATTCGTGTGTCAGTTTGTTTGCTGAGGTTATTTGCAGTATTTATCCCAACAGAATGGATTATTTCAGTAATGCATTTTTTTCATGAAGATGAAGGAAGTAATAAGCAAAATGAGAGGCAGAGGGAGTCACTATAATGAAATGTTATCCGCAATCGCTTTGTGGCTGTTTTTGTCTGATAATTTTGCATTTCTTGGACACTTACAGTGCTGGCCCTTGTTGTGAACATCACGATGACTTTGAAAGCCTAAGCACATTTACGAAACAGGACTGAGTAGAGGCTCTAGGATGAGACTGCCGAGAGAGCAAATTTTATTTAAAGGCGGATAAAGTAACACACTTTCATTTTCCCATTTCTCTCTTGTTTGTGACACATCTCCGGAACCTCTGTGCCACTATCTGTCTATGCTCCGGTGTTTCTTTATCGATATGTCTCTGTGCATTGCGTCTTTTTGTCTCAAGCTCACAATCTCACTGAGTCTCCGTGCCTATGTGCCTGACTCTATTTGTATTTCTTCATCTTTCTCACGGGTTTCTGTATCCGTCTGTCCCTCTGTCTCTGTGACCCTGTCTCTCTATGCGTTTCTCTGTCTCTGTACTGTTCTGTGCTTCTCTGCCTCTGTTGGATACCTTTGGGCTAATTAAGATTGAATTTCGGAATTAAATTAACACAGAAACAGTCTTCAAGCAAGAAGGTAAAATAATGCAACATTATTGGTAATTATAATATCACTTGCCTTTCATATTAACTTCCAGAGCCTCACTCTTTCCCGAAGTATATGTCTTGCCAGCAATTTCGACGTCATAACTGCAGCTATAATTGCCCTTGTTTTCCGCTGTAATATTAAGAACTTCAAAAGTGACCGTAAAGTCTCTCGCATTAGGAGTCTTGGACGTGGTGGGGTTTAAAGCATTGTCTTTGTACAGATAGAACTTGGCGGCTGAGTAGAAACCTTTGGTGGAACATTTGATCCTCAGGTCCTCCCCACTCACAAAAATGTTATATTTTCGACCGTGGTAGATGACAGCTTGTGGAGCTTGCTCTGTAATCAGAGGGAGCGAATGAAAAGAAAATCGAGATGTGCTTGACTCATTGAAGTAAGAAATACAACAGGACAAATGCTGTCGATGTTACAAATCATTTAAAGGTGTGCTCATTTTGATCATATACTACCTCAAACAGTTTGTGTGAAATATGAAAATCCGTGCATGTTTCCTCAAACGTTTGCTATATCAAGGCAGGCAAGACAATCGTTCCGGATGTAGACCAATATTTATGTCAACAGACTGACAGAGAAGGGACGGGAGAAAAAAAGACAGAGGGATCATTAGGAAGATATTGAAGAAATGGTGTGGTGGAACAGACGGAGATGTATGTATAGATTGAGAGGCAAACAGAGAGAAAGACAGAGACATAGAACATAGAACATTACAGCACAGAACAGGCCCTTCGGCCTTCGATGTTGCGCCGACCAATATAAAAAGCAATGCCCCTCCAAACTAAACCATTCCCTTCTCTTCCATATACTTATCAACTAACCTCTTAAACGCCACCAAACTTGGCGCATCTACAACTGCTGCAGGCAGGGCATTCCACTCCCGAACCACCCTTTGGGTAAAGAACCTACCTCTGATATCCGTCCTATAACTATCACCCCTTAATTTAAAGCTGTGTCCCCTCGTGCTAGCTTTCTCCATCCTAGGAAAAAGGCAATCACCGTCCAAAGAGAAACAGAGGCAGAGAAACGGAGACAGAGAGACAGACAGGCAGACAGACAGATAGAGAAAGAAATAGAGACAGAAACTGACATGAATATTCAGACAGGTTAATAGATAGGTCACAGAGATAGAAAGCTAGATAAGTACATAGATAGACAGATAGATAGCCAGGTAAGTAAGTAGACAGAAATATAGAAAGATAGATAGATAGATAGATAGATAGAAAGAAAGAAAGAAAGAAAGAAAGAAAGAAAGAAAGAAAGAAGGATAGATAGAAGGACAGAAGATAGACAGATAGATAGACAGATAGATATATAGACAGACAGGCAGACAGATAGAAGGACGAATAGATAGACAGATAGATAGACAGACAGAGAAAGAAATGGAGCGAGAAACTGACATGGATATTCAAACAGATTAATAGGTATGTCACAGAGATAGGTAGATAGATAGATAGACAGATAGATAGATAGATAGATAGATAGATAGATAGATGGATAGATAGATAGATAGATAACGTGGTTATTGAGATAGATAGAGATACTGTCAGAGTGTGTGATCGCTAAAATTATTGATCAGGAATTGAAAGCTATACATGAAGTTGATATTTGTATCTCTGTATTACCGGAATTGCAAATGACACCAGCATCTTCCACGTGATTGCAATTGTGTTCACCGATTGGCCTCAGAGTGCATTGTTGCAAGTTGCTTTCGGTTCCCAAACAGTTGACATCGTCCAGCCAGATATCCTCTGTCCCTTCACCGAACTGAGCTGTGCCCCGCGCCGATTCGGCAAAACCACAGTTCAACTGGCGGCACACGACCACAGCATCGGCCATATCCCAGTAATCATCACAAATCGTGCCCCAGGTCCCGTTATAAAAGATTTCTACCCTTCCAGAGCACACACTGTCTCCATCCACCAACCGCAAGGGAAAAACTTCTGAGGCAAACAAAGGAAAAAAAGAACACACGGGGAGTATACGTCAAGGGTTCCAGATAAATTACCCTCTATATATTGCATGACATAGCAATTCCAACTGAATTAATTATGAATACAAACTCGAGCATTCATACTACAACCTTGAAAAGTAATTTATGAAAACCCTTCCAAATTGAAAGCACCATGGAATATTAGAACATTACAGGGCAGTACAGGTCCTTCGGCCCGACCAGTGGAACCAATTTTATGACCCTCTAATATAAACTATTCCAATCTTATCCATGTGTGATGGTTGAAATGACTAAACCTGTACAGGGCAAAGATCTCCGGGGGAAGCAAAGAACAGGATGTGCAGTTAGGTATGAACATAATAAAAAACGAATGGGATTCATTGAACATGGTGCCCTGTTCATTGGAGAATGCTGATCCCCTGACAGATGCTGATCATGTTATCCTCACCAAACTAAAAACAAAACCCTTCTTCCTTCAAGAATAAAGAAAAATATAAATGATGAGTTTGGATATTTTCTGAAGTTTTACACACTTTTAGTACTGCCGTGTATTACAGATTAGGTCAAAGATTAGTTACTTAATGTAGAACATAGAACACAGAACATTACAGTGCAGTACAGACCCTTCGGCTCTCGATGTTGCGCCGACCAGTGGAACCAATCTAATGACCCTTAATCTAAACTACTCCAATGTTATCCATATGCCTATCCACTGACCATTTGAACGCCCCTAAAGTTGGCGAGTCCACAACTGCTGCAGGCAGGGCATTCCACGCCCTTACTACCCTCGAAGTAAAGATCCCACCTCTGACAAATGTGTAATGTGTAAGAAAATTAGTTATTTTGTGTGAAATTAAATACTTTGTTTATGGGAGTAGGTAAGAGATTAGAGTGTGCAGCAACGCTAAGAGAATGTTCAGTCACTGCATGTATTGGAATAAGTGAGTGATTAGATGTTTTGTGCACAATAAAATTGAAAACCAATGTTACTTACTTCACGTATAATGATCAAATGCATAGCAAGGAAAGAGGAAGACATTGGTATTGGATCAGCAAATGAAGATCCAAAGCCATTAAACGGAGGGAATATAACGGTCGCCACATTATAACAAAGATGTGGAGGCATTGGAAAGGGTGCAGAGGAAGTTTATCAGGATGTTGCCTGGTATGATGGGCAGGTGTTATGAGGAAAGACTGAGGGACTTGAGGTTATTTTCATTAGAGAGAAGAAGGCTAAGAGGTGACCTAATTGAGACATACAAAATGATTAGAGGATTAGATAGAGTGGATAATGAGAGCCTTTTTCCTTGGATGGAGATGGATAACACGAGGGGGCAGAGCTTTCAATTAAGGGGTGGCAGTTATAGGATGGATGTTACAGGTGGGTTCTTTACTCAGAGGGTGGTAAGGGAGTGGAATGCTCTGCCTGCAGCAGTTGTGGACTCGCCAAGTTTAAGGGCGTTCAAATGGGCAGTGGATAGGCTTATGGATAACATTAGAATAGTTTAGTATAGAGGGTCATAAAATTAGTTTCATTGGTCGGCGCAACATTGAGGGCCGAAGGGCCTGTTCTGCGCTGTAATGTTCTATGTCCTCTGTTAATCAGGGGCTAGTTACATTATGCATAATGAAGTGGCTACATTGGATTTGGTGTTAGGCAATGAGCCAGACCAGGTGTTAGGCTTGGAAGTTAGTGAACATTTTGGTGATAGTGACCACAATTCGGTTACATTCACCTTAGTGATGGATAGGGATAGGCATGAAGCTGGGGGCAGTAGTTACAGCTGGGGGAAGGGTAATTATGAGGCCATCAGGAGAGAATTAGGGTGCATAGATTGGACTAGGAAAATACAGGGACTGGGAACATCTGGAATGTGGAGCTTATTCAAGGAGCAGCTGCTGCGAGTCCTTGATAAGTATGTCCCTGTCAGGCAAGCAGGAAATGGTCGAGTAAGAGAACCTTGGTGTACGAAAAAAGTTGATTTGCCGGTTAAAACGAAAAAGGAGGCTTATGTCAGGATGAGGCTTGAAGGCTCGGTTAGTGAAATGCATAGCAATAGATTAGCCAGGAGGGAGCTAAAGAGTGAATTGAGGAGAGCTAAGAGAGGACACGAGAACACTGTGGCTGATAGGACTAAGGAGAATCCTAAAGCTTTCTTTAGATATGTTAAGAATAAAAGATTGGTCAGGACAAGATTAGGGCCAGTCATAGACAGCAGTGGGAAGTTGTGCGTGGAGCCTGAAGAGATTGGAGAGGCACTGAATAAATATTTCTCTTCGGTATTCACGCAGGGTGATGTAAATGTAGTTATGGAGAACACTGAGGTACAGGGTAGCAAACTGGAAAGTATTGAAGTAGATAGGGAGGATGTGCTAGATATTCTCGAGGGTTTGAAGTTGGATAAGTCCCCTGGGCCGGACGGGATTTACCCTAGGATTCTCTGGGAGGCAAGAGAGGAGATTGCAGAGCCTCCGGCTCTGATCTTCAGGTCGTCGTTGGTTACGGGTGTGGTTCCGGAGGACTGGAGGATAGCGAATGTGGTCCCATTGTTCAAGAAGGGGAACAGAGAACTTCCCGGGAATTATAGGCCAGTGAGTCTTACTTCTGTTGTGGGCAAAGTATTGGAGAGAATTATTAGGGATAGGATTTATAGTTATTTGCAGAGAAATGAATTGATTGGGGATAGTCAGCATGGTTTTGTGAAGTGTAGGTCGTGCCTTACTAACCTCATTGAGTTTTTTGGAAAAGTGACTAAAGAGGTGGATGGGGGTAAGGCGGTTGATGTGGTATATATAGACTTTAGTAAGGCATTTGATAAGGTGGCCCATGGAAGACTTCTGCAGAAAATGCAGATGTATGGGATAGAGGGTGATTTAGCTAATTGGGTTAGGAATTGGCTAGCAGATAGAAGACAGCGGGTGGTGGTTGATGGGAGATATTCATCTTGGAGTTCGGTGACAAGTGGTGTACCTCAGGGGTCTGTTTTGGGGCCCCTGCTGTTTGTAAGTTTTATAAATGATCTGGATGAGGGTATTGAAGGATGGATTAGTAAATTTGCAGATGACACTAAAGTCGGTGGAGTGGTAGATAGTGAAGAGGGGTGTTATAGTTTGCAGAGAGACTTGGACAAGTTGCAGATCTGGGCCGAGAGGTGTCAAATGGAGTTTAATGTGGAAAAGTGTGAGGTAATGCACTTTGGCAGGAATAATAAATGTGTAGAGTATAGGGCTAATGGTAGGATTCTTAGTAGCGTTGATGAACAGAGGGATCTTGGTGTGTATGTGCATAGATCCCTGAAAGTAGGCAGTCAAGTTGAGAAGGTTGTTAAGAAGGCATATGGAGTCTTAGCTTTTATTGGTAGGGGGGTTGAATTTCGGAGCCGCAATGTCATGTTGCAACTGTACAAAACTCTAGTGCGGCCGCACTTGGAGTATCGTGTGCAGTTCTGGTCCCCGCATTATAAGAAAGATGTGGAGGCATTGGAGAGGGTACAGAGGAGGTTTACCAGGATGTTGCTGGTATGGAGGGCAGGTCTTATGAAGAGAGGCTGAGGGATTTGAGGTTGTTTTCGTTAGAAAGGAGGCGGCTAAGAGGGGACCTAATCGAAACATATAAGATGATTAGAGGTTTAGATAGGGTGGACAGTGATAGCCTTTTTCCTAGGATGGAGAAAGCTAGCACGAGGGGACACAGCTTTAAATTAAGGGGTGATAGTTATAGGACGGATATCAGAGGTAGGTTCTTTACCCAAAGGGTGGTTCGGGAATGGAACGCCCTGCCTGCAGCAGTTGTAGATGCGCCAAGTTTGGTGGCGTTTAAGAGCTTAGTTGATAAGTATATGGAAGAGAAGGGAATGGTTTAGTTTGAACATAGAACATAGAACATAGTACAATACAGCACAGAACAGGCCCTTCGGCCTTCGATGTTGTGCCGACCAAAATAAAAAGCAATGCCCCTCCTAACTAAACCATTCCCTTCTCATCCATATACTTATCAACTAACCTCTTAAACGCCACCAAACTTGGCGCATCTACAACAGCTGCAGGCAGGGCATTCCACTCCCTAATCACTCTTTGAGTAAAGAACCTACCTCTGATATCCGTCCTATAACTCATACCCCTTAATTTAAAGTTGTGTCCCCTCGTGCTAGCTTTCTCCATCCTAGGAAAAAGGCTATCACTGTCCACCCTATCTAAACCTCTAATCATCTTATATGCTTCAATAAGATCCCCTCTTAGCCGCCTCCTTTCTAACGAAAACAACCTCAAATCCTTCAACCTCTCTTCATAGGACCTGCCCTCCATACCAGGCAACATCCTAGTAAACCTCCTCTGTACCCTCTCCAATGCCTCCACATCTTTCTTATAATGTGGCGACCAGAACTGCACACAATACTCCAAGTGCGGCCGCACTAGAGTTTTGTACAGCTGCAACATGATGCTGCGGCTCCTAAATTCAATCCCCCTACCAATAAAAGCTAAGACTCCATATGCCTTCTTAACAACTTTATCCACTTGACTGCCTACTTTCAGGGATCTATTGACACATACACCAAGATCCTTCTGTTCCTCAACACTATTAAGAGCCCTACCATTAGCCCTATACTCTACACATTTATTGTTCCTGCCAAAGTGCATTACCTCACACTTTTCCACATTAAACTCCATTTGCCACCTCTCGGCCCAGCTCTGCAACTTGTCCAAGTCACTCTGTAAACTAAAACACCCCTCTTCACTATCTACCACTCCACCGACTTTAGTGTCATCTGCAAATTTACTGATCCATCCCTCAATACCCTCATCCAGATCATTTATAAAAATTACAAACAGCAGGGCCCCAAAACAGACCCCTGAGGCACACCACTCGTCACCGAACTCCACGATGAATATCTCCCATCAACCACCACCCTCTGTCTTCTATCTGCCAGCCAATTTCTAATCCAATTAGCTAAATCACCCTCTATTCCACACATCTGCATTTTCTGTAGAAGTCTTCCATGGGCCACCTTATCAAAAGCCTTACTAAAGTCCATATATACTACATCAACCGCCTTACCCCCATCCACCTCTCTGGTCACTTTCTCAAAAAACTCAATGAGGTTAGTAAGGCATGACCTACCCTTCACGAAACCATGCTGACTATCCCCAATCAATTCATTTCTCTCTAAATAACTATAAATCCTATCCCTAATAATTCTCTCCAATACCTTGCCCACAACAGAAGTAAGACTCACTGGCCTATAATTCCCAGGAAGGTCTCTCTTCCCCTTCTTAAACAATGGGACCACATTCGCTATCCTCCAGTCCTCCGGAACCACACCCGTAACCAACGAGGACCTGAAGATCAGAGCCAGAGGCTCTGCAATCTCCTCTCTTGCCTCCCAGAGAATCCTAGGGTAAATCCCGTCCGGCCCAGGGGACTTATCCAACTTCAAACCCTCGAGAATTTCTAACACATCCTCCCTATCTACTACAATACTCCCCAATTTGCAACCCTGTACCTCAGTGCTCTCCACAGCTACATTTCCAGCACTCTGCGTGAATACCGAAGAGAAATATTTATTCAGTGCCTCACCAATCTCTTCAGGCTCCACGCACAACTTCCCACTGCTGTCTATGACTGGCCCTAATCTTGCCCTAACCAATCTTCTATTCTTAACATATCGAAAGAAAGCTTTAGGATTCTCCTTAATCCTATCAGCCAACATCTTCTCGTGTCCCCTCTTAGCTCTCCTCAATTCACTTTTTACCTCCTTCCTAGCTAATCTATAGCTATCCATTGCACTACCTGAGCCTTCAAGCCTCATCCTGACATAAGCCTCCTTTTTCTTCTTAACCAGCAAATCAACTCTTTTCGTACACCAAGGCTCTCTTACTCGACCATTTCCTCCCTGCCTGACAGGGACATACTTATCAAGGACTCGCAGCAGCTGCTCCTTGAATAAGCACCACATTCCAGATGTTCCCAGTCCCTGTAGTTTCCTAGTCCAATCTATGCACCCTAATTCTCTCCTGATGGCCTCATAATTACCCTTCCCCCAGCTATAACTACTGCCCCCAGCTTCATGCTTATCCCTGTCCATCACTAAGGTGAACGTAACCGAATTGTGGTCACTATCACCAAAATGTTCACTAACTTCCAAGCCTAACACCTGGTCTGGCTCATTGCCCAGCACCAAATCCAATGTAGCCTCACCTCTAGTTGGCTAGTTGGCTAGAGTTGGCTAGTTGGCTCTAGTTTGGAGGGGCATTGCTTTTTATATTGGTCGGCGCAACATCGAGGGCCGAAGGAACTGTTCTGTGCTGTAATGTTCTATGTTCTATACGCATATTATATATATATGCATATATACATATATATATAAACAATGTAAAAATAAATCGTTGAGATGAATTTTGAAGAAAGATTATTTTTCACCTGGGGATAGTGAAAAGATGTTCTGCATAGCCACAGAGTCTGATGAGACAACTTTTAAGAATCATGTGAACAAGTTGCAAGTCTCCAACGTATCGTAGGCTATGGATTAAATAATTGCAACCTGAATTAGCATAACTTAAAATGAGATGGCTGGCATCGATATAATGGGCCGAATGGTTTGTTCCCTTTATGCATGTCTGTGATCGTGTGAACAAAGACAATACATTAAACCTCTTCCGCACCATGACCAACCCTACCTCTAACTCACACACCAAGCCTATCAACTCAACCCAAAGCGACTCTATCAACTGCAAATGCTTGCTTTCCAGCTTCATCTTAATTAATTTGATACCAAGTAGAAACAATCCAAGTATCCCTCCACTTATGGCTTTGGATCTTCATTCACTGGTCAAATACCAATATAATTTTTTAAGGAGGTGACGAAATCAGTAGACGAAGGGCGATCCGTTGATGTTGTCTATTTGGATTTTAGTAAGGCGTTTGACAAAGTCCCTCATGGGAGGTTAGTCGAGAAGGTCAAGGCAAATGGGATACAAGGACAGATAGCTAGATGGATAAGTAACTGGTTTGGTAATAGGAGACAGAGAGTAATAGTGGAAGGGTGTTGCTCTAGCTGGAGGTCGGTCACTAGTGGTGTGCCGCAGGGCTCGGTACTGTGACCTCTTCTATTTGTAATATATATAAATGACTTGGAAGAGGGAGTAAGTGGAGTGATCAGCAAGTTTGCAGACGATACAAAGATGGCTGGACTAGCGGATGGTGAGGAGCATTCTCAGGCGATACAGCAGGACGTAGATAGGCTGGTAGCTTGGGCAGACCGATGGCAGATGGAATTCAATCCTGATAAATGAGAAAGAATGTAGGGGAGAGGTATATGATAAAGGGTAGACCTATTAAGAGTATAGAAACACAAACGGACCTGGGGGTGCAGGTGAACAAGTCTCTGAAGGTGGCAGAGCAAGTGGAGAAGGTTGTGAAGAAAGCATATAGTATGTTAGCCTTTATAGGAAGGGGTAGAAAGTACAAGAGCTGGCCTTTAATGTTGCAGTTGTATAAAACGCTGGTTAGACCTCATTTGGAATACAGCATCCAGTTCTGGTCACCTTACTACCGGAAGGACGTGGAGACTCTGGAGAGGGTGCAGAGGAGGTTTACCAGGATGCTGCCTGGTATGGAAGGTCTGAGTTATGAGGAGAGATTAGGCAAATTGGGATTGTTTTCCTTAGAAAGACATAGACTTAGAGAAGATCTGATAGAGGTGCACAAGATTTTGAAGGGGATAGATAGAGTAAACAGTGTTAAGCTCTTTCCTAGGATGGACTCAAATAGCACGAGGGGTCACGGGCTTAAGGTGAGTGAGGTAAAGTATAATTTGAATGCTGGAGGGAGTTTTTACACACAGAGGGTGGTTTGGGTATGGAATGCACTGCCAAGTAAAGTGGTGGAGGCAGGTACTCTGGAGTTATTTAAGAAATACTTAGATGGGCACATGAACAGAATGGGAATGGAGGGGAAAAGAAAACTGATTTAAAATCGGGATCATGAGCCTTGGGAGTCCCTGGGAAGTGTGTAAATAGATGATGATACTGATGTATTTGTTTTTATCCTACAGGTGCTTTGGCCCACCTGGTTGTCTAACGAGGGGCACACACGGGATGGGTCGTGAAAGGACTGCTCTTGGATCTTTTTCGAGAGTATCCTACTGCTTCACGTCGTTAGTGTACGCTTGACCTGGACCATCTGATGTGCAACACGACAGCTCAGTGACTATTGCTGTGCTGTGCAGATACATGGATTTGGGCCTGTGTCTGTGGGAGTTTGCAAATTCTCCCTGTGCTTGCGTGGGTTTTCTCCGGGAGCTCTGGTTTCGTCCCACATCCCAAAGATGTGCTCTTAGGCTAATTGGCAAAACAAATTCTCCCGAAATTGTCTCAAATTTGGTTTTTAATCCATAGATCTATAAACATGGACAGGGATCGCGGGTAGAGGTGGGAACATCGGGGTGGCGGCGCGGGTTTGTTGGGCCGAAGGGCCTGTTTTGTTCTTTGTTCTTTGTTGTTCTTACGGAGTTAACCTTGACATTCAGTCAACAGCTGTCAAACCACTGTGTCCCTCAATTGGGTCCAGCTCAAGGGGGCTCTCACTCCATGTGGAGGAAGTGTTGACCCGAAGTGACATCCCACCAGGCGTACCACGGACAAATCATCCCTTTAATATTGCAGAGCCCTTTGTTTGTATTTCTCGCTCACCTTCAGTAGCCACGGTGTCCAACACAACTACAGCTGAAAAAGCAGAGGGAAAACATCAGTGTTTTTAAAGAAAAAGGTATGTCGCAAACATACTAAAACATAGGACACTTGAAAGAGTGTTTTGTGCCTGTGCATGTGCACATGCGATGGGCAGAATGGGAACATGGTTCTCTTTTGTTTAATGCCACCTGTATGAAACACGACTTTTAAAAAAATAAGATGCATTAGTCTAAAAATCTCTGATAACAATGCAGTTTTTTTTTAAAAAAAGAACAAACCTTTTTTTTAGAAAAAAGAACAAACAGAACAGAATTACAAAAGAACAGTGTAATTATATGACTGTATAATTACAGTCATAATTATACCAACTGTATAATTATGTCGGTACATATTATTAAGACATAACCCGTGCAACACATACTCACCACCCAAACATCCCAGAGGACACTGTAACTCACGGTCTACCGCGCCCCTCACTCGACACTCATTCCCCCCCTCCCCCCACCCCCATTACCCCCCCCCCGCGCCCCCCCCCCCCCCCCACACACACACACTGATCCCGCATTCACTTCACGGAACTATTTCCATAACGGATTCCAATATCAGGAGAATCCAGCCACTACGTCGTAGGAATTTTCCCACACCCCTGATCCCTGATCCGTTCAACTGGTCACATTACCCAACTCCCATCGAATTAACTGCACGTTCTGACACCACAAGTCCCACCCCTCACCCGCCATGAAGGGAGACTACCGTTCTATGCACATATGATGTATATGTGCATAGATCCCTGAAAGTTGGCAATCAAGTCGATAAGGTTGTTAAGAAGGCATACAGAGTCTTAGCTTTTATTGGTAGGGGGATTGAATTTCGGAGCCGCAACGTCATGTTGCAACTGTACAAAACTCTAGTGCGGCCGCACTTGGAGTATTGTGTGCAGTTCTGGTCCCCACATTATAAGAAAGATATGGAGGCATTGGAGAGGATACTGAGGAGGTTTACCAGGATGTTGCTTGGTATGGAGGGCAGGTCTTATGAAGAGAGGCTGAGGGATTTGAGGTTGTTTTCGTTAGAAAGAAGGAGGCTAAGAGGAGACCTTATTGAAACATACAAGATGATTAGAGGTTTAGATAGGGTGGACAGTGATAGCCTTTTTCCGAGGATGGAGGAAGCTAGCACGAGGGGACAAAGCTTTAAATTAAGGGGTGGTATTTATAGGACGGATGTCAGAGGTAGGTCCTTTACCCAGAGGGTGGAAAGGGTATGGAATGCCCTGCCTGCTGCAGTTGTAGATGCGCCAAGTTTGGGGGCGTTTAAGAGGTTAGTAGATAAGTTTATGGATGAAAAGGGAATTGCTTAGGTTAGAGGGTCATTGCTTTTTCTTAATTGGTCGGCGCAACATCGAAGACCGAAGGGCCTGATCTGCGCTCTAATGTTCTATGTTCTATGTTCAATGTTCTCGGATGGGAGTATCCTTCACAGTCCTGACCCTCTCGCCAATTTCCATTGGGCATCCATTTCAAGCGCTGGACCCTGGGAGGACTCACGCTAGGGCGACACCTGCATGAAATGCCAACGCCCATTCACAGGACCAATGCAGAACTTCCTGTCCATTCCCCGCCGCGACTGGACACATCTTCCTTTCCACAGGGCAGTGGCCATGCGGCTGCCAACTCAGAATGAAAACATTTTCTCCTCACATGAAGCAGAAGCACCACCCCTCTCCCCATTGGTTCGATCCACTCCCCTTAGCCACCAGTCATTTAAGTTTGCTGACGACACCAATGTTGGAGGAGTTGTGGATAGTGAAGAGGGTTTGTTATAGTTTGAAGAGACACTTAGATAAGTTGCAGAGCTGGGCCGAGAGGTGGCAAATGGAGTTTAATGCGGAAAAGTGTGAGGTAATTCACTTTGGCAGAAATAACAAATGTATAGAGTATAGGGCTAATGGTAGGACTCTTTTAGTGTTGATAGACAGAGGGATCTCGGTGTATATGTGCATAGATCCCTGAAAGCTGGCAATCAAGTCGATAAGGCTGTTAGGAAGGCATACGGAGTCTTGGCTTTTATAGGTAGGGGGATTGAATTTTGGAGCCGCAATATCATGTTGCAACTGTACAAAACTCTGCTGCGGCCGCACTTGGAGTATCGTGTAGAGTTCTGGTCGCTACATTATAAGAAAGATGTGGAGGCATTGGAGAGGGTGCAGAGGAGTTTTACCAGGATGTTGCCTGGTATGGAGGGAAGGTCTTATGAGGAAAGGCTGAGGGATTTGAGATTATTTTCATTAGAGAGAAGGCGGCTAAGAGTGACCTTATTGAGGCATATAATATGGTCAGAGGATTAGACAGGGTGGACAGTGATAGCCTTTTTTCCTCGGATGGAGATGGATAACACAAGGGGACATCGCTTTAAATTCAGGGGTGGTAGTTATAGGACGGATGTCAGAGGTAGGTTCTTTACCCAGAGGGTGGTGAGGGCATGGAATGCCATGCCTGCAGCAGTTATAGATGCGCCAAGTTTGGGGGCGTTTAAGTTGTCAGTGGATAGGTTCATGGATGAAAATTGAATGGTTTCGTTTTCGAGGGTCATTGCTTTTTCCTAATTGGTCAGCGCAACATCGAGGGCCGAAGGGCCTGTTCTGCGCCGTAATGTTCTATGTTCTATGTTTCGTCCTGCCCGAACAGGGGATGGATATCCCCAGGAGGTATCCCCATTTTAAAACTTGCCAAGGTCTAAAAACACTGTCACCCAGCCCCAATAAATTTCTGGCTCTCTAAAGACTCATAATACTCGTTGCTAAATTCTGAGGGCGCCTCACACCAGCCTCAACCCAATGGAAAGCCCCATCAAGCCGTGATTTGACAAGTTCTGAGCCGGAAGATCGGGTGTTATCAGTTATGCTGAATCTCAGAGGAAGAACTTCCGAAGAAAGAGGAATCTAATGATCATTTGAAGTTGTGAGAAGCAGGAGGTGATGTAGTCTATCTGCGCATCAGCCTGCTCTGCTCTCCAGTGGGAATATGACTGATGTAGACGCCAACACTATTTTCCTCCCCGTCCCTTAGCTTGTCAAGGCACTGTAATGTTCTTCTCTTCTTTCTTCAATCGCTTACATGAGGAAGCAATTAAAACCCTCAGGAATTATTTTGGAAAATTAGAACATAGAACATAGAACATTACAGCACAGAACAGGCCCTTCGGCCTTCGATGTTGCGCCGACCAATATAAAAAGCAATGCCCCTCCAAACTAAACCATTCCCTTCTCTTCCATATACTTATCAACTAACCTCTTAAACGCCACCAAACTTGGCGCATCTACAACTGCTGCAGGCAGGGCATTCCACTCCCGAACCACCCTTTGGGAAAGAACCTACCTCTGATATCCGTCCTATAACTATCACCCCTTAATTTAAAGCTGTGTCCCCTCGTGCTAGCTTTCTCCATCCTAGGAAAAAGGCTATCACTGTCCACCCTATCTAAGCCTCTAATCATCTTATATGTTTCGATAAGGTCCCCTCTTAGCCGCCTCCTTTCTAACGAAAACAACCTCAAATCCCTCAGCCTCTCTTCATAAGACCTGCCCTCCATACCAGGCAACATCCTGGTAAACCTCCTCTGTACCCTCTCCAATGCCTCCACATCTTTCTTATAATGTGGGGACCAGAACTGCACACAATACTCCAAGTGCGGCCGCACTAGAGTTTTGTACAGTTGCAACATGACGTTGCGGCTCCGAAATTCAATCCCTCTACAAATAAAAGCCAAGACTCCA